>OW119923.1:77928146-78528146 GCA_933210815.1 Meta bourneti | reverse complement strand
CAGCATCCTCTCTCCACGGTGTCTCCAGACTCGAATCCGACCATCGTGGTGTTGCAGACAGAAGCGTGACTCGTCAGTAAAGACAATTTCATTCCATTCTGCCGTCCACATCCTTCTTTCATCGCACCATTGGCGGCGGAAACGTCTGTGGTTCTGCGTCAAGGGTAGACGAAGCAATGGACGTCTTGCGGACAGACCCCTCTGCTGTAAACGGCGTCGAATGGTACGCGCAGATACTGGATGATGCGGTACAGACTGAATGTGCTGTGCTATGGTTCGTGATGTGGCTGAGCGATCCGTCACTGCCATACGCACAATATGCCTGTCATCACGTGAAGTGGTGCACTGAGGTGGATGCGATCGAACACGTCGGTCCGTCGTACCCTCCTGCATCCAACGATCACATATCCGCATTACAGTTGTTTGGTTTCGTCCAACACGACTACCGATTTCCCTGAAAGATAATCCACAATCTCGGTAGGCCACTATTCTTCCCCTGTCGAACTCGGATACTTGATCAAAAGATGATCGCTGTTTTCTACGAGGCATAATTGATCGGTTTTTTGAAAAAACCACAAGAAAAACACAATTGCCGTACTTGAAATCGTCGAAATCTCCAAGCCTTAAATAGCGCTTTGAAGTGGCGCCACAGGCGCGAGTGATGTGCGTCTGCGCTGAAATTCTAATCATTTGCATATCTCACCTCCGCTAATGCATGTTGTAAATTTCATATTATTTGCATGCTTCCTTCAGGGTGTTGCATTTACGGTGGCCAGCAGTGTATTTGGTTCCTTTTGTGTAAAATACAAGCGAATCGGTTTGAACTACCGCCAAGCAGAGTCGGACTCAGTCAAGTCACTTGGTTTTGAAGGCTATTAGTTAAATTAAGGAACTGGTGGTAGCGTAAACAAACCATTTCCACAATTGTATTCTTTGCACTGATTCTAGTTCTAAGTTATTGTTCGATGCAGAAATCGACAGCAATGATAACGCGTCGTCGGGGGAAAACCAGACAGGGTGATTGCCATTCATACTTGAACGTACACCAGCTTTCTCCTAACAAGATCTTTTAATATCTTCAAAAATCGGTTGGTTCAAGGTACACTGCCTTCTCTTCGGAGCCGCATTATAGTAGTGAGCAAGGTTACTTATCTTTCATAAAGTCCAATTTGGCACAATTGTCGCTAATTTTGCGCTTTTAATTACTGCTGACTTGATTTCGTCTTTAAAATCATTATCGATAGTTAAAAAAAAGTTACACCTATTTTGTCTTATGATTTCAGAACTAGAACTATTCAGAAGATAAATATAGGGTCATGAAGACAAAAAGGATGTCTGTACTTGATATGACCTTCGGACCGAGTGCACACTGAGCGCGGGGAGGAGGTCCACCATATATCGAAATTCTACAGTGCTAGGCGAGCTTTGGGCCAGTGTAACTATGGGTTGAGCGGAATGAGAACTGTGTAAGTGAAGTCATTCCAAAGCTACCGAACTTAGTTACAATTGATACTGGACAACAATTAATATCAAACTGCACTTTAAACGTTCAAACTGTAATTTAATTGTTAAATATTCACTATAAATAATCCTTCGAACTTCCTATGTCTCTTTCATTCATTCCACAAAACAACACCAGGCCTGAATATTCACATCAAAATTACGATTTGTGTCCTTAAATTATCAATTTTCTTTATTTTAAGAATTATTTTAGTGTGTCTCTTTTCTGACAGTGCGCGCTGCTTTTAATGTCGCAAAAATCTTACGGATTTCTTTCTTTGAGGAGGGAAGGTATGGCATTTGGTGCCATATTGAATTTGATATCCTAGTTTGTAACATTAAAAATGCCTATTCTGCTATAGATTCTTTGTTGAACTTAATCATAATACAAAAATACGTAGTTTCAGAAAAACAAAAGATGGTTTCATGCTTGTTAACGTTCTCTAAGTTTCCATTCGAAGAAAAACGTTCCTATGACGGCAGAATAAGCACTTAAGAATTGCTTTCAACGATTCCATGTTTCATTCAAGCATATAAGGCAGAATGTAGCAGGGCCATTGTTATTTCAAACTTCTGGAATTCTTTTCTACTTCATTTACTATCTTTCGCCAATTTGAAAAGTTTCACGTGGTGTTGCAAAAATTGACTTTCTTTTGCGTTTCCTAAGGATTGAAATTTTCTCCTGCTCCTTTAGACCCCATTAGGGTTGAAGGAAATTCAACATTTTTCAAAGCCACTCTAACAGGAAAGAAAGAAGTTTCTACCGAAAAAATATATTCTTGAGTGCTTACTTTATTGATGAATCCGCACTGTTGTTCTTTTTATCGTGTCTTACGATACGTTCCTCGTGGATAAAGTTAATATAATCTCCGAACCACTTTGCTTCGATATTTTGATTTGAACAGGGGATAGTCGGATAAAATGTATATATTCATGTCCCCATGTTGAGTGTGGTGTATGATTGATATTTACATTTAAAAGTACGTATATAGTTTTAACCTGATAAAATAATGTTTTTTTGTATATACATTTCACTAAAGTATGTGGCACAAATATAAGCTTTGTTTGTATGCTAGCGAATGTGGAAACAAACGGATATAAACTATATAAAATTAACCTGTACGAGATTAACTCGCCAATTTTGCCCCAAACTAAATTTGAGACGGGTACCTAATATTGCTAGAACTGCACGGGGAAGAACTCTCGCCTTTCTAATGAAATTCTTCATCAGTCTTTATTACAGAAGGCAATGGGACATCTGGGAGATAGAAGTTAGAGCTGAAAAGAAAATCTGAACAACCCGAAAGTAGATACTTATCGAGTTACGAAAAATATCGAATTATGAAAAATATCGAATTACCTAGAAAAAGTGAATGAGATGCAATTTTGAAATGGACGTCTAGAAACTAATTATGGTAACATGACTGTGTGTGAGGTGTAAACTTTTTATCATTCACTTTATTGGAAATAAGAATTAATACCAACAAAGCCGTGGTCAAAGAGGAAGCTCAGGAGTAAAGCGACACGCTTAGACCAATCAGATGTATCGGCGGGAGCGGTGAAAACGCTCTGATTGGTCTGTGCGTGTCGCTTCCCTCCTGCAGCTTCCTATTTCACCGCGGCTTAGCGCTCCAAGTGGTTTTTACTAGATACCTCGTCCATCAAGATCTTGTCAAGTTTGTCAGTGAGATATATCGTCCATCAAGATTTTGTCAGTTTTGTTCATGACGAGATACATCGTCTAGACGAAACTGCCCTATTACCTCAAAGGGAATGAAAACCAAATTAAAAAAGGGTTTTGTATCAGAAGCTGGCCACTACAAGGTAGTTTTCGACGTGAAGATACACCAGGAGGGTTAAGAGAGCATTTGAAAAAAAGTAAACAAAATGCCGTTTGTATTTTTGACTAATTTATTTAATTTGGACGTATGAAATGTGCATATATTTCATTCATTATAAATGGTAGGCAAGTAATTGAATTAAGGTCGCACTGGAACAACACAACGGGCTATTGGCGACGATCCAGGATCAATGCAGATGGGAAAGACCTGAGAACAACAGGTCGCAATTTCGAATCAGATGAGACGAGGTCAACACTTGATCTGGCATCCCATTCTCCAAACCTCTACACCATGGCGTGGAGTGGGATGCCAAACTCTTTGCTCAACTCAAAACTTTGGAGAGTGGGGTGCCAGCTCAGGTGTTGCCTCGTTATCTGACCGTGGTTCAAAATTGTGGTATTATCCTCGGGTCTTTCCCTTTGGGATTGATCCCATACCGTCACCAATAGCCCGCTGTGTTGCTCCAGTGTGACGTTAATTAAAATACTTACCTACCTACCACTCCACGCCAACGTGAGGAGATTCTAGGCCCGACAGATTTAACGTGCATCATCCCCCATGTACAATACAGTTGTATCGAGTTTCGAATTACTTGACACCGGTGCTAATCCGCTACTCTTCCGTGGCTCCCATTATGAATGAATTTAAATGGCATGAAATTTGAGTAATGACACTTCCATCAATAGATATTTGCAATCCAGGAGTGGTTTCTATCCCGAAGCCACTTCTGAGAGTGCCTAGTCAAGACAGGCCATTATCGTGCTGGTACAGTGCGAGAGGGCAGTTGACTCTTACGTGATTTTGAGCGAGTCCATTAGCTAAATTAGGGTACTGGTGGCAACGTAAACAAATCCCTTCTGCAGTTGGCGTCTTTAGCACATTTGCGTCTGGCTCCAGTAAACGAAACCATATTTGGCTAATATACCGGGCTCTTGCGAACTAACAAACTGAGCAAAATTGCAGGATGAACTTCACTGGCGACTGTTTTATATTTGGAATCTGCCATAAATTGCCAAACATAGCAGTCCTTTTTGTTGAGGGGGAGTTCAAGTTAGTGATAAATTGAGGGGTACCTGATAGATTAAACCTTTCCTCCTTTTCAAAATCCTGCTTTTTCGTTCTCTTGAAACTTGTAAGATGAGATGGAAACAATCGAACTTCAAATCTCACATAAAACAGCGAAATGAATTGAATTTAAAAGGGGGAATTGGGGAGCAAGCATTTGTCAAGAAGCGGAACGCTCATAATAAAGTTTAAGATCGGCGACGAATGGTGACATCGCCAAATTCTACTACCATATCAATCGGACCAAACAGATGATAAAGTTCGTTTTCTGCGGTCAGACACAAGTTCTTCAGCGTGGATTCTGGTTCTAAGTTTACCCTTCGCTGTCGAAAACTTTAATCACTTGGACACGTGACACCAAATGCTAAACAACAGGTTGTAGGTTCAGCTGGATCCATTGCTGTGAAACTCACTCGTAACACCATTCGAGGGGACCGGTTGGCGCAAGTGATGACTGCCTGCACCATTACCCTGCAGCTGTGTGCCGGTAGACATTTAACTGGGTTGTCGCCTAACTGGTATAACGTTTATAGCACTTGTCTGCCATACAGTAGGGTCGCGGGTTCGGATCTCTGTTTGTTTGATGTTAGTCCTTGTCCTTGTTGAGAGCAGCGGCGACTCGCACATTGGGTGCTTCTTCACAGGTCGAATTCGCCTCTTGTAGTACCAAAGGCGGAGAGGTCAGTGGTCGTGCTTGGGAAAAACACCAAAATATTTAAACAAACGTATGATTGTTCATTTAGCAAAATCTAAAAAGTAATTATTCATGAACAGTTAATTTTCGGGTAGGTAGGTATTTAATTAACGCCGCACTGGAGCAACACAGCGGGCCATTGGCGACCGTCCGCGATCAAACCCGAAAGGAAAGATCCAAGGACAACACCAGGTAAATTTTGAGCCACAGTCAGATGACGAGGTCACACCTGAGATGACACGCCACTCTCCAAACTTCTGCACCACGCCAACGTGAGGTCATTTGAGGCCACGGCAGATTTAACGTTGACCAGCCTCCCTTGTACACGACGGTCTTTGGATTCGAACTCGCAACCCTCCGGTTGCTAATCTAATCGGGCTACCAAGGCCTCGTTAATTTTCGGTATTGGTATTGGTATTTTCAATTAACGTCACACTGGAGCAACACAACGGGCTATTGGTGACGGTCCGGGATCAATCCCAGAGGGAAAGATCCGAGGACAACACCACATAATTTTGAACCACGGTCAGATGACGACGTTAATTTTCGGTATAAACTTTTATCGAGACTTGCTGGCACAACGGATCTGATCACAAAGGAGAGAGAACTTAGGTTTATCTCTTATACAGATTATCGTAGTCAGTTGAACATATTTAGTTATGCTATTAATGATCGTCAGACCTCCCCCAAAGAAATGTCGGAGCGGGTGCGCCTAAAACTATATACAAAATAATGATCGAAGTCTTACTATTCGTTTCATTCCTACTAATCATGCACTTGGCAATTAAATTACCTTCGTGCAGGTACAGTTGAGAGTCCATCACGCCGTATTGCGTGTACTATTTAAATATTTCCTCTTCATTTCTGCATCACTTTACTTCAAATGACGGGAATTGAATCAATCTCAGTTGAGTAGTTTTTGAATAACCCCAGCAATATTTTTCTAATGATGATTATTAGGATGAGACTGGTTTTGTTCAGTATAATTGTCCTGTTTTCGACATAGTTAACGTTAGTCTATTTTTATAGTTTTGCAGTTAATTTTCAAAACAAAAATTCTTTGTACGGGAATTCTAATTTATTCTATTGCTGACACTCGAAACCTGTCACACTATATGTCTAATTCATTCGTAGCTCAGTGCGTTTACCCATTGCATTAGCAACCGGCGAGCTGTATTCAGTTTCGCGCAGTTTCAATTCCTGTCATTTACCCTGGATGTATTTCTCTTACGAGACAGTAAAACTTCATTGCGTGTGTATGTCTGTTACTTGACGTTGCCTGTCTTGTTTTTTTACAGCTTGGACAATTACAGCTCTTGAGCCATAAAGCTCAACTATTCTCAATAATTCGTATAATTTTAAGAAATTGAGGAAATATATATATATATATATATATAAATTTAAATTAATTCAAAATGGATTAAAAGACCCAAATCTACTTCTTTATCATATTATCATTCTATTATATATATATATATATATATATATATATATATATATATATATATATATATAATAGAATGATAATATGATAAAGAAGTAGATTTGGGTCTTTTAATCCATTTTGAATTAATTTAAATTTTGAGAAACAAATTGATTTTTTACTCCATGCCAGGAGACTTATTTTTGAACACCTCAAAATATGAGGATAGGTAGTTATATGTAGGTAATTAATGTCACACTGGAGCAACACAACGGGATATTGGCGATGGTCCGGGATCAATCCCCACGAGGACAACACCAGGTAATTTTGAACCACGATCAGATGACGAGGTGAACACCTGAACACCCCACTCTCCAAACTTTCACACCACACCAACGTGAGTACATTTAAGACCACGACAGATTTAACGTGCACCAGCCCCCGTGTACACTACTGTCAATGGCTGGACCGAATTTCGAACTCTCAACACTTCGGTTACTTATTCGTTACTCTTCCAACTGGGCTACCGCGGCCCCTAATATATGAGGGCTGCGAGCGTATGAAATTAAGAAAATGGCTTACTTCAGTGAAAACAATGAATATCGTTAACTCTTTCAAGGGCACTATGCAAAACATCTTGATGCGTTAAGGATATCATTTTATACGAAAGTATTTGGCACATAAAACAACAGTTGCTCTACCCCCGGAATATATGGGGTCTGGAGCAGCAGTTTCAGAATACTCGACATAATTTGCCACAGAATAACATAAGGATTTTGTTTGACTCCATGCCACACGCCGTATATCGACAGGTATCACCGTATTCGTATATTCGTAGGAGGCTCTACTACTTACTACTTTGTCTTTTATGATGTAATTCTACTATAATAAGGAGGACCTTTTTAGATTCGATGATATAATGCAATCCTTTCTTTTTCTCTTTATATATACATCACTCATGCTAAGTTACATTCCGATCGAACACTGACTTCGGAAAGTTTAGATTTGTTTTAAAAGAGTATTTAAATTGGTGGAATATCATGGAATATGACAAGACAAAATCAAACACTACGGGATTCATTTTCCAGTTTTGCCGCTTAGTTTAAATACGCTTGATTTCTGGTTATGGAGCTGCATAATATTGCTAAAATTAAACGGAAGTACTCGTTACTCTAATGAATTTTGAATGAAAGTCTGTTGACGAAAAGCAATTAGAAATATGAAAGATAGAAATTATCGTAGAAAAGAAAATATGAACTAGAACGAAAATAGGCTTCGTTTCTGAACACGTGAGTAGAATACAACAGAAGTGAATGCCCAGATGCTAACTGGGGTAACATGACTGAGGTGTGAACTTTTGCCTTGCATTTTATTACAAATAAGAAATAACACCAGTAAGAAGTACAGTAAATTCTGTTAAATATATTATTGACAAATTTTATTTGGAATAATTAAATGTGAATTTGGATGCTATACTGATTATAAATGAAGTGAAATAAGGCAGGTAGTTAATTAACGTCGCACTGGACAACACAACTGGATATTGGCGACTGTCCGGGATCAATCTCTCCAATCAATCCCGAGGACAACACCACGCAATTTTAAACCACGGTCAGATGATGAGGTCAACACCTGAGATGGCACCCCATTTTCCAAACTTCCACACCACTCCAGCGTGAGGACATTTGAGGCCACGACCGATTTAACTTGCACCAGCCCCCATGTACTCGACTATCCTTGGTTTCGAACTCTTAACCCTCCAGTTGCTAATAAGTTCCTCTTCTGGGCTATCGCGTCCCTAAGAAAGAGTGGGATGCTATAGAAGTTAATGCCTAGAAGCTGATTTTGTTAACATGATTGAGGCGTGAACCTCCTCTGCCATGCATTTTATTACAAATAAGAATTAACACCAGCAAGAAGTACAGAAAACGCTATTAATATTATGGAGACATTTACTTCATTTGGAACTGAAATGCGAATATAAATGCTGTACTGATTATAAATGAATTTAATAAGACATGAAATGTGAGTAACGACACTGTCACCAATGGATATAATCAAATGATAAATCTTAGAGTGTGGGCTTTGTGCGTATTTGATAGTTTAAACAACGTTTTATATAATTCAAGGTTCAATTTTGTTCGTAAAAACTGCCAATTTTGAGGTCGAAGCTTAAAGAAACACGGATATAAATATTAGATTTCGACTCGAACAGTAATTGATTTCTTCCAATATGTCGTTATTGAATGAACACACATGGCTAGAAAATAGCTGTACCAGATCATCTATCGTCTTTCCCACCATGAATGAACAAGGAAGTTTGCTTATTGCACAAGACGCGGACTTGAACTCTTGCAGGGGCGATAGGCAATTTGGGAAACCACAGCTCATATTACAGGCGTCTAACTGGTTTTCGAATCCAAATTCATTAAATTTCAATGCTTGCAGTCTTAGAAATGAATTATCATAGTGTTCAAAGCTGTTATGTTACTATGCAACATTTTAAAAACTACAAATATTAATATTGCCTTTTCTTTGAAATAGCCCGTTACTGTGTGACGTTAATTAAAATACCTACCTACAGTTTCTTTCATTGTTAGCATTTAGCTGGAAATTAGATTTTTAATTTTGCGGTCGGATCATAAATGAAAAGATAATAAAAAAACACGTTACCAATTTAGCTGAACGAAGTATCCGAGAAAAGAGAGTCAATTTTAAATGTGTTTTCCGGAAAAAGTTGTCTATAAAGAATTCGGGTTTCACTAATCAACACATCTTCGAAACTCAAGGGCAAACGAATTCTTTTCAATCGTATTATCGGAAACATTAAGTGACTCCGAAATTGAAGATTTATTTGTGTCTGTTGCCTGCTTGTGTATTGTCTGGCGAAATATCGTCCTTGCGCCATACAATTCAAAACCAACCAACCAACATCCCGAAACAAATTTTGGAAAGAAAACATATTTTTTCAAATCAGAGCTAAACAATGTAGTACAGTCAAACCTCGTTAAGACGAATTCACGGGATTGAAAAAACAATTCGTATTAAGTTCCTGTTATCCGAATTCAGAAAAAAAGCATTATTTCAACAAAATAAAATATTAATATACGATTTACATAACTTACTGTACAATTCTTGGTTCACAGATAACTGGTATTCTTCGTCACAATGACTATAGAGATGATTTTTGATTATGCAAATGATTCTTGATTACAGATATAATTTCTGATTATAGAGATGCTTCCTGAAACACAATTTTTGTCTTGAAATAGTTCTGTTATCGATGTTGGAGTTTTGCTTTTTTCGTGACGTTATTTAAGAATATCTTTGATGCGGTCAAACACTGTTTAATTGAGTAGATGCGTTTTCACTTTCTAACAAAAAAGGCCGTGGTAGCCCGGTTGGAAGAGTAACGGATTAGCAACCGGAGGATTGCGAGTTCAAATCCAACCAAAGACCGTCGTATACAAAGGGGGCTGGTGCACGTTAAATCTATCGTGGCCTTAAATGCCCTCACATTGGCGTGGTGTGGAAGTTTGGAGAGTGAGGTGCCAGCTCAGGTGTTGACCTCGTCATCTGACCGTGGTTAAAATTACGTGTGTTGTCCTGGGATCTTTCCCTTCGGGTTTGATCCCGGACGTCTCCAATAGTCCGTTGTGTTACTCCAGTGCGACGTTAATTAAATACTTGCCTAACAAAAAGCGGTGAGCAATTTCTAAGCCAGCAGCAGACCTTTTTCAAAGAAGTCTCGCTTATTGCTTATTTTTTCGTGTTCTTGCTTATTTCTTCGTCTTAGGAATTTATTCTTTCTTTTTCACTCTCTTTCATAAATGAATCTTCTACAATTTCGGTGTCCATATTTCTGATAATACGATTAAAAAGAATCCGTCTGCCCTTAAGTTTCGAAAATTTGTTCGAAAATAGTGTACCTGAATTATTCTTAAGCGAATTATTAACATTATTTGAATATACATTTTAATGGGGTTCGGAATTTAGTTCGTATTATCAATAATTCGTATTAAGCAAGTTCGTCTTAATGAGGTTTGACTGTATAATGATAGTTGAATATGGACAGAATTGAGAAAAATAAACAGACAAAATATTTGATTTACGACTCTGCCAGTCAGGATTAAAGACAACTTCTAATGTTCGACGGAAATATTTAACACTACTTGCCGTTCTCGCTCAGTAGGGAGCAGAGCCCAAAGGGTTGGGGCTAAAAAGGAAAAAATTAGTTGAGAGGGAAAGGTTTCAGAATAAAATTTAATGAGCAGAAGCTCCATTTTTATGCAAAGTTGCAGGACATGTTGAAAAAATAAAGCTTTCATTACAAATTATTAATATTGCCTGCATTAATAGTGCTGGACTCAATTGATGGATAAGATATCTCATCAAAGCCCCTTTGAGTGTCGACGAGATATTTTATCCATCAAGATCTGACCAATTTTGCTAACGACGAAATATCTCATCATCAAGATATTGTCAATTTTTTATGACGGTGAGATCAAGATCTGGTCAGTTTTCTGCTAATGACGAGATACCTCGTCTAGACAACCACTAGAGGGTTCTAAATTATTATTTTTTATGTATTCTACGAATAAATTGTACAATTTTTGAGGTGGAAATAGTTTGTCATGATATGTAGCGCTCTAACTTCTGAGGAAGTTGATAGTACACACAACCTGCTTGTATTGTAATTATACCTTTTCATCTTCCAATTAGTAGCTTCTAAAAATCAAAATTTTCTGAGTCAAAATATTCAAACATCTTGACAACTTATATTTTCAGCTGTTAACTAATTAAGTTATTAAGCTAACCGAACAATTACATTGTAATAATTTTACTTTTAGGGTACATTTCAAACTATTTACCGTAACTTGACAAACTATAAAACTAAACTAATACACACTATTTAACGTTGTAATTATGTAATTTAATTCTGCTGAATGATCTGTCCTATACTGCTTTGATAAATTAGTTGCAATTATACATACATTAAAATTATTTTGCTATTCATATTCATGAAATTAACTAATTAATTAACTTTGCTTTCTGAATTTGGTCTCACTAATTTGCTACACAGCTCAAGCTTCTTGATTACTGAAACATGATAACGACACAACTTTACTCATTGTAATGTTTATTTACTAATTAATGAGGTGTTCACAGACATGTATCCATTTGCTGATTAATGAGTGCTCATGTGTGTATTGCATGCAAAAGAGCGAAAGATTGTGCGAAAACTGAAAGGAAAAAAGAAAAATGGTCTAATACTTTATCTTTCAACTGAAAAATTGAAATCGAGCATTTAAATTTACTGTACATATTTAAAAGAGAAAAAAACCTAGGAACACTAAAATGGTTAAACATCTGAGATCAGTTTCTTCAGATCAGTCATAAAATTTTGGAAAAATTTTATGACTGTCATAGTCTACAAACGCTAGAATATGCTACTTTTGGCCAAGGAATTTGGTTTTGAAAAACCTCTTCAAAAAATCACAAATATCAAATTATATAATTTCGATTGTTGCATCACACATTTATGTAACACTTCATTTTTAACGCGAGTACGTCTTTAAAATCGGAACAGCACTGGGGGGACATGCATGAAGTCGAGTGACACAAAAAGCGTTACAATTACTTTGACTTTTGATTTCAGAACTACAAGAAACAACCAGGACATAAATGTAGCGTCGTGTAGGTAAAGGGTGTCCGCATCTAACATGGCCTCCCAACAGAGTGCGCAGACATACTGCGTGTCGAGAGGAGGTCCGCAATATGTCGAAATTCTACAATGTGGCCAGAGTAACTTTAGATTGCTTTCAGTGAGGACTGAGTAGGTGGTGTCATTCGAAAACAACCAAACGCTACACAACTATAGGCCTTTAATCAATAAAATTATCCTTCAACAATAATATCTAACTGCACTTCAATCGTTCGAACTATAAATTAATTAGTAAATATTCACATAATAAACAATCATTCTAATTTCCTATGTCTACTTCTTTCATTTTCCTCAATCCAAAATCAGGTCCGCTTATTCAAGTCAAAACTACGGTTCATGTCCTCGACCCAGCCTGCTAATTAAAGGCTTTCTTGCCAGCTTCTAATACGATCCTCACACTTACCAGTCAATAAGTGGTCCTATATTAGGATTCGTGCTTTCTCCCCCTACTACTTGACCTTCGCTCGGAGATGTTCAAACAGAGAGATAGGAAGAAATAACATGGCTGCGTGCAACTTTTCCATCTAGTTCCTTAGAAGGTCGATGTTCTTCTTACGCTGACGTCAGCATAAGGGTTTGAATTAAACAGCAGTTTTAATGAATTCCCCATGCAGTAGGAATGAATCGATGTTATATTGGGATTACATAGGTCTATTGTGTGTTAGTTTGTGCATCAGAGAATCTTTGATTGGTCGAAGTTTTAAATGCTGATGTATCAATCAATTTAATTTATTCTCAAAAGATTTTCTCCAAAGTATAAGGTGTGGTAAGAGTTCTGTTTTTATTTGCCAGCGACAAATACTTTTGTGGAGAACGTGCATAAATTAAACCTCTTTATGGTTTATCCTCGCGACGAAAACTCCCCTGCAGTGTCTAGCTCCTGTATCAAATACCTGTTCCAAACTTTAGTAGTTCTGGGCAAGAGACAATTTATTTTTTCTACTTGAATCTTCATTTCCCTTGGAGTAAGTAATAGGGCAGTTTCGTCTCGACAAGATATCTCGTTCTTGGCGAAATTGACCGAATTGTGGACGAGATATCTTGCTGAAACACTTGGAGAGTTATAGATGGTCAGTGCAAAGACCATAAAGCTCCACCGTTGGGTTATATTGACACTATGAGGAGTCCACACGCATATACCCATTCTGCAACATGTATTATTACCTGTATGACTTCAAAAACCAGTTTTGACCTTCTTGATCAATAAAATCTTATATAGGATTCTTTCAACTAATAAATGCGGTTGTTTAGCCATTATGTGTGTTGTGGGGGAAAAGCAATACTACACTAATCAAAAAATCTCGGGACTGTCAGAGGGTTAAGTTATATATTAACTATTTCATTAATTCATTTTTATTAAGCCTTCAATACACTTAATAGATAACATTATTAATGCAATAATGTTAAATATTAAGTATATTGAGGCTTTTTTAAACGTGCGTGGTTCAAGATTCCCTTACTTTAATATAAATATCGTCGGTTCCTTTGTATAAAAAGTTGCATTTAAATAAAATTTAGTATTTAATTGTATTTTAATAAAGTATATTTAAATTAATTCCGTTTGAAATTATTGTGCTTGTTTGATTTATTAAATAAAAGTAATTTAACCCTCTGTAAGTTTCACACTCGTATGAAGGGAAGACTGTAAATTAGTCTTCCCTGCATGACTTCTAACCAATTTTGACCTTTTTGACCAATCGAATCTTTCCAAGGAATGGAATTATTTAGTCATTATATGTGTTGTTTTATTACGTGTGTTGTCCTGAATAGTGTTGTAGTGGTATAAAAGCAAAACACTACAACACTGCTCGGGAATCAATGCTCAGAGGGCTTAAACCTTTCTACAATGCAGCCTGTTGGAAGGTACATATAATTTTGTTGGATGTTCATAAATCTGAAGAGGTTTTTGCTCCAGACATAAAGTAGTAGCTGTTTTAAAAACAATATATTTTTTAATCAGAGTCAAGATTGATGAATACATTCTTTCAATCACATCCTCTCCACCACGTTTTTATGGTTGTATGCTTTAAAGAACTCACAATACACGTTTACTTTTCCTTTTGTTAGCTATTCATATCAAGTCACAAGTTTAGAAAGGGCGGAAGAGTGGGGTGCCAGCTCAGGTGTGACCTCGTCATCTCACCATGATTCAAAATTACGAGGTGTTGTCCTCGGATCGGGGTTGATCCTGAACTGTCTCCAAAAGCCCGTTGTGTTGCTCCAGTGCGACGTTAATTCAACTACCTACCTACCAGACAGTGATCTCAACCTACGGAATTAGTTTCAGAAACAAATGCAGTTTTCAGGAAATCTGGTTTGTAATCCTTTTCTCATCACCAAAGGATTTGTGATTTTTTTATTTTTTTATTCCACGGAATACTGAATATCATCTCTAAGAACACAGATCACCAAAGTGCAATCGACGTGTCACGGCTCCCCTGTTGGAAGACCATGGCTCCCTTGGGAGCCACAGGAAAATATCTCTAAATTTTGTTAAAAATACTCTCTCAGCCGAATACAAAAAACCGCTATACTGTACGGGAAATATCCTGGGGCAAAAAGCAAGACAGTTCCATGACACATTTCTACATTTTAAGAATCATATTTCTACGGCAAGTTACAAACGCTTTATATTTTTATATATCTATACATATAAAGCAGAGTTGGTATCGGTCTGTCTGTTCTCTATACAAATCTACACCGTTTGACCAATCTACACCAAATTTGGTGCACTTATTCCTTGGAGTTCTGCACTTAATGGCTTAATGGCACGGCTTATATAACCCCCGTTCTATTTTTCCTTGTTGTGCAGAGGGGTGTAACGTCCCGTCATCGTGTACACAGCACTTGCTAGGGTGCTCTCTCTCCCGGGCTGACTGTGCAGATGACGTCAGAGTTAACATCTACAGGAGTCGCCTCTCAAGATGACCTCGGAGTTTTTAGAATCTTAGAGTATGGTGCAATCGCAGATGGGTGCGGTTATGCTGAAAATCGCTCAGTATATCGTTTATGTATCCCGATGTAAAATGCAGGATGGAATTTTCAAGCATAAAGTGTAATTGCTTGAAACGTTGATCATGATATCGTATCAATATGATTTGTCAGCCTTTCACAAAGATGATGGAATTCCGAAATTCGCACCTCCTGGTGCAAGGTGCAACAAATAAAAAATATTGATAAGAAAAACCTGACTGAAATAATACGATGTATGTCATTTCCTTTTAGAAAATGAACTTAATGAGCTTTCACAATCACTCCAAAACTCAAAATCGACTTTTGTTTATAGTCATCTCAGTATCAGTTTTTGTAGGTTTGTCTGACCTAGAGTATGTGAAGTGGATCTAAAATAAATTGTAGAAGCTACAAAATCTCAGTTTTAAAAATTATTTTGCGCTCGCTTTTTTTCTCTATATTTCCATTTTCTATGGCAGAAAAATGATTTTTTGGATCACTGAAAGTGATCGACGCTTAACCAATTAAACCCGAGCAACGCCGGGCAAATTCAGCTAGTATAAATATAAAACAGTTTTACACCTTTATATTATCTTCCGTGTCAGGGCAAAAGGGGTTAAGTCTGACTTTTGATGAGTCCAAAGGAATCAAGTGCATAGTAAATTTTTAAAATATGTGCTTAAAAGTGAAACCAAATGTATCTACGAATCTAAATTGCAGTTATTTGCATCATGGCAATATTTGGAGAAAGAGTGGAATATTGAACTTAAGATTCTGAAATGTAGCCATTTTGATTCAATCCTTTTTGCCCCATACGGAAGATATATAAAGGAGTATAATTATACACAGATAATACGTTTTCACCGCATTAATATTAGTAAATTATATATGAAGTTTTGTTGTTCTGTTAAAATATAAAAACTAGAGCTTTGATTCTTAAACTGTTACAGTCAAGTCAGTTAATTATTAGGTTAATTACTGTTACCTATTTGGTTATTTTTATTCGTACTTTATCAAAGGGTTATCCAAGACCTTTACCACACGACATAAATTAGAGCCTATTTAAGGGCAAAGTCATTAAGTCTGTACACCATAGCACGAAAAAGATAATCGCCTTATTATATGCATAAAAGGGAAAAGGTGAAGCCGCAAAAAACAAGTTAGATGATCTTCCTGTGAAACTGTGAACTCCTGCTACGAAACGGAATAATTTCAATCACAAGGAGATGATTTCGAAGGCATTCATGTCGAGGATTAGCTGTGTATGAGGCATGATGTGAAGTTCAACCAAAGAAAGTCATACAACTTATATATTCTAAAATTCTGCAACAGCCATCGTCAAAACTGTCTCCTAATAGATAATTTCTGAAATGCACTAATATTTCGGAAGTGAATAGCGCCATCTCTCGGTATCAATCTCAACTATAAGTATTTATGGACTTATAATATCAGATTAATTCATTGAAATGTCTTCATATTACACCTTATTCAAACCAAATAATATTTCCTTGCCAATAAAACCCAAAATTTAATTTATCTCATTTAAATATTTAAAACCAAAAGCCAAAATTGTTCCGAATAATATTCAAAACTTGTTATTACAAAATAGTTAAAAAAAACAGACATTTGCTTCAAAACAGAGAACTTATTTCTAGGACGAATAAAAACTATAAGATTGAAAAAGTCATTTTAGCTCTAAAATGCTAATTAGTGGATATAATTCCTAAATACTTTTTGTATTATTTGGTAAAACTTTCTGTGTCCGAAAAATACAAATGCTTATATTAAAGCAGGTTGCAGTGAAACTAAGCAGAAAAACTACCAAAGGACAAAGTAATGATCCTATTCTAATGGGAACATAGTTTGTCACGATTTACCAATCTTTCCAAATGAAGTACCTCAGTACATCAATTTGTGAGTTCGAAAGGCGGTTCAAAGATCGTCGTTTACATTGGGCTGATGCACTTTAAATGTGTCGTGGCCTCGAATTTCCTCACAGTGGCGTTGTGCGGAAGTTTGGAGAGTGGAGTGCCAGCTCGGTGTTGACCTCGTCATCTGACTATGTTTCAAAATTACTAGGCATTGTCCTTGGATCTTTCCCTTCGGGATTGATCCCGGACCCACGCCAATTACCCTTTGTGTTTCTACAGTGCGACGTTAATTAACTACCTACAGGTACATCAATACCCTGAACTCCACAAAAGTGATTATCGGTATAAAGATAAACAAATTATAGGGAGAAGAAAACATTCGGATAAGAACTCATTTGATCTATCGCCGTTTTGATTATGACTGGTGTTCATTTTTAATATCAGCAGGGCTGCCATAGGTGACATTTTGCTGCTATTTTTCAAACTTTGGCTATAATAGGGGTATCTTTTAAAGCAAAATAGTCTCCAAAGCTCCAATTTTGAAAAGTTTGGCAACTTTTTCAAAAATTTACAAAAGGTAAGCAAAAATTTAGTCTCCTTTTTTAAACAAACAGCGGACTGAAAAATATTTTTCTCTCGGGAGAAACCATGGAAGGAAAACATCGGAATCTGTGGTTGCTAGATTGTCATGAACACCTTGTCAAGAAAATATTTAGCTTCTTAATTTTAAGATTTAAATTTCTTGGTGAGAACTTCAACGCATGTTTCATACTTAACTTGCACATTTTGTGTTTTAGCCCATTCATTTAATATTTGAGCTGCTAAAAGTACAACTAAAATAGGATTTAAGAGGATATTTTTTTGCTTCTATTTTTAAAAATGTATGCTACGAGGCTACTATTTCACAAGTGCTTTGACTCTGACAGCCTTGTATCAGCGACTTGAAGAAATCGCACTCGACTTAACATGCTAACTATGTCACAAGTTAGGAAATAGATTTGCAAAAACTTGCACCCTCAGCTATGTAGGAAAATCCTCTCTTAGGCTATTCAAGGAAATTATTTCGTAAATGCTAAGTGGTATTTGAACAACACTCATTCAACAATAGGGAGTTACAATAAACAGTATATTTAACTCAATGTAACAGTATATTTTTGTAATCGATTTTGCTGTGGCCCGCGTTCTACTGATACTGTGTTGTAAGCTTCAAATTTTTTTTTCTTTTGACGAAATATTTTGATATAGTATTTTGACCCTTCAAATTCTATTAATGAAATTTAAAATTTAATACTCACGTAGAATTTATAATGATGAGTTTTATATACTTTTCTTGTAGTACTTTCTTATAGATATCGAAGAACTATATTAAAATTATGAGATCTTGATCTTGCGGAAAATAAACACATTTTATGTGTTGAAATGGGGTTATCTAAAGTAAATAACAATTAAAAATAATGTCTTTTTACACTTATTCACAATGGTTCCGCTTTGACGTTTCAAATCTTTCTTCACACCATATTAAAGAGTTCAATGAAAAACGAAGCCAGTGATTTCTTTCGGTTGGTAGGTAGTTAATTAACGTGGCACTGGAGCAACACAAAGGGATATTGGAGACGGTCCGGGATGTGATTCCTCTGAGAAATATTCATTCGTGTCACATGTAGAGTTATCCCGGATGCATTCCTTGTGCTTATAATTGCTAAACCCTCCAAGGAGCTCACATGCATTTTTCCACTTTGCAATCTGCAGCCTGCATGACCTAACCAGTTTTGACTTGGTTAGGTCATGCAGGCTTGGTCATCTTGACCAATGGAACCATTCCAGGTGATTCTATTGGTCGTCTGGAATCATTCCAGATGATTCTAGAGGATGATGAAGGACAGAATCAGTAATATCTTTCCAATGGATTCGATTCTAAGTAAAGGGGACCAGTTTTATCCTTCCAAAGGATTCAATTCTAAGGAAAGGACCAGTTATATCTTTCCAAAGGATTCAATTCTAAAAAAATGAATCTGTCCAAATTGTTCTATCATGAGGAAAGGACAAAGTTAATTTTCTTCAAGGATTCTATTCTGAGGTAAGGACATACATGATCTTTCCAAAGGATTCTATTCTAAGGCAAGGATCGATGGAATATTGCCAAAATATTCTATTCTAAGTAAATAAACGAAGAATCTTTACGAAGGATACGATTATATGCAAATAAGGCCTATGGAATCTTTCCGAAGGATTTTATTCTAAGCAAAGGATCAACAGAATATTTTTAAAGGTCCAAAGAATAAATGGATCCTTATAACTAACGAATATAGTTATATTGTTATGTGTTATGGGATAAAAGCAATACTACTCTACTAGGAATATTGTGCAGATAAGAGGGTGAATAGAATATGTACGGTTTAAATTAAATACTGCAGTTTTGTAAAGATACAATTGAAAATATTTTCCGTGGAATTGCATTTAAGTCAGAAGAACGTGAAATATATGAAAATATTAAAACTAAACTAAAAGATTTATAAGTTCCTTTGTTAAGTGAAGTATCGAAGAGGCGGTCTATTCTATTCAATCTTTAGCTTAGAAACAGCTTATAATTTGGTTAAATTCCACTTTTGAAAAAGCATTTTCCCATAAATGGTTGTAAAAATTATAAAAACATCGATTTTAAAATCTAACATTTTTCAGGCAGAAACTAATTTCACACTACACATATTTACTATTCCTCCTTTTCGTGTGGACAAACAATTAGCAATTTTAATCATCCTTTTCTGAACCATCATATAGTAGGAAGAACAAAACCCAGTATATCTAATAATATTCATAACACGGGAAAATTAAACATAATTGTTCCTCCACTTTCAAACTATTGCAAAAAAAGATTATACATTAAGGATTGTATTTAGGTAATTATGTCTAAAGATAATTGAATAGGCTTATACGTAGTGAAGAATATGGAGCGCACAGTTTAATTCGCAGACCAGAGCAGCTGTTGTGTTGCTATTAATACGAACTGTTAGAGCAGTAAATTAATGACAACCACACTGATGACATACTGATATTCTTGCTTGGACAAAAGCGTTGTGTGGGCAAATGGAAATGAATAGAGCTCAATTGGAACACAGAACATGTGTTACGTAACATATACTCATGTCTATATCCATAATAGCCTCTCTATTATAGTTATTGCAAGGTAAATAGAGTTAGTGAGTCTGCTCTCTTTCAACAATGCCTTTATTGAGATCACTGAATTTACAAACCCCTATTTGAGTTATTTTTTAAATATCAGTTATACAGATTGTATCAATTGATAATGATGATCTTAAATCCATGCCTAAAGTGATTTCGATTACAGGGAAAAACTGTCGAAATGAAACTTACAAGCTGCGGCAATGAACTGGAATCAACAACATTGACTCGATATAAGATCTAAATACTTTATAGCATAATTTCACAAACTTTTTTGACTCATCGTCTCCTTTTCAAGGACAATTTTTTTTTGCAAATCCTCTAGGAAAAATTTTTTTTGCTACTCCTCCTGTAGTTGTGCCTATAATTTTTGAATTTCACCAAATATTGATGTATCTATGTGCGTAATTTTAGAATTTCATAAAGCTAATTCGGAAATAAAATAACCTTGAACTGAAATTATAAAGCTATTTATTAAAAGCTTTATAACAAATATTCTATAGACTTTTGACTTGAGAAATATTTGGTTTTGAACTACGCTGACATGCTTAAATATGTTTTCGAATCAACAAATTTTGTCTTACGTGATCGTAGTAATGCTCCTCACTAAATATAGATAGGTCACGATATTTGTCAGAAGGGTCTCAGTCGATCTCCTAGGATCAGGATGTTTTGCACCTGAGCCTTCTATTCCTTATTGAAACGCGTTGAGAATCTTAATGGTGATGTGTAGGAAATTCTGAAGTCGGTCTTCAAGATGAAATTGAGTAACGGTCCCCAGGAAAATGTTCGCTTTAAAGTCTTCGAATTCTCAAGTTCCTGACTTGTTTATGTTTACGACCAAGATATTCAAGTTGTTATTTTGTTAAAAAAATGTTATTTCAAAAGATGCCTGAACCATGCAGAACTATGAAACCGGATCTTACCTGTATTCCGCACCAATCCTGCGTGTTAACCCTCCAAGTGGTTTCGACGAGATATCTCGTCATCAATATATTGCAAATATTTTCATGATCACGAGATTAAAATCTGGTCAGTTTTCTTCCGACGACGGGATATCTCGTCCATAGAGATCTGGTTAGTTTGGCTAATGATGAGATATCTTGCCGAGACAACCGCCAGGAGTTCGATTTTCTCTTATCCGCTCAACTCCGATCATTCTTGGTAATGTGTCGCACAAGGAAAGCGAACAACAAAATTCTCGGACAATTTAGGTGTTAAAGTAAATTCGACTGTAATATGTCCGAGCAATCTGGTATTGAATTGCATTCAGACCTGAAGTATCCGCCCAATCATCCTCGGGGTCGGTTCCTTTTCCATATGTACTGTCACTAGGAATTTGAGTAGAATAAAGAACGAAATCAGACGAAAGTGGTATGATTCCTGGAGTAACAAATAGCCCGCTGTGTTGCTCCAGTGCGACGTTAATTAACTACCTACCTACCTCCTGGAATAACACTGATTCAAGTCGTCACCATTTAAAATATTTAAAGGAACCTAATGATCTTGTAGACTTTCAGTGACCTGGACCAATTGCCACTTTTACAGGCAGGACCAGATTAGATCACATTGTTGCTCAAGTATATTTACAGGCTTCATCTTCTGGACTCGGAAAGGTGCCATGTTTGTTTCACCGAAGAGTAAAGATTGGAACATATTTTATTTTTCTCTATACCAGAGAGGATTGTTTTAGAGAACATATGGGACAATATTGTGTATCTCCCAGTTGATTGTTAGTGTTTTTTTCCAGTTTTTAGGATAGTAGGATAAAACACGAAATCAGACAGAAGTGGTGTGATTCCTGGAGTGACCCGGTTCAAGTCGTCACCTTTCTGAACTTTTAAAGGAATTTCATGATCGTGTATACTTCAAGATACCTTGGCCAGTTGCCACTTTTGCAGTCAGGGTCAGATTGGGTCACATTGTTACTCAAGTATATCAAGTATCTGCAGGTTTCACCAGAACAGGTGGACTCGAATGGGTGTTTTCTTTGTTTGACCAAAGAGGAGGCATTGGAACACACTATCGTATTTCTCTGTAGAGAACTACGATAGTGTGTTTCGACAAGATTGTGTACTTCCCAGTCGATTATTACCATTTTCTTTGTTTTTATTTGACAACTATTGCTTTTAGATTATATAATAAATAGACAGCGTGAAATCATAGCTAATAGTTCCGAACTCACGTAATAATAATTCTTATACTATCACATCGACACAGACAATACCTTTTCGTTCTATTATTAAAATAATTAGTCATTTATTTGCATTTCTTTCCTACGAAACATTTTTCCTTATTTGTGACTAGTATTGCCAAAAAGAGTTTATCAGTGTCGTTTTTAATATTTTTGACCACGAACTGATTTCACCAGAGTGGTTACTTCTGTTGATGGCGTAGTTTTCACTTTTACTGTCATAAGTAGCATAGCGTAATATTTACGTCTCGAGATGCCAAGATTGAATTGGCTCTATGTGCAATGCGGAATGGAAAGGGGTGGTTCGATTTTTTCCATTGCTGTACATCTAGTCAACCAAGAGAGAACATCTCATACCACTACAATAGAAATGCCAGTGCGTTATTTTTGTTCGCAAATCTGAAGGCCCGTAAAGTGGGTTTTTAACAAACGTAATTTTTTTAGGATAACTCGCGAACTAAAATCTTCATAAAAATCTAATTAATTTTCTTGCGGTATCAAAATATCACTCATTACAACCCCAACAAAACGTTCGATAAATAGAACACGAAGAATTAAAAGCATATTGTCTGCAACTTCACGAAGATATATTTAGCAAATGAGCATTGATATTATTTTAAGTTCCAAGCGCAGAAGACAGCATGCTGTCATGAATCTAAACTTGATTTTTAAAGGCATTTGAAAGAAGTTTGATATATCGTGCAGGAAGACTAACTGCGCATATAAGCTGAACTGAGGCTAGCATCTATGGGAAGCATATGGAAGGAAGAATATTTCGGGTGATAGGGGTCAAGCATGACAAATACCATTAACAAATGAGATACGAAAATCATCAAACGCCTGGACTATCTATACGTTGATGGTTATAGACGTTAAATATAGGTAGACTGAGCATTGCTATTGAGAGGAGCTTCAAAAAGTGACCAACATGTCGACTAGTAATCGCGTGACTGTTCTGTGAAAAATTGACTCGGTTGGCCGATTTGGCATTTTATTGGCTTGTTTGGTGATATGGCATCTTATGAAAGGATAGATGCGTGAAAGCACACTACTATAGAGTGGCGATAAAAATTGTGTAATTGTCAAAGTCTACTATGTCATTCGGAACAATTAGATGATGGTCGATGGATGGTCGTCTTCTCCGGTCCCGTGGACCAATCAGATGATGAATGTTCGTTTATTCCGGGCAGATGAAAGTAGTCTAATGGTCATGTTACTACTAGTTTTGGTCCCATGATCCTGGGAACATAGAACGGTTACCATTATTCACCATGCTTTTGTATCTCCTATATGAGTTTGCTGTCAAGGAGCCTGTGTATGACGGTATAGTTTGGGTAAAAAGCAAACATTGTTTAACAGCAGGTTTTCTCGATTCACACGATGATTTGAAATTTGTTTTCATCAGTTTCATCAGATTTTCGTCGGATTTTGGGGACACTACACTGCTGATTAACTTCAGGAACAGGGTCAGAGCATCACTATTTATCGTAGATATCGTAGAGGTTGCGGTTTATGTCATAACCGATTATGTCATAATCAATGTTACGTCACAGACTGTGAAGATATAAAATACAATGAACTGATAAGTCCTGGAACATCCATAGGGTTATTCTTCTTTTGCCTACCATTAGCCTATCTGTAAATCTCCAGTAGCGATGATTATTTTTAAGATTTTTATCTTTTATATAAATTCGTTTATCTTTGAACACGTCTGGTGAAATATAATTTGGTGGGACTCCCAAAATAAAAAATGCCCCATATACTCGTATATATTGATGACCCGGAAGTGATTGAATCTGATGATCTAAAGTCAGATTATTTCATCATAATTGATGTGGCGTCACATAGTGATGAGTTTGACTGATTCCCAAGCGTTTACAACATAATAGGTCGAGTCAAGAATAGATTAGATGTCTTAGAAAAAGTGTTTCAGGTTTAGTTGTTATAGTGGTATGTTTGAAAATAAGCAATCACTTCAGCCGTGAGTGTTTATTGTCGCAGTCACAGATAATCCACAAAACGGATGAATGCCATTTTACAAAAAAATATTAAATAATTGATTAAGTCATCAACAAGAGTTTTTTACCACATAGATTGAGCGAACAAGGTCCCAAACTTCCTTGTATTAGTTTGAATCTGAAAAATACTTCAATGCAATCTTGTAAAAATAATTTATTATGTAAATGTGTAATCGTTACATAAGCTAAAACCTCATCTCCTCAGTTCTGATGTCTTAGAAGTTCTTCCTGTCTTTTCTTCTTCCTCTCGAACTCAGCGACACCCTTGACACAACTTTGATTGAAGCTCAGGCCTACTTGGTAAGATGCCCGAGGAACATGTCCTTTTTAAGAGAAAAGAAACGGATAGACTTTCATAGAATTCTTAGCCATCTCCAGTAAATTAACAACAGAAGAAATTTATGTACACGGTTTTTATAAATAAATACGGTGTGTCAAAAGCTTTGTGTATTATTCATCAAGTTGAATAAAATTTGATGTGCATACTTTTCAGGAAATCGATTCCATTGATCCGAATGAATCGATTTCAGTGAATGAGGATTTTCGGAAATCGATTCTAAAATTTCCCATTCGTGGATAGCGATTTTCTAAATAATCCTGCTATGGTAAAATTTAGCACCAATGTCATTTCGATGTGCAAGTTACAAAAATTATGGTTACGAAACATTTGGGTGTAAAAGATTGTACACATGTTCTACCTATTTGATAATCCAAGTTAATCTCGTTTTACTGTCAAAACCTCGTAAGTCTTGAAATCAAAATGTTTCAGGAACGATTAAAAAACTAGATACCAAATTGTAGATCAGTTATGAGATACGAGTTTAAAAATTCGACGAAATGGCTTTAAGACTGATGTAGACTTGGGAGCTTTTGAAATAAGTTTAGCAAGCATATTTATAACCAAGTAATGCTAAAACTCCACGCATCGAAAAAATTGAATTTAAGGGTTTTGATAGTAAAACGACGTAATATAACATGAGCTATCGTGGCCCAGTGGGTATGAACACTCATAGAGGAAATACTATAAAAGTAGAGTGAGCAATGGTAGCCTTTTAATGTGCCCAGGATCATGTGACCAAAACTAGTAGAACGTGACCCTTAGACTGCTTTCGTCAGCTGGGTGTAACCATCGACTTTCTAATGCAATAGACGGATCATGTGGGTGAAGTCGCTGTCTTAAGATCTATGAAGGATAAATCACAAATCGACTTAGACGATTGGCTATGGAATCAGACTAGTATTTTTGATCATGGTGGATAATCACTTTAACCAATCAATAATTTAGGATTCATATTTTTATCCACAACCACGTGACCACTTCAAACCGAGCAACTGGAAGAAATAAAATGATGAGGGCACTTGCCTCGTCTATTTCATTTTAAGGTCGATGGATGTAACTGAACATTCATCATCTGATTAGTACACGGGATGGAAGACTTCGATCCATTGATTCATCATCTGATTGGTCCTCGTGACAGCAGATTTTGGCGATTTCGCCAATTTTGTCACCACTATTAAAATGCGCAATCAAACAATAGCCAAACGAGGTGATAAGATACCGAATCGGCCAACCAAGTCAATGTTTCACTGAGCAGTCATGTGACTACTAGTCGACATGCTGGTCGCACTTCTTGAAGCTCCCCTCAAAAGCAATGCTCAGTCACCTTTTTATTTTCACTTCTATGTACACTGCTCTAGCTTCGAGTTGTTGGCGGTGCAGGTTCGATTCCTGTCAGGTGCATCAGTATCAGTATCAGTAGTATCTCTTCTGTATCAATAAAACTTTCATTGTGTGCCACTTGTTGTTTCACTGTTTATTACTTGATATTGTACGTCTTGTGTCTGGCGCAGCATAGCCAAATATGGCTTTGCGCCATAAAACCCCAAAACCAACCAAACTAATATAGAACATATTTGCAAGTTATATTATTTACATTAACTAACAGTTCATTGCTTGTCACACTTAATCAACGAAGCATTAATTCCAGAATTGCGCTCAAGTAATTTCGATGTTCAACCCTGCTGCTGGTTGTTCTCGACGAGGTATCTCCTTATTAGCAAAACTGACCAGATCTTGATGGACGAGATACTTCGTCATTGGTCGAAAGCTGACCAGATCTTCATCTCGTCATCATAAGAAAAATCGGCAGTATCTTTATAACGAGATATCTCGTCATTAGCAAAATTGGTCAGATCTTGATGGACGACATATCTCGTCGAAACCACTTGGAGGCCTTATGAAATGTGTTTATGAACTAGAATGTAAGGACATCGCACGAAATTCACAGGCAGTATGACTCAATTTGCATAAGTTGAATTTCATCTCTGAAACCTTAGAGGAACTTAACGGATTACTAATCGCTCGCTGAATACTTGAGAAATACTTTCTTTCTTCAGTTTTCTGGCGGGGCAGTCAGGACCCACTACACTCAACTGTCTAGATGTATGTGCATAGGATTCAATATTACTTGATAACAGAGTATACTTGATTTCGAAACTGAATATTCAGCCATTTTCCTCAATGATAAAGTAGAACGTGCTTTCCTTTCATAAATCCAACTTGATTTGCAATCTATGCAATTTTTTCCAATTGCATAGATTTCCTATTACTAATACAGTATAAAATTCAGAAAGTACCTTTATAACCAGGTGCGATGTCTCCCGTCAGAAAAGTATTACCGTAGGACTTCCTGTTCTGGATCAACTCAAGGTCTGTGTCTTGGTTTTCTGTTGATTGAGGTTTCATTCTATCCGGAAGACCTTGGAAAAATTCCATCACCGAATGGGTCGCTCTTCCGTATGTTTGACCGATGGTGCCGAGGTAGTTTGGGCAATGACCTGTATACCTGAAGAATTTGAGGTAATTTAAAATCCAAGTCTGAAAATTCACCCTTTGGTATCTATCTAATTAAACCTCGAGTAGAAAAACGGACCGCATATCGACAAATTTAGTTTGACAATTGATTCAACCACACTATACCATCGCCAATTGGCGATAATTTTTGGAATATGGTAACCCGTCGTAGATTTGCTACATGCCCTTCCACTTGCGTACAAGTGGAAACCATACATTATGGCGTCCTATTCAAATAGCCGTTTGACAACTAAAATTTTAGTTGTTAATTCAGAGAAGGGCCGGTATAGTGTTATTGAGTTCCACCCAAGATTTTCTAGATTTCACCAGATTAGCTATGCTGGCAATTTCAAAATAGGTTATCTAAAATCATACCATCATATTAATTTTAATTAAAGTATTTCAATTCTTGTACAATCGGTTGATTAGGGAATGGCAAATTATGAAACGTAGCCATTCTCTACGCAACGTTAGCTCAAGTTTTGAGAAGTGTTCGCTGGAGTTGAATTTTACTTTTGAAACCCATTTCCTAAGAAAAATGTTGCGAAAATTACTAGTTCAAAAATTTAATACCTTTGATTAGTTATTTTAATTTTTAATACTTCTTAAGCAATTATCTTTAGGTTCTTAATTATTTATACATAAAATCAAATAATCATAAAATTAGGGCTTAAGTTCTTAATATAAAAAGAAAACATATACTTCATATCACATATAACGTGAAATACATATGAATAAAGCTATCTGTTACAAATTTTCAAATTTGAATATTCCGATCCATCTGTTTGAAATTAATTGATAAAATGGACCGAGAAACAATAAATATTGGATAGGAAGGTTGTTGAATTTACGTCGCACTGGAGCAGCACAACTGTTTATTGGTGACGGTTCAGGATCAGTTCCGAGGGAAAGATCAGAGGACATCTCGTAATTTTGAACCACGGTCAGATGATGATGTCAACACCTGAGCTAGCACCCGATCCTACAAACTTTCACACTACGCCAACATGAGGACATTTGAGACCACGACAGATTTAACGTGCGCCACTAAAAATCTTAGAAAATTTAAAAATCGAATAAAATTACCAAAATTGAATGCCTTCATTCTAAAATCCTTTATAATTTTCTTTTTATGTATATACATTATATTTTAGACACTTTTGTTATGAATTCAAACATAGCTAAAATTAGCCTTTTCACTTTACTTCACAGTATAGGAATTGACTGGACTTTTCGAAACCGAATTGTGGAAAGACTAATATGGACAGGAATACTACGGTGCTTTCTAGACATACTTAACGTTCACTTTCACCGAAAATGAGCCAAATATCAATGAAAGAATTACACAGTAGCATTAAGATTTGATACTGGTTTATAATTAAATTAGTCTGAAAGCTTACGAACGTGTATTTCAGCAACTGTGTAACTCTCTTCATCTTGTATAGGAAAAGTTGAGTGCTAAGGTCTCATCAGTTAATTTGGCAGAAAGTTCTCCTTTTATTCGAATTCTAACACAGTTAATGGTTTGTGCTCTAGCTTATGTAATGTTTTGTTCCAAATCTTTATCGTAGACTTACAAGGGAAACACACAGTCAAAAATTTTAACTTCACAAATGCTAATGTAGTCATTAAACATAGTTGTCAGAAAACGAAGAGGAGAAATTCTACTCACTGAGTGCTTTTCTCAAGAAGTCTACCTTTCATGCAAAGAAAAAATGACTTAGTGAACTTAACTAGAAAAATTAAAAATCCCATACCTTAAATTCTGATTTAGTGTTTCATTTGTAAACCGACAATATATTCTCTAATGTTTAAATAAGAGATTTACTTGTATTGGAAACAATGCATAAGAACCTTTTCAACACATGAACATTATCCTAGAACTGGTACACTGATTCTTTAATTCATTATTATATATAGAATATAATAATGAATGTATAGAAGGTAAATGAAGCTCCTTTATGAAAGTAAAATGACATAAAAAGATGCCTATAGTGATCGAAATTTTTGTTATATTCAAAATTAGATTTCAAGATCTTCTGTTCACAAATATATTATTTATTTGGAAATTAGTAATTCATTATAGCCAAGACTAAGTGAAATTCTGAATTACTTGAGAATATTTTATTAGAAAAAAATTGTTATGCCTATATAGAAAAAAGTACTATGAATATTTCCTAAAACACATTGATAAATTATCTCTGCAACGAAAAAATTACAGTAGTCAAAGAAAATGTATATTTTACGAAAATGGTCCCCAACACATCATTTCTATAACAAGCTTACGTCTGTCAAACTTTTATGCGTATTCTTAAGTCTTCAAATAAATGTTTTAGAACTATTAGACAACTATAAACTATTTAGACAAAAATGGTTCTTCAGTCTAGTAACCCAAATTTTATTTTAAAGATAAATCCCAAAATAGTACTTTGAAAATTTGAAAGTGTGAAAAACAGTTTAGACAGAGATGCAATAAAACATCTTATTAGCTTTTCTTTAATAGCATATCAATAAGATAAACAGATTGAAACCTGAATACAAATTGATAGTAAATATTAAAAAACCTCCAAAAATAATGAGTAATCGGGATTTTAAAACTTCTTCAATGTAAAAGATCGTCAATGGCCATTTCCGTGGAGCAAGACGTCCACCACCATTTTGTCTTTAAAATAAGGAAATAAACAAAACTGCCATCGCTCAATACCGATGGGAACTTTCTCACCAGTTTATTACAAACAAGAAAAATGGTCTAATCTCGGAGATATATTTTTTCGAGTTAACAATCCAAGGGGTTTCAACGAGATATCTCGTTCATCAAGATCAGATCAATTTTGCTAATGATTAGATACCTCATCAACAAGATATTGCCGATATTTTGGTAATGACGAGATCAAGATCTGGTCCGCTTTTTTTAATGATGAGATATCTTGTCCGCTTTTTTATCGGCTCTTTTTAATGATGAGATATCTTTGCTAATGACGAGATATCTTCACCGAGACAACACCAAGAGAGTTAAAACATTAGATCAAAGAAGTCACCTATTTTTAGGTTGTCGAACACCCTAGTGAGTTACGTTAGTGCTATCCCGAATTTACATGCGGTCTGGAAAAATTTAGTTAAAAAGTGAGTTGGCGGTGGCTACACTATTCCACATCAACGTATTTAAACTCGAGTTTCTTGTAACTTGTTTCTGTCCTGATAATCCACCGAAATGGTCATTGATGATCTCTTACATTGACGAAGCATTTTTTGCATATATGAAGTTTTTAAATCGTGATTAGTCATTGTTTGAAAGCTTTTCAATAAGATATTTTGAGCACTTGTTTGATCTCTCAGAGCCTACGTTGTGTATATAGTTGTCTACGTGTCAACGAAAACTCTTACCCTGGTAAAAAGTAAGGTTCCGGAATGGCATAAGGGTTTTTCATGTTCTTTATCTCTGATATGTACGACATCATAGACTTGGCATAAACTTACACTGAAATCATAAAATGAAATTTTATAATTATGATGCACTTTTCTAAATTTTTAAGCCAATCATTCGTTTGAGGTTCGTCTTTTATTAATGCACTAATTAAAAGCTATGTAATTTCTATTGAATCATAATTTTTACCAGAAAGAACTTTTTCAATACGTAACAATAGGAGTTTAAAGTAAATTTTAGTGTACTTATCAGAATATGAAATACTCAAACAAACACTTTTACACAAAACTGCTTTGTTTTATCATACTTTTGACAGTTACTGGTGAATTGAAAAATCATAGAGAAGGATATGGAAAAATGGAAAGAGGTATAAATAATGCTGCATTGTATTTGATAATTATTTTTAGAATGAAGCGAATGCAAAGTAGTCACTAAGCTCTTACTAAAGAAAGCATAGCAAGGTAGCATGAAGTTATCATGACCTTGAAATTTTTAGGAATAAATTTAGTAAATAATCTTTTCAATGTAATTATCTATTTTCCTATCTAATATAATCTATTTTTCTTCAAATAAAATTCATTATTGGTAGATAGTTGAATTAAGGTCGTGCTGGAGCAACACAACGGACTATTGACGAAGGCCCAGGATCAATCCCGAAGGGAAAGATTCGAGAACATCTCGTAATTTTGAACGACTGTTGGCACCCTATTCTCCAAACTTTCTCACCATGCCGACATGAGGACATTTGAGGCCAAGACAGATTTAACGTGCACCAGCCTCCATAATCACGATAGTCTGTGGTTGGATCGAATTTCGAACTCGCAACCCTCCAGTTGCTAATCCATTACTCTTCCAACAGGCTAACACAATACCAAAAATTAATTATAATGCATCGTTTTAAAATAATAGTTTTATAATCTTTTGAAATACAACAATCGAGTTGCGAGTTGAAATCTGTAACGAAGTTATTTGTTTCGTACCATAAGGCGAAGTTTATGGTACGAAATTTTTATTAGGTTTATTATTTAATTAGTAAATGTCAAAAACTTACACTCAAGTAGTATTTCTGATACGAGTAAAACATACACATAGGTTCATATATATATATATATATATATATATATATATTCATATATATATATATATATATATATATATATATATATATATATATATATATATATATATTCATATATATATATATATATATATATATATATGAATATATATATATATATATATATATATATATATATATATATATATATATATATATATATATATATATATATATATATATATATATATATATATATATATATATACACTGCTGGCCACCCAAATTGCAACACCAAGAAAGACAAGAGATATCACAACAAAATTTATTTTGTAGATAACATGTTGACCAAGTATCAAATGATTAAATTTATAGACTTCTGTGAAGTGTGGTTCCTGCCAAAATCAGTAGCCAGAGTAGCCGCCATTGTTGGAGATCACCGCTGCCACACGCCTCGGCATTGATTCAAAGAGACTTTGGTGTGTTCTTGGGGTACAGCAGACCAAGCAGCTTCCACACGTTGCCAAAGTTGATCTTTTGTGGCAGCTGGGGATGTATTCTGGGTCAATCGTTGAGCAACCATGAACCACATGTTTTCTATCGTCTAAAGATCCGGAGAGCGAGCTGGCCAGGGAAGCAATTCAATCTGGCGATTGACGAAGAACCCTTGGACAATGCGTGCCACGTGTGGTCGCGCATTATCCTATTGAAATATGGCTGTGGGCAAGCCTTGAAGGTAAGGAAGGACAACTGGCTCCAACACCTCGGAGATGTAGCGCTGGCTGTTTAAAGTACCGGCAATGCGTACTAGAGGAGTGCGAGAGTGATATCCAATACCGCCCTATACCATAATACCCGGTGCAGGACCAGAGTGGCGATGCATAACGCAGCTGTTCAGCATCCTCTCTCCACGGTGTCTCCAGACTCGAATCCGACCATCGTGGTGTTGCAGACAGAAGCGTGACTCGTCAGTAAAGACAATTTCATTCCATTCTGCCGTCCACATCCTTCTTTCATCGCACCATTGGCGGCGGAAACGTCTGTGGTTCTGCGTCAAGGGTAGACGAAGCAATGGACGTCTTGCGGACAGACCACTCTGCTGTAAACGGCGTTGAATGGTACGCGCAGACACTGGATGATGCGGTACAGACTGAATGTGCTGTGCTATGGTTCGTGATGTGGCTGAGCGATCCGTCACTGCCATACGCACAATATGCCTGTCATCACGTGAAGTGGTGCACTGAGGTGGATGCGATCGAACACGTCGGTCCGTCGTACCCTCCTGCATCCAACGATCACATATCCGCATTACAGTTGATTGGTTTCGTCCAACACGACTACCGATTTCCCTGAAAGATAATCCACAATCTCGGTAGGCCACTATCCTTCCTCTGTCGAACTCGGATACTTGATCAAAAGATGATCGCTGTTTTCTACGAGGCATAATTGATCGGGTTTTTTTGAAAAAACCACAAGAAAAACACAATTGCCGTACTTGAAATCGTCGAAATCTCCAAGCCCTAAATAGCGCTTTGAAGTGGCGCCACAGGCGCGCGTGATGTGCGTCTGCGCTGAAATTCTAATCATTTGCATATCTCACCTCCGCTAATGCATGTTGTAAATTTCATATTATTTGCATGCTTCCTTCAGGGTGTTGCATTTACGGTGACCAGCAGTGTATATATATTAGAAAATTTGGGTACAAATTAAAACATACTTTCAAAACATTTTTAAAACACAACTATTTCCAATTTATGTGCATAAATAACAACAATATTTGAGATATCTTGTTTGACTCATTCTTATAGATTTACAATTACATGGGTTAAAATCCCTCGCATTTCTTATAAATCCTTTTATTCAGAGATGGAATACATATTTTCGACATACAGATAAAGTATTAGTGCTGTTCTCAGAATATTGAAATAAATTCTGTACTGTTTTGATCGCATAAGGCGATTACGTCCATTATATACGATGGCTCGACATTTCTTATTTATTAGGTGATCTCAATTTCAGATCTATAATCTTAGAGCCGTATCATATGTATAGTAAAGGGATGAATCCAAGAGGATCTGACCTGGTTTTATATCCTTGTAGGACATGGACTTACCAAGTAGAAGACAAACCGAATCAAAAGCTTATTCCAAGTGAGACTTTCTTCCTATACTTGACTGAAGGGGAACTTTGGTTATTATTTCATGGATTGAGCTTCATTTCTTTTTATTGCCTCATAAATTTGCGAGTTAAACGCAAATTTGTCTGTTTGTAAGACCATGTCAGTGATCAAAATTGTTTCAATAGGAAGGCTTGTTTGTATGCTTGGTATCGGGGTATTGAGAACGTAGGCTTTTTTTTGAATTTTAGTCTGAGTTCTTTAACATATTTGGATTTTTCGTTTTATACACGTGCTATTAAAACGCTACATTCATTTCTTTACTAATTTCATTTCAAGCAAAACAGGGAATGTGATACAATTAAGGTTGACATTCAAGAGCATAGTTGTAAAAAAGTGACTTAGCTGCGCATATTTTGTCATACTTCATAAAAAAAAGCTCGAATTAAACGCGACTGGCTACAAAATTGGTGAAATCGCCGGTCTGCTATGTCACTCGAACGAATCAGATGATGAATGTTTGGTTCCACCCAGCTGACGAAAGTAGTCTAATGGTCACATTACTACTAGTTTTGGTTACATGATCCTGGGAACATAAAAAGGCTGCAATTTCTCACTACTTTTATATTTCCTCTATGATGCAGATGCTCTGTTCGGATAGACTAGTGTTATTTAATCTCTTACAAAGCAAGTGCCTGTTTTCTCGAGTTTGCATGCATTTTGTATTTTGAATGTTACACTTTTGCATTTTTAACCATCAAATTTGTTTCGTTATTTCAATAACAAGAAATTATTTCACAAATTTAAGTCGCATTGATGAGCGAAACAGAATTTGGTTCTTCCACTTCAGAAAACAAAACAAAAAATGAGATTTAGTACCATGACCTGAATAGCAGAGGCGGCAAAATGTATGAATAGCCCTTAATATGATTGATCAGTTAGTGGTGACCATAAACTATGGTGAAAGTTTCACATTAACTGATTAGTTGGACTGTGGGATAGACCATGACGGACAAGGATCACTTAATAGGGATCGAAGTTTAATTACACACTATACTAATTTAACATGTTCGTCGGGAATTCTATGAAATGATATTTAAGTAAGTGCAAATTAACTTCTTAACTATGCATAGAATACGCATGGGTACTCGTTAAACATTTTTAGAAGTTTATTACTAGATGAGATTGCATTTATTTTATTGCACACTTCAAAAATTTAAATACGTTAAATAAGACGAATGATCATCAAAATTGAATATACTCAGTATTTCTAAGTAATAATTTGTAATTGTATTCCTCGAATTCGTGAATTTATCACTTTATGCACATAAAAACATACAAATTTGTCTCAAACAATTAGTTATATACATTAGTTAAATATTAGGTTAAGATGCATTAGGCATATGGAAGGATTAGATAAGAGATTTTCTCTCTAAGTCAAAATTTGTATCTGATTCCTAAAGGGTTGCCCCTCCTAAAGATATAAGGGCCTTGGTAGCCCGGTTGGAAGAGTAACGGATTAGCAACCGGAGGGTTGCGAGTTCTAATCCAGACAAAGACCGTTGTGTTCACGGGAGCTGGTGCGCGTTAAATCTGCCATGGCCTCAAATGTCCTCATTTTGGCGTATTGTGGAAGTTTGGAGAGTGGGGATGCCAGCTCGGGTGTGACCTCGTCATCCGACCGTGACTCAAAATTACGTGGTGCTATCCTCGGATCTTTCCCTTCGCGTTTGATCACGGACAGTCGTCAATAGCCCCTTGTGTTGCTCCAGTGGGACGTCAATTAAAATACCTACCTACCTAAAGCTATAAAACAAAAAAGATGGCCCCAGATCGTTCACAGAATTGAACCTCCCCATACAATGCATTTTCTCCAAATTTTGAATATAACACAAGGAACATCTTATATCAACACAAATTCATTTCGGTTCGACACAAGAACACGATACTATCGCCAATCAGCGATAATTTTGAAATAAGTTAACCCGTTTTAAGTTTGCTACATGTTCTTCCACTTGCACGCAAGTGGAAAGCATCCAATTTGGTGGCTTATCAAAATTCCATTTGGAGACGAAAATTTTAGCTGCCCATTTGGGCGAGGAGTTGGTACCATGTTCCTTTCTCTCTCTTGAGTTTTACTGGAATTTTAAGTGGCCGGTCAAAAAGAATAATTTTGTTTGCAAGAAGGTATTTCTGTGATGAAAAATTAATCGTAGTAACACATCTGATGAAATATCATCATTGCGAGACCTAATTTCAGAAGAAATAGCTTACACCTATTCTCATAAAAATTTCCCATTAATGGTATCGTAACTACGCGTATTGAATCGTGCTTCCGAATTCTAATGTAGTTAGTTATCCAGTAATATATTGGGTAATTGAGGATTACAGTGTCCTGATGGAGCGCATTGTGGGTTTAAGCGATTATACTTTATCAGAAATTGCTCTACTGATGAATCGGTGCGTTTGAGTGTCTAATACTACAATTCAACATCGAAACCATAGCATTCATGTATAAATTGTATCCAATCCCTCTGCAGAAGCTATTGAGTTTCCTACGAATTTACTGCGCATTTTAATCTCTCCCCCGACATTATTAGTAAATCAATTTCTATAAATGCAGCCTTTTTTAGCTCTAGTGCCAAATATTAATCAAATAAATATCTATATAGAGCTTAAGTACTGAATTTTTGAATTGAAAGGTTTTTGAAAAGATATTTGTTCAGCCGGGTTAGGATCTAGTTAACTACCATAAAGCAGACGAATTAAGAGCCACTTCATAAAATTTAAATAAGATAGTTACCTGATTCTTGAATTTTGAGATGGTAGATACAATTTTGAATCTGAAATACATATAAGGGGATGTTAACATAATTATTGACTAATGTAAAAATAGAAATTTTACTCTTTTTCTGAAATTAAATTGTTTAGGCTTCTTGGATCAAAAAATGGACTAACTAGACCATTTTAAGATGATAGGATTAAACAAGATTATAGAAAAAAAGGATTAAAAAGCCATACTTCGAAAAAATCAAAATTCTTGAAAAATTTGCTCATTTTCTGAAACAATGCCATTAGTCAAAAGCTTTATTATTTTTGAGAGATTGATTCATGGAAAATGGTTTCTGTGTAGTTACTTTTGGTTAAAATCTAGTTGATGGTACGGCTTTGATGTTGGCGTTAATTTTTATAGCCAGTGCGAAAAGAGATGGTCGCCAACCTTCATTCTAGTAACCATCATAAGCCGAGGACGGGGTACCTGAATTAAAAGTGTATTACCCATACAATCATCAAACAAACGCCCAAGTTCAAGGCCATGCCGTCAACTAGATTTTAACTGTACATTTTTCGGTAAAACTTTGATATATGCATACTTTTGAAAAAGGCTTTTGGCGCACTTTTTGTAGAGAGTCATGGCAGGTAAAAGCAATCCATCTTTATTAGGATTATTCCCGCTTTCATGGCAGCCCCCCCTCAGCAGTTTACAATTTCATTTCAAATATTCTAGAAGAGTTTATTTTCGTTAAATTGTCCTTTGATTTCATTGGTTATTTTAAAGTTTTGTGTGATAAAGCAACGTTCCGATGAAGTTTGCTGCAAAAAAATCACTTTGTGACTGTCACACTTGGAACTGGAGAAGAGTTCGCGATAATAAATCGTATCCACCAAAAGTATGCGTATATCAAAGCTGTACCCTTTTTTCTGCATACAGTAGCTCCCAAAAGTGTCCGTACACTTTAAAAATTTGTAGAAAAAGCGTTGTAGCCTGGAATTGAATTCGAATATAAAATCCAATATTTTTTCATATCATCTCCATGTGATTCTGAGTAAAACCTAATATTCTTTAAAAATATATTGACTCATTTTCTATTTATAAAAATGAAAATGCAAGGAGGCAGAGAAAGAACACGCCACAAAAGTGATCGTACACCGAAATATTTTCGGATAAATTCGTAAATAAAATTATCGGTTATCGCTTTTTTTTTATTTTTGCAATTGTGGTGGCATTTAAAAAATCGTTTGGATTTAATCTTTGCTTGCTTCGTAATATTCTATTTATTATTTAAAAATGGCTCGTAGTCGTAAGGAAACAACAAACAGCATTCGAAAATTGATTATTTTTCATCATAGTAGTGGTAAATCAGTTCGGAATATCTCTAAATTAGTAAATTTATCCCATTCTACAGTGCAGTATGTGATAAAACGCTTTCAAGAAGAAAATCGGATCGAAAACAATGTAAGGAAAGGTCGTCCGGTAAAGTTAACTCAACGTGATCAGAGATTTATAGTTTGAAAATGTGTGAAAAATCCACGTTTGAGTGCTGCAAAAATTTCTACAGAATTTACTGAAAAATTTTCTACTTCAATTTCATCTGAAACTGTTCGACGAGTGCTCAGATCAGCTGGATTAAATGGGCGTTCTGCCCGAAGAAAATTTTTTGTAAGTACGAAAAATAGAAAGCTTAGGCTTTCCTTCGCAAAATCAATGACAAATAAGCCCGAAACGTATTGGAATCATGTCTTATTTGCAGATGAAAGCAAATTTAACATGTTTGGTTCCGATGGGCGTATAATTGTATGAAGAAGAAAAATGAGGAGCCTAATCCCAAGAACATAGCTGGAACAGTAAAGCATGGCGGTGGAGGTGCCCTTGAGTGCATATCAGCATCAGAACTAGGTAATTTGGTATTTATTGATGGCATAATGAATCATGCTCTTTATTTAAATATTTTAAAAGACAATTTAAAATTATCAGCCCAAAATTTGGGTATTGGAAGCAACTTTGTTTTTTATCAAGATAACGATCCTAAGCACACAGCTCTCAACGTTCGCCTCTGGTATCTCTATAATTGTCCACAAGTTCTGAAAACACCACCTCAATCGCCGGATTTAAACCCAATAGAACACATTTGGAGAGAACCGGAGGTTAGAGTACGAAGACACGGCATTAAAACAAAAGCGAACTAAAAACAGTAATGATTGAAGAATAGAGGAACATTGATGCAGAAATTGCAAAAAAATTAGTGAACTTTAATCCCAGACGTTTAAAAGCTGTTGTGGATGCTATAGGATATCCTACTAAGTACTAATTTACCGAAATATTACAATATTTACTAATATGTAGAAATATTTTTAAAATGTACGAAGACTTTTGTGAGGTAAGTTTTTTGTTACTTTTTGATTATTGATTTTCCAAAAAAAAAGTTTTACTATGTTTTTAAAATATTTTGTGTAGTTTTGTTAAGAACAAGTTATAGATGTTATTAAAAAATTCCCATTCTGAAATATTAATTTTATTAATGGATAGAGCAGTATTTCTTTGAAATTCGTAAGTGTACGAACACTTTTGGGAGCCGCTGTATATGTGCTTCTAAAACTTTCAAAGAACAGTTTATACAAAGTTATGGAGGCAATTGTAAATTTGGTAAAGGTTGGATTGTAAGCGACGTTTAGTCACTCAGTGAAAAGTTGTCAATTCCAAAGCTATAAAACTGGAAAAAGATGGGTCGAATAATGTTCAGAATAAAAAACCTTTATTCACCATGCTGACGAAAATGATGCCACTATCAAGGCCATACAACTAGAGATTTATTTCTTAATTTTTAGTTATGTCGTTTTTACATCAATGAACAATATGTATACAGTACATATTTTTAAATTTCATAAATAATACTATTAAATAATATGTTTGTGTATTCGAAGAAATATTTTTCCTGCATTTCTTATTAATATCAATATTAAAAATTAGCCTTAGATGAAATCTTTTAAAATGAAATAAAAGTACTCACATAATTTTAAGCTTAAAAGAATTTTATTTAGATGAAATTGATTTACATGCAGATGTTGGTTTATGCCACAAGCACAGAAATGCTTTCGTTATACCAGTCTTGCTCCGAATTTTAGTAACTGTTGGATATTTTTTTTCTTTTGCCCTTTAAAAGATATATTAATAGGAATAAATTAAAATCTTTTATATGGGGTTACGTTAATAATTTTACAAATTCTGGCACATTCTTGAAAAACTTGACTTCATGAAGAATGGAACAATTATTTCAAAGCAATAAACAATCGATCCTCACTAGTAAATGAGCAACCATGCTTACATTTTAAGCAATTTTAAAGAAAACCAAAATCTCGTTTCTTACTCTTTTAATTGGAAACTAACACACTACGATTGCTAGAATTTCTAGCTTTTAGCACACTTAAACAAACGTTTAAATAGAATAGTATATTATAATATGAGAAGGATTTTCAGTTGCAATCAAGAAAACTCAGATGAAAAGAGATTTAACATAACAAGTTGACCTTAAGGGGTGGTTTTATCACTGTTCCGGAGACGTTTGTAGTTTAATCACATTGACGTTGACCAATAAACTATCAAATATCAATTCGGAATTCAGTCTTCGAAATTTTTACTGGCCAAGTTCTGAAATCGCGTTCGGAAAACAAGCCATGTGATGTCATGCACAGGAAACAAGTTCCATCTCAGGAACACTGCCGTCACCTATTGACCTTACCTTGACAAGAAAAGCCTCTCATACATGAGTACACCTTATGTGTATATCTATGGAAAACTCTAAAGTATATTGATGTCCTATTACAAATTATAGAGACTTCTTCTGTGAAGCTAAATGTAGACTGTGTTAGTGTTTATGAGGTGCTTTCTGTCCATATTGGGTAAAAGGAGGTAAAATCCTCGTCTTCCAGTAGCTTGTTTGCACTGAAAATTCCTCTTCTATAACAAAGTTTATGTGCGATAGTTACAAGCAAAACATTCACGAGAAAACAAAAATTGTACTCAAAACCTTTAAGGGAAGTTTGTTAATTTTCTAAATGTCACGTCTACTAAAAAGTATCAAAATGTAATCTAGTACCCCTTATTCAACTTATATACCATTTTGCTATTGTAAACTGGATAAAATCGTTGAAACAGGATTATTTTAATGTCTTCCAAACATTCTAGGAAACAAACGACGAAAATCTTCTCTTGACCAATTTATTCTGTTTCTTTTCGTCACAACTGTTTACAATCGCAAGTTCCAAATGCTGGGGAAATAAATGCTGCAGAGAAGCATCTTTCGTGACGTCGCAGAATTAATCTCAGTTCTTCCGAGCGCGCCCATTCACATAAAAACTACTTTCTTCAAAGTATGTGGAACTGGAAAAGAAAAAATAAGAGATTTAAGAGACCAATTAAATTGGATTTAGATCTGAATTTTTTTTTAAAGTTTTATTTTATGATGGCATGCGTTAACTATGAAAACGTTGTTTCGGTTCCATCAACTTTCAAATGAAAAAGGCCAAGTATGTGGGCGAAGCATCGGTCTTCTATTATGAACTAGACAGAGTATGTGGGAGAAGCAGTTGTCGTGAGATTTTTAAAGGATAAATCATGGGCTTACAAGGGGAAGGGCTTACAAGGGGAAGGGCTTACGAGTCGACTAGCCAATTGGCTAGTGTTTTTCATCAAAGTGAATAATCATTTTTAGGATTCAATTAGGAGTTTTCATTAGTATTCATTAGGAATTCTGCCAATCAATAATTTAGGATTCATGCTTTTTCTCACAACCACGCGGCAGATCTTCAATTCGAGAGACCGGAAGAAATAGCATGAAGCTGCATGCACGTGCTCTGTCTATTTCGTTAGAAGGTCGATGGGGAGGAGGCGCTGTTGTAAAATTTCAGAAGTGTAGGTCGTGGGTTGGGAATCGACTTGGGCAGATGGGCTATCAAAGCGCAAACTAATGTTTTTAATCGCGCTCGATAATCGCAGTAACCCGTCAATAATTGATTCTACATTGGGATTCGGTTTTCTCCCAATACAACGTGACATATTTTCAAACCGAGGGATCCATAGAAATAACACAAGCTGAGCTCACAGCTCAGTCTATTTCATCAGGAAGTCGATGGGACAGAGTCTGTGGTGATCTCAGAACTGTACGTCATGTGGACTTGGGAATCGACTTCAGTCTATTGGCAATCGAAGCGTAGCCACGTTTAACTACACTGCTGGCCACCCAAATTGCAACACCAAGAAAGACAAGAGATATCACAACAAAATTTATTTTGTAGATAACATGTTGACCAAGTATCAAATGATTAAATTTATAGACTTCTGTGAAGTGTGGTTCCTGCCAAAATCAGTAGCCAGAGTAGCCGCCATTGTTGGAGATCACCGCTGCCACACGCCTCGGCATTGATTCAAAGAGACTTTGGATGTGTTCTTGGGGTACAGCAGACCAAGCAGCTTCCACACGTTGCCAAAGTTGATCTGGTGTGACAGCTGGGGATGTATTCGGGGTCAATCGTTGAGCAACCATGGACCACATGTTTTCTATCGTCTAAAGATCCGGAGAGCGAGCTGGCCAGGGAAGCAATTCAATCTGGCGATTGACGAAGAACCCTTGGACAATGCGTGCCACATGTGGTCGCGCATTATCCTGTTGAAATATGGCTGTGGGCAAGCCCTGAAGGTAAGGAAGGACAACTGTCTCCAACACCTCGGAGATGTAGCGCTGGCTGTTTAAAGTACCGGCAATGCGTACTAGAGGAGTGCGAGAGTGATATCCAATACCGCCCCATACCATAATACCCGGTGCAGGACCAGTGTGGCGGTGCATAACGCAGCTGTGCAGCATCCTCTCTCCACGGTGTCTCTAGACTCGAATCCGACCATCGTGGTGTTGCAGACAGAAGCGTGACTCGTCAGTAAAGACAATTTCATTCCATTCTGCCGTCCACATCCTTCTTTCATCGCACCATTGGCGGCGGAAACGTTTGTGGTTCTGCGTCAAGGGTAGACGAAGCAATGGATGTCTTGCGAACAGACCACTCTGCTGTAAACGGCGTCGAATGGTACGCGCAGACACTGGATGATGCGGTACAGACTGAATGTGCTGTGCTATGGTTCGTGATGTGGCTGAGCGATCCGTCACTGCCATACGCACAATATGCCTGTCATCACGTGAAGTGGTGCACTGAGGTGGATGCGATCGAACACGTCGGTCCGTCGTACCCTCCTGCATCCAACGATCACATATCCGCATTACAGTTGATTGGTTTCGTCCAACACGACTACCGATTTCCCTGAAAGATAATCCACAATCTCGGTAGGCCACTATCCTTCCTCTGTCGAACTCGGATACTTGATCAAAAGATGATCGCTGTTTTCTACGAGGCATAATTGATCGGTTTTTTTTTGAAAAAAACCACAAGAAAAACACAATTGCCGTACTTGAAATCGTCGAAATCTCCAAGCCCTAAATAGCGCTTTGAAGTGGCGCCACAGGCGCGCGTGATGTGCGTCTGCGCTGAAATTCTAATCATTTGCATATCTCACCTCCGCTAATGCATGTTGTAAATTTCATATTATTTGCATGCTTCCTTCAGGGTGTTGCATTTACGGTGGCCAGCAGTGTAGTTAATCACATCCCGGCCCATATTTGTTTTGAATACCTAAAAATGAAAAACGTAAATTGGCAACAATTCACTTTTTGATGGGAATACGTCTTTAAAATTGGAACACAACTGGGGGCATGCATGAAAAGTCAATTGTTACAAAAGCTTTACAACTGTTTCATCTTATGATTTTAGAACAAGAAGTTACTTTCAGAAGATAAATATAGCGTCGTGAAGACAAAGGATGTTCCGTACTTGACATGACCTTCGTACCAAGTGCGCAGGCTCACTAAGCGTGGGGAGGGGGTCCGCAATATGTAGAAATTCTACAGTGTTGGGCGAACTTTAGACCATTGTAACTTTGGATTGCGTCGAATGAGGACTGCGTAAGTGGTGTCATTCGAAAGCTACCGAAATGCGCTACTATCAATATTGGATAAGAACAACCTCTCAACAACAATTAATATCAAACTGTAAATTAATTGTTGAATATTCACAATGAACAATCGTTCAAACTTCCTATGTCTGCTTCATTCATTCCACAATGCAACACCAAGCCCTAGTATTCGCGTCAAAACTACGGTTTGTGTACTCGATACAACCAACCAATCTTTTCTTCACTTCGAGATAGTGTTGCTACACTCATCGACTCGAAACTGACTTGGAAATGTTTGTTTGGACGACAAACAATTCCCATCTTTCAGTATCCACTGAGTTTCTCGGGTCACTGCACGCCTTTCTGCGAAGGAAGTATTGTTTATACAAAAGAACAAAGAAATGATCACAGATAACTAAAAAATACTTTTTCACAGTTAATCCAAAATTTAATCCCTACAACTCCAATTGAAGTACTTTCGGAAAAATACATCTTGATTGCATTAGTGTAACTATGGATCTTTCACCTAGTCAAATACTTTGGAGATGCACTTTCCATGTATGTGTGTAGATAGGCTTTAACCTTATAAAAGGTATATTGAATGTCGGAAAATACATAAAGATATTTTGATAACTTCTGAAGCGTTGTATATTTTATTGAACAAAAGCAAACTCCCCGTGCACCACGGAAGTACAACACGGGGCTTACAGAAGTAAATTGATTAAACAAAGAAAAACAGTGTAAAAAATTAACTAAAATTATAAGATTTGATAAACTTAACAAATGAGTGAAGCGTTGTATGGGAGACACATTTGGTGATGTCGATTAGGACATTTTTCAATACAATAGAGCAGCTTGTCTTCTAAATAAAATAACAAGTATTTAAACATATAGTATATCCTTCCTACTGTAAATATAATTTGAGTGTCCAGAAAATATATATAACTTTTAATACAACGTCATTTCCATAATTTATGCAATCTACTTTGGATACAAATACGTATACAGCTATATTAATTCATGTAATACCTTTCACATACATCTCATTCTTATATAACTACAAAAGTTGATTTTGTTTGGACTGATTGTTAAGTTCGTCTTCTGTTAAACTGAGGTAACTCAAAAAGTAAAAATAGCGAATACACTGAGATAGGCTTTCACTATCTTCTTAACACTATTGTTTGACCAACTGGTACTCTTGCATCAGGGGTGCGATGCTTTTGAATTTCATAAACATTAAAGAGATTGATAACTAACTTTATACGATATTCGTGATTAATTTCTTTTAAAGGAGGCATTTTTTCTTTAAAAGTACATTTAGTGTCACTTGAAATAAGGAGCTTGTTTCAAAATTAAATGTCTTCGTCACAGCCAAAGCAAGGGATACCGATTTATATATTTTAAAAACCGTCAATGTTTTTAAACTACCTTCAACAAGCATGTTGCAAGTAATTATAAGTTACATAATAACTTCAATTCGTAATTGAAGCAACCTTGACCTTCTGTCAGAAATAAGTTTTTCTTTGTATATATGCTAGTGAACAAGTAATTTTTTGACCTTTTATTTTTGAATTCCATGTAAAAATATTATTGTATTTGTTTTTTTTATCAATTAAGCGATTACATTGTGCTATGATGTATAATTACACCAAATACAGTTTTTATATCATTATGAATTTCTTTCTGAGAAATTACAAGAAGTTATTGCGTGCAAATACTTCTTGTATACTTACATATTTAAATGTTCACAAATAATATTCCAACAAACTACTTCATTGAATAAGCTATTTAAAAATAATTGGTTTCATTTCGAAACCCATAAACGGCTTTTCAATAAGTTGTTCAGATCATGTTCCATTCTTTGCATTTGCTCTTCTCTTCTTAACGAAAGATAAGTTTTAGAAAAAGAAATGAAATAATAAAAATTAAAAATTAAATACACTTTTGCGCAGCATTTTCAAATTTGTTGATCCATACTTTTTGCAATATTGTAAAGCTGATGTTTAAAGCTTTACCATCATGCTAACCAGCAATCTTTTATGTGTATCTCGTCGTATTTTTGAGCTGCACTTCCACGCTTAATTAGCTTTTTAACGTCGTGTATTAAGTTATACAATCATGCCAGTTTTTAATTCTCGTAATGTTGCATTTCTCTGTAAGATTTACGTCACACAGCCTCGTGGGATATGCTGTGGTAAGAGGAGCCTGTCCACGGTTTTAATTAAAAAATGTAAAGAAGTAAAGAATAAGCTACGCGCATTACAACACATATTTCCTTCTTTAGAACTCTAACTATACACGAAAGACAATGTAGCATACATCCAAGGAAGTTGATTGAACGTGTAAAGGTAAGAGGAACTGTTTCCTACAAAAGTCTCATTTAACGCTCGGGCAATCATGTAGGAGCTTCACTTTCACACACCGTTGCATTCCTGTTGTCTGCTCTCACAAAAATAACAGTTCCATTACTACTACCTACCACATACCTAAAATAATGCAGATTTACCGAATTATCTATTCTGCGGATTTTGAAAGTTTCCGGCAGTATTTGCGGATACTAGTTTATAAACTAGTTTATGAGATTAAGTTATGTTTCTGACGCTTTAAATAAAACTAATTAAGACATGTACATCTGAAATGGCATTTTAAATTTCGAGGATTACCGAGAGTTCGTATCTTGTTTTATTCTGATAAATTATTCAATTTCGGGTAGACTTTCGGGATGCCCTCCCAAAGGGGATAGTTGAACTGCGATGTAAATTCAAAGGGCTTTGTCGACATTAGCATAAAAGTTTTCCGATTCTCTTTGTAATGGATATCAGTGTGATGGTTGAACATTCTTATAACTGTTTAATCTTTGAAGACGGTAATAGAATAAGTGGTAATATCTGTATTTTTTGTGTGTTCTTGTCGAATATTAATATTCAGTTTTTATTTAATACTGAAAAAAAATTACTGTAAAATGAAAAGATACTGAAGTCTTTGTGATACATAATTGGGATAAACATTTCGCAAGAATTGTTTAGTTTAAAGATACGTTACTTTTTTCCACTAATGCTATAGACATGTCTAGAGTATGTAAAAGGAACATCAAAGACTCGAGAAACCAACATATTGCGTTTTTCAAATTTGTTTTTAGTTCATTAAATCTTTGTTGGAAAATGATTAATCCGTTCATTTAGTAACACAAAAATTATTTTATGGGAATAGTCTTTCTCAAAAAACAGTATTATTACTTAAGATTGCATGAAAACCAAATGCAGGTTCAATCCTCTGCGGGGTTCACACACATATATCCATTCAGTAATATGCAGTCTTCATTGCACGCCTTCTAACTAGTTTTGACTTTCTTGACCAATAAAATCTTTCCTAGGAGTCTTTCAACCAATAAATGTGGTTATGCAGACTTTATATGTAGTGTGGGGTAAAAGCAATATTTCGTTACTGGGAACCTCGTGACGTCAGAGGGGAAGGAGGTACTCAGGGTTTCATAGAAACCTCTCAACTACAAGTATTTTATTTCACAGAAAATTTTTGATACGCATTGTTTCACAAATGATCGATATAAACTTGTGGTAATGAAATTTTTAATAGCCTTGATTGAAGAACATTTGACCCTCTAAGTGGTTTCGACGAGATATGTCGTCATCAAGATATTGCCGATTATTTGATGATGACGAGATCAAGATCTGGTCAGATTTGCTATTGACGAGATACCTCGTCGAGACAACCATCAGGAGGGTTAAGTCTCCAGGTGGCTCCATCTAGCCAATCATGAAGGAATGCATATAATTGAATGATTGAGCCGACTCTTAATGTCCAGAAAAATATGAAATTGCTCTTTGGTATGTTGAAAACCGAATTAATTGTGTTGTGAATGTTAATTTTGATTGACGTACGAAATTTTTCATCCTTCCGTCAGTGATTTTATTGCTGTTTTTGAGAAACGCATTTCATTTTGAACTCATACTTTACTGGCATAGCTCATTCTCTTATCCATACAAAAGTACACTTCATTCTAAGTTCGAAATGTCTCACAAATAAATTAAAACTGTTGACTTTTCAAGGTTCGAAGTTGAAACCTTCATTAATTTTTACAGTCGGAAAGATATAGATGTAAAACTGTCAAAACACTCTAGCGAAGTTTAAATTAGTTGAATATCCCATTTATTATTGAACGCTCTTTATAAGTGTTGAGAAATTCCCATCTGTTCATTCAAATTGCAATATCAACTACTAGGAACTGAAATGAAATTTGCTTGCGAAATTATTTGTTGAACAAGGCGTGTCTGTTATAAATCTGTAAATAATGAGGATTAAATGTTATACCAGTATATTTTATGAATTCTCTTTTGAACATTGATAATTTACTCTATACAGCGGTATATGAGGTGCATGCAGTTGCTTCTGAAAAACTGAGTATCCAGCTTGAAGATATTCTATTTTAAAAACCCTTAATTGTAGTAAATAATAATTTGAACTTAATTTTATAAGGGTGGTAAAATGCACTTTCAAAAGCATACTAGACTGACGAACAACTCCATATTCACCGTAATAATGGTTTTAAACGTAAAAATTCTGTCACAAATTTAAGTATACACCTAGCTCTTCCTTAAGCCCCAGAAACACAATATTAAAACAAAATTATTTTTGTTGCATACATTTTTCCATGTGAAACAGCTTCTAAACTGAGTGGCACTGAATTTGCTTTGTTTTTCGGACTATCTTGTCCATTTCTCTCATGGAATCATTGTTACACTCAGTGCTCTGAATATAGATATTTTAACTACTTTTTCTTACAATTTTCAAACCCATTGAGGTCAGATATGATGGCGTGTATAGTAGTTGTGTAGAATAGTACAGAAACTTTAACTATTTTTGCTGTACACCTCTTCTCGCTCTGTGGAGACGATATGTGTAGACACAAAAATTTGACAATGAATCAAAATTTTGAGCTCTTTCTTTTAAATTGTTCTTTAATATAGTTAAAGATTTCACTTTTCTATGATTTTATCAATAAAAACTAAATTTCGAACCTCCCAAGCCAATATACAACCTCATAAAAGCAGTGAAATACATCCATGATGGAAGTGGGCATAGTGTACTGAGGAGGCGATTCACTTTTTTTTTTTTTAGGGTTCTGCTAGATATATCGTTACCCCACCACGCCAAAGACACGAATCTGCAAAACGTTTCTACAAAAACGCGTTCAATGTTTCGATGCTTCTTCGGGAAAAATCGAGTTACAACTCAAAGGTTGTTTTGTCATGAAAATCGGCATTTCCACTAAGAATCAGGATGATTCGTGGCTTTGTCATAGTATCAAACATGAAATGGTGACTCGAAAATGCAGTTAGGTGAAAATCGCCAGAATGCAGATTGGCGCCTTTGGCGTGATAGTAACGATATCATCGTTTCATCACCTCCAAAAACATAGTACAGCTCTTAGCTAAGGAAGTAAATTCAATGTTTTTCGACATGATAGCCAATGATAGGTTTATCATAACAAAAGCTTATCGCCCTTCCTAATCACACTATACCCACTTCCAAGGGTGGATGTGTTTCGGTGCCTGTATGGGGTTGAATACTGACTGGCGAGGATGTAAATTAGTTTTTATTGATGAAATCATGGAAAAGAGGTGAACACTTAACTCTCTCTCTCTGTTGAAGAACAATTCAAAAGAAATTGCTCAAATTTTGGATTATAGTCAAGTTTTTATATCGATAGAAAATGTCTTCATAAAGCGAGAAGAGGTACAGTACAAAATAATTAAATAAAAGTTTTCGTACTACCTTAAAAGTAATTATACGTTATACCGCAATCTCAGGACCTCTATGGGCTTGAAAATGTATGGTATTAGTAGAATAAAGCTTTTGAAATCATGATATTCAGAACACAACGTAACAACGATTATATGAAGAAATGTGCAAAGAAAAACTACGCAAATTCAGTATTCCTCAGTTTAGAAGCTGTTTTACATGTAAAAATGTATGCAGCAAAAATTCTTTTACGTTTTTATTGTATTTCTGTTCGAAACAGGTTGAATGTATACTCAATTTTATGACAGGTTTTACACGTTAAATTTACAAATTCTATCTTTAAAAATATTAATAACAGAAATTAAACTGTCAGTGATTTTAAAACATGGCACGGTTTGATGAATCCAGATTATTACTGAATCACTCTGATAGGTCCACCAACGTAAACTTACGATAACTCCATCATCAGGGGGTCAGCATAGTGTAGTTGTGTGTCCTTTGTTCTTTAATATTTATTTGTTAGTGAATTGTGGTGTCCTTAAGTAGTTTATCTGACCATTGTCGTAAAATAAGTTCTATTCATAACAACTCTCAGATCATGAGAATTTCAGAAAGACAATACTTCACAAGGTACAGGACCTCTTTATATTGATTCCACAGCCTGCACATTCCTGAGTTAAATAAGTCCCAGCCTAATTAACCCTTTTGAAGAAAAAAGATGAACACAGTGACTCACCAAGAAATTTGAATCGTAATCCTATTTGTATTTTAGTATCAGTAGGATGAGTTCAGTAGTCTAGCGTCAGTAGTATGAGATATAGTGTATTATTCTGAGGATATCCGTGCCAACTGTCCAATCCTCAGTCGGCTGTCTATTAGCATGGGAGAATGGGCCTGTAGAGCGCTTATAACATCTTGGGAAATCATTGCCTAGTAAAACTGATACTGAACTAAAGGTAGAAGAAAATCCAACAGAATGTTAGTAGGATGTCTTCCAATAAAATTTCATTCTGTTTCCTCCGTTTTTATTGAACCTATTAAGTAAAAGAGCTGTTAGGGAAAAAGAACGATACAATTTAAAATGCATTTTACAACTTTGTTCACACAGACAAGTGAAGCTATTTAATGGAGAGTAAAGATGAAAAACTGGTAATTGTTAGTTTTCTAAAACAATTATTTATATAAGAGTAATCAGCTCTCTATTTCACTTAGTTCCCTTCTGATATACTGGTCATAGTACTTGTCTGACACTCAATGGGTCGCGGGTTCGAATCCCGATTGGTAAGCACATGGATGTTAGATATTGTTCTTGTTAGGAGTAGCGGCGGATCCCCCATTGGGTGTTCCTACACAACCGTCATTTCATTCCTTTTTGCGCCGAGTGGTCAGAGGTCGGGCTTGGAAAAAAATGATTGCTAAGTTCAGTTTAGTTTTCCACCGAGGTTAATAGGGCAGTTAACCCACGAATTCTGTCTCCTCATAAGGTTGATATGTGAAAATCCACCACGGCACAATATTTATTTGACACTTGAGCAACACATATGACATTATCATTTACAATATATACATCATGGCTGCAGTTCCTTTAGCAATTTTTAAGAGACATGCAGGTCTTTGCATGTCAATATCGCCAGGCAAAGTGAATTTGTCCGAAACACCCCAACTAAGCTCGGAAAGAAATGAATTTTGGGTTACACCTACGTTATTTCGATTGTTTAAATTGATAATCACGTGAGAGCTGCCGTTTCGCGATAGGACCTAGCTCAGCCGAAGTGTTGCACAAATCAACCTATTTAGAGGCTCTCAATTATTTTGATGTTTGCTCCTGTAAACACTTGGGCAGATTTATGCGTTCTTTGCCCGTTTTATGACTGACAATGTTCGCCACAAGTTCTTCAAGATGATACTTTTGGAAGCAAGACATTTACTAAAAACTATATCATTACCCTCCTTGGATGTTTTACCCATTTAACTCTTCTGATGGTTATTTCGATGACGTATCTCGGCATTACAAAAGCAACCAGATTTTTATGGAAGAAATATCTCGTCATTAGAAGTAAACTGACCTGATCATGATCTCGTCAATATAAAAAAATCGGCAATGTACACTGCTGGCCACCGTAAATGCAACACCCTGAAGGAAGCATGCAAATAATATGAAATTTACAACATGCATTAGCGGAAGTGAGATATGCAAATGATTAGAATTTCAGCGCAGACGCACATCACGCGCGCCTGTGGCGCCACTTCAAAGCGCTATTTAAGGCTTGGAAATTTCGACGATTTCAAGTACGGCAATTGTGTTTTTCTTGTGGTTTTTTCAAAAAAAACGATCAATTATGCCTCGTAGAAAACAGCGATCATCTTTTGATCAAGTATCCGAGTTCGACAGAGGAAGGATAGTGGCCTACCGAGATTGTGGATTATCTTTCAGGGAAATCGGTAGTCGTGTTGGACGAAACCAAACAACTGTAATGCGGATATGTGATCGTTGGATGCAGGAGGGTCCGACGGACCGACGTGTTCGATCGCATCCACCTCAGTGCACCACTTCACGTGATGACAGGCATATTGTGCGTATGGCAGTGACGGATCGCTCAGCCACATCACGAACCATAGCACAGCACATTCAGTCTGTACCGCATCATCCAGTGTCTGCGCGTACCATTCGACGCCGTTTACAGCAGAGTGGTCTGTCCGCAAGACGTCCATTGCTTCGTCTACCCTTGACGCAGAACCACAGACGTTTCCGCCGCCAATGGTGCGATGAAAGAAGGATGTGGACGGCAGAATGGAATGAAGTTGTCTTTACTGAGGAGTCACGCTTCTGTCTGCAACACCACGATGGTCGGATTCGAGTCTGGAGACACCGTGGAGAGAGGATGCTGAACAGCTGCGTTATGCACCGCCACACTGGTCCTGCACCGGGTATTATGGTATGGGGCGGTATTGGATATCACTCTCGCACTCCTCTAGTACGCATTGCCGGTACTTTAAACAGCCAGGGCTACATCTCCGAGGTGTTGGAGCCAGTTGTCCTTCCTTACCTTCAGGGCTTGCCCACAGCCATATTTCAACAGGATAATGCGCGACCACACGTGGCACGCATTGTCCAAGGGTTCTTCGTCAATCGCCAGATTGAATTGCTTCCCTGGCCAGCTCGCTCTCCGGATCTTTCGCCGATAGAAAACATGTGGTCCATGGTTGCTCAACGATTGACCCAGAATACATCCCCAGCTGCCACACCAGATCAACTTTGGCAACGTGTGGAAGCTGCTTGGTCTGCTGTACCCCAAGAACACATCCAAAGTCTCTTTGAATCAATGCCAAGGCGTGTGGCAGCGGTGATCTCCAACAATGGCGGCTACTCTGGCTACTGATTTTGGCAGGAACCACACTTCACAGAAGTCTATAAATTTAATCATTTGATACTTGGTCAACATGTTATCTACAAAATAGATTTTGTTGTGATATCTCTTGTCTTTCTTGGTGTTGCAATTTGGGTGGCCAGCAGTGTATATCTTGATGACGAGATATCTCATTATCGAAGTTGGTTAGATCTTGATGGACGAGATATCTTGTTGAAACTACTTAGAGGGTCGAATGGGTGAGAACTTCTCCTTTTCCTGAAAGTTACCAACATACTGAATTCAGATCTGTTATCCGTTAAGAAATTAATACAAGTCAAATAGAATACTATGTAATTAGTAAAAATGGATCTATAGATTCATTTAAGTAGACGTATTAATTAGAAAAAATATATTAATTCTAAAATCACCTGGAGTAATATGTGTGTGTGATACTAGATTCTTGAATATTAGTTTTAACTAAAAAAAAATCAATATGTGGATTCTAGTTTAAGATTAAAATAATCAATTTATAGTAAATTTGAACATGAACAATATAATATATTGTTCATGTTAAGTGAGTGTAATTTTATTGCAGTCATCGAGAATATGTTATTATCTGTAAATATGTAGAATTATAATGTTTATAACGATCTTATGGGCATTTAAAGTGAACGTAATATGTATCAACTACCATCTCAGCTACATTTTAATCTTTAAAAATATTTAAAACAGAATTAAATTTTCGTCTTGAACGAAAATATTTAACAATTACTGATCAACAACAGGAATAAAAATTCTTTGATGCTTCCACTAATAAGGAATTCACGACCACGGCTGAAAGATAATTTTCTTTCAATACCGTTAAAGCAGAAAAATGTTCCCCTTCTTCGGTTTCAACCATACGCTTATTAAAAACTAATTTCTAAGGTTTTGAATATTAGATGCGCTTGATACCCATAAAGCAAAGTTTAATTAAGCGAAAGCACCGGCGACGAAAAGCTCTGAACTGTTTAATTTGAGAAGACATTTAAAATTCATTATTTGGAAATTCTTATGAAGAAGGTTTCACCTCTCCTATTAGGTTATGCCCGAAGAGGCTTTATCTTAATGTTGCGAAGTTAAGGTGAAACTAAAGTTTTAAGCCGGCCTTAAAAATGCGGAAAGATGTTCTGTCAGTCAAAGGTATGCGTTTCAATTTTGATCTTCTCGAACTTCAATTTGCTTGGTTTGCTCCATGTTGGAAGCTTCTAAACGAAATTTTAATTAGTTTCATGTTTACTTCTGTTTATGCTTTAGTTATTTTCTCTATTGAAAACTTTAATAACCTTGATGTGTGTTTGTTGGTGAAATGCGGTGGCTATCGCTACTTATAAAAGGTACAATAAGGTACTTTCTTAATTGGGACTAATACTATTCATGTTTAAATTGTGTACACAACCTATAATGTATTTTGAAAATAGTATAACTATTAAAATCACTGTTTAAATTAACATTAGCGAAGGTTATTTTCATTCATTTATACCTTTATCTAATGAGCTTCTACAGAACTCCAAGTTGTAGAGACATTTATTATTATCAAAAGGTTAACATTTTCAAAGGCAATTTAATTTAATCTTTAAACATTTTGTTTGTTTTCTGAATAAATTGTTCTCTATTGAAAATCATCACTTTTCGTATTCTATACAATTTGTTCAGGTACAATTAAAATAATAAAAATGTTTCTAATTGCGTTTAACACTTTAAAGGCTTTTAAGGATTAAAAGGACCTTAGAATATAAATGATACATAGATTCTAGTCGAAATATTTCATCTCATGATTTTACCCTACTTACAATCGTTATACTACACTGGCATGCAATTCTTGTGGAACTCCACCATTTTTAAATGTTACAACCTGAATAACCTACAAAAATAATGTACATTATCATAGATATACATTATCGTACATAATGTCAGATATCTCTTCATTCTTTTAAACAAAAATGATTAACCCTCCTGATGGTTGTCTTGAAGTTTTGTCTTGTCATTAACAAAATTGACCAAATCTTGATATGCAAGATATCTCGTCATTAGAAGAAAGTGATCATATCTTGATCTCGTCCTCATCCAAAAAAAAATCGGTAATACCTTGATGACTCATTATTAACAAAATTGGTCAGATCTTGATGGACAAGATAGCTCGTCAAAACCATTTGGAGGGTCAACAGCCACAAGTGTCCTACGATTGAAGCATCATGGCCTGTCCTTGCCGAAATTCGAAACGCTCTAGTGGTGAAAATAATTTAACAGGTTCTTTCAAGCATTTCCATCAGGCTGCAGCTCCTACTTTAGTCACAGACATATTTTGTATTCAAAGAACGCAATTGCCCCATCTCACCCAACATATTTATTTGCAAAATATTATTTTTTTAAGTAATCAGATGCACTATAGCTTCAAGTTTGGTGAAACATAAAATTTTAACCTTCCCTTTGGCTATCTCGAAGAGGTGTCTCAACATTTGCAAAACTGACGAGATATCCCTTCATTAGAAGAAAACTGACCTGATCTTGCTCTCATCATTAGAAGAAAACTAACCAGAACTTGTTCTCGTCATCACAAAAAAATCGGTAATTTTTTGATCACGAGAAATCTCGTCATTAGCAAAATTGGTCAGAACTTGATGGACGAGATATCTCGTCATTAGAAAACTGACCAGATCGTATTCTCACCATTAGAAGAAAACTGACCAGATCTTGTTCTCGTCATCACAAAAAAATGATCATTTCTTGATAACGAGATATCTCGTCATTAGCAATTGGCCAGATCTTGATGGACGAGATATCTCGTCGAAATCATTTGAAGGGTTAAATGTAAGGTAATGTATTATATCAATACACTTATTTTATTTCATTAGCATATTAATTTTTCTTTGATGTTCTAGTTTAAAAGTAGAAGTATGGCTTTTAAATGTCCTCGTAGGAAAATCACAACAAATGGCATATTTTCTCTTATTCTTCCGTTTTGGTCTTCAATAAAATCCTATACTTCGTTTTATTATGATTTTTAAAGGTACTTTTAATGACAAAAAATTGTTTTAAAAGGTTGTCTTTAAAGGCATCTTAATACAAAGCTCAAAAATGTCAAAGGTTCTCTAGTGAATCCTGATCCTTTTGAAATGTAAATAGCGGTTTTATGTTTTTCTCTCTACCGATAAACAACGCCAAATGACTAAAATATTAATTTACGTGTACAATCAACCTGATGCTACACATATTTGTTTTGAAGGTTTTTTTTTCATTAAATTCTATATTTTAGAAGATTAGCTCTTTCAACATTTTTAGCGTTTTGCATAATCGATTAATTAAAGTATGGAATATTTATGAATATTAATATTTTAATAATTGTAGTTAATCATCATCTTACATCATTATTCGAATTTTAAGAGTTTTAAATTCAAACTACTATTTATTCTTTCAAAGCACAATTAATCCATGTTTAGTGTAACACTTAATACAAGATTAATAAAATGTTTTTATGCCTTAAATTTTTATAACGTAATGATATAATGAAAACCAGTCTATGAAGTTTCTAAATAACTTTAGCAAATAAGTGGATATGTATTACTTTAAGCTGTGACAGCACTTATATAGAGATAAAATCTTTGATGGTGGCAATAAGAGTACAAGTCAAAAATGACATTTTTTTAGAACAAAAACCATTCACTATTCCTTATTACGAATGAATAAAATTTATTAAATCAGTTCTGCACCTTATGTCTGACAACTTTAAAGGGGAAATTAGGAGAAATTTTGGATGTGGCCCTGACAAAATTAAGTTATTTCTACTGTTCGTACCAAGAAAATTGTGCACGTCACAACTGACTTGTACTGTTATTCCCGAAAGAAATTATCACAGGAATATCAGACAAAAAATAGATAAAAGCGCTGTTTGTAAAAAATATCTACGTGGTCTCCATACAGCATCTGCACGATAACCAACGAGAAAGTATTTTTCATTCTTCAGTTTAATCTAGATCTCCAAAGGCCTTGGTTACCGAGAGTGACCTCGATGTGATAATAAAAGGTTTGAACTGTTTGTAATCCAATTTTTGTGTTATTTATCGCTTTAATATGAGGACCACAGGTACTTAAAAAACTTTTTCCTTTGCATGAAAACGACACATTTTTACTGTATATAAAATTGGTTTTTTTACAATACCAGCCTATGGACGTACAATCTTTCAAGCATTACTTGTTGAGAACGTAACAGACTCAGTGTTAAAAACCAAGACACCATAGGATGTGCTGCCACATTACACCATCGTCCTTCCAATGAAATAGACGGAGCATGTGACCGCAATTTCAGGCTATTTCTTCAAGACGCTCATTTTGAAGATTCACGTGGTTGTTGGAAAAAGCACGATTCATAATGTGGGATAAATAATTGATTGATTGAAGTGATTATCCAGTGTGATTACAAATAGATAGCCAATAGACCCAAATCGATTTGTAAGCCCACGTGACATACCCTTCTGAGATCTTACAACAGCGACTCTGCCCACATGCTCTGCCTATTTCATCGGAAGGTCAATGCATCGCACCCACTATGAGCTTGGAAGACATTCCTGGAACACTTCGGGGAAGCTGATCCACATTTGGGTACCGTTTCGAAGAAACCAGGAAACTTTAAACACCCCACTCGACTTCGGCACATGTAAGTTTCAAACTCAGAACCATGCTCTTCAGTCTACCAGTTTCTTAACCCATCTGGTGATTGTTTGATGAGGTGTCTCGTCATTAGGAAAAACTGACCAGATCTTGATGGTCGAAATATCTCGTAATTAGAAGAAAACTGACCAGATCACAAACTCGTCATCATAAAAACATCGGTAATATCTTGTTGACGAGGTATCTCGTTATTAGCAAAATTGGTCAAATCTTGAGGGACGAGACTACTCCTTGAAACAACTTAGGGTTAAGAGCTTTAATGCTACACCTATCCGATCGGCCACTGTTGGAGCGTATGTAAAATTGTTAATAGCTAGACTGTTCGGTATGAAGCCTACAAGCAACTTACAATCACTAGGTTGCGTGGATTTCAATCGAATCTGTGCAGTTTAGTCACATATATAGTATGTAATAAATTAGCCCTACGAGGTGAAATGGTCTTTGCGGATTTGTAGTTAAAACTCTAATAATCAGACATGTCTTTCATCACATATTGAATTTAATGCCAACGTCATTGTGATAGAATTGTACGCCCGTATAGATATTTAAGAACGACCTGTTTTTTGTTGATACTAAAGATTGTTAGGTGCTTAATGGCACATTACAACTAGTTATTTCTCACTAGGACTATATCAATCTTTTTAAATCCCCTTGGTGGTTTATTTTCGGATTGAAAACTGCCCTGTAATGGTAAGCCTCTGATGCAGAAACCTGTTCCAAACTGTCACCAGTTCTGGGTAAGAGACATTTTATTTTCCTACTTCGATCCTCATTCCCCTTGGAGTAATAGTGCAGTTTTGTCTGGACAAGCTATCTCGTCATAAATGGCGCAGGTTCGATTAATTTAACGTACCTTGAGTGTATTTGTCTTTTATGTCCGCAAAACACCCTTGTGTGTGTTTGTCCATTACTTAACGTTGTCTGTATTGTGCTTGGTGCAATTAGGGCCAAATATAGCCATTGTGTCATTATCGGGTTTCATTAGTTTAATAAGGCATTTTCTAGGAAAGTTTAATTGTGTTCATTATGAAATATGGTGAATATTTAACAAGTATCATCCAAGATACTAATGACTAATACCTTTGTGGCTGTAATTGTTGGTCTGAACAGATATGAATTGAACAATTTTCTTAACTAGTTAGCTTTAGTTAAGGATGTCACGTAATCTTCACTTTCGTTCAAGGTTCCCAGTATTTCATTCTATTAGTTATTTATTCGAATATCGGAGCACATAGAATAAACCCCTCGGTTATTTAAACAATTTCTTCTAATATGAAACCTGACGCGGTCGATTTGTTGTATTCATCAAGAGTGAATAACCCTTTGGTTGCCGAGAACATGTCCTTTGAAATTGCTCAATGATTTAACATGAATTACTGTTCAGCAAACGCGCACGGATCAGAAAGTGGCTGTACTCAAATACTTCCCCTTTACATGCAGTGTAAATAGTTTGACGTTCCAGATTAATAATGGCAGCTATTGATCAAATACTTTAATCATTTATTTATTCTAATCTCCGGAGTTGACGATTCGTTTATTCTGATTACGACAGTTGGAGATTCAAACAAACCTTGATTGGCTCTTGTGTTTAATGAAAATGACACTCGTGGCTCTCATTACGCACTGCGCTGAGATGAATGATGGATTACGATTACCTTGGATGAGTTTAGGATTAAACTGAAATCATACAAGCGTTAATTTTCTAATTGTCACTGAAATGTCACTCCTCTGAAATGTTTCATTTAGGGCTATTTTAATGCATGGCGAAAGCTTCAATTTGCATCGAAAGTTTTATGTCAAACTCAAAAAACTTTTCGGGTGGCTGACTATATGCTCGAAAAATGTGGATTTATTTTTCTCAATAAAAATATAAAATACTTAATTCCTTTTATTTATTTTCAATGTATCCAATCATTACTTAGGGCATGAGACGAACGCAGTACTGATAAAGTGCATCCGGCGCTTTTCAAAAATCGAAACTAATTTCGATTTTAAATAAAGTAGATAAACAAAAAGTATCCTATAGAAATTATTACACAAATGGTAAATTTGAATTTAAATAATAATCAACGTGGAAATTATGATTTATTGTACGAGTAATTCTTTACCTGCAACTTTAATGGAACGATAAATACTTTATAGTTCTGAATACAGAAAAATATAGTTTGCTACTGTATTATTAATTTGATCTATTTCTGTGTGATCCATCTGTAATATTCCGTGTAGAACATTCCATCTGGAATATTCCATCTGGAATATTCCATCTAGAATATTCCATATAGAACATTCTATGTAAAATTAAAATGTAATTGTTAAAATAAAACTCAGACTGCAACAGAAATTATCTCTAAACATACAATAACTTTACACCGTAGTTTTCAAGGCATGACAAAATTAACAATGAGTCATTTTATTTAAACACATCCAAATCAGTAAAGGTAATTACATCATAAAATTTAAAATAAATATTTGTTAGAGCATATCAAAAATCTTTGTTTTATTCTACGGTTATTTTAACTATTTGTTTATACGTCACAAAACTTGATATTTCCCCAGACATTAAATGGATATTTAACAGCTTGTAGAAATGGAATCTGAAGACTAATTATCATTTAATAAATTGATTATTAATCCCTAATTTAATATTTATAGAGCTGGCTATTATTTGTATTTCTCTTAATGCAAGTAGAGATGACTATATTATAAATTGTAAAATGAATATTTCCCAAAGCATATCATAAAATATTTATTGTATTCTCCGGTTATTTTGACTTCGATTTTTCAAGTAAAACTTTTGATATTATCCTGGAGATTAAGTGGTTATTTAACAACTTATAGAGTTGCAATTCAAAGACTATTATTTAATAAATTGATTATTAATCTCTAATCTAATCTTTATAAATCTACTTATTATTTTCATTTCTCTTATTACAAGTAGAGGGGATTATATCCTAAATTTTAAATTGACTATTTCCTAAAGCATATAAAAATATTTTTTTCTGGTTATTTTAACTATTTATTTATACCAGTAACAAAACTTTTGATATTTCCCTGGACATTAAGTGTTTATTTAACAACTTATAGAATTTCAATCTGAAGATTAATTATTGCTTAATAAATTGATTATTAATCTCTTGTTTAATCTTTATAAAGCTGTTTATTATTTTTATTTCTCTTGATGTTTGATATAAAACAAATAAGTTCGTAAAAAGGCGTTGATAAAAAATATTAAATTCTGTTTTCTGTTTCACAGCGTCTAGTAGCCTGATCCCACGTTTTTAACAAATACAAAGGCATCAGTATAATGATGCTTCTATAAAGAAAAGAATGCTACCTTAAATACACCATGATTTATTACAGATTCCTTACGAAGTTTAAGATCATTTCTTCCTCATAGAAAATGCATGCGTTCCATTAGAAAATACTTAAGGTTTCTATGAACCTATTCAAACTAAGCCGCTTTTTCTCTTTAGATACTTTACAATACGTTCTCAAATTAAGATTTATGGAGGTTCTTTTAAAGTGATAGCTGCTTGAAGTACGTTATAAATTGCTACTCAGAGATCTGCTTTTGATCGCTAGGTATAAAACAAAGCATACACTTTCAGAATAATTTTCTACAGAAGCAATAAAATACTGCGAGATTACCCGGGTATAATAGAAGGTGAAAGTGCTTGTCTTCTGGTTTTACATAAATTGGGTCTTTAGAATATCTACGATAATTGTCATTTCTCTTCCAGAATTATGTTTCGGTGGCAATTGTTCAAAAATGTTTGTTCTACAAGTCACAAAATGTATAGCTGAGAAATATCTACGGAGAATATTTTATCTTAGGAACTAAATACTAATTCCTTTGTTCAGAATGTTTTCTATTACAGTAGTTTCTTTTTTTAAAGATTTTCGGGTTCTGGATTATTTCGCATCTTGATGTAAAATTTGCTATGAGACTTGTTATGGAATGCCCCACGGGGTTTGGCTTCTAGCATTTGATATTTCTTCAATATAGTTATTTCTTTTTATTGCTAGTATTTTAAAAGTAAAACGCTACAAATGCTTTCATGTTTCTCTTCCACAATTCCATGTATCTTTAGAATTAAAAGAAATGTACACTGCATTGGTTTTTATTGCTAGCATTTTAAAAGTAAAACGCTACAAATGCTTTCATGTTTCTCTTCCACAATTTCATGTATCTTTAGAATTAAAAGAAATGTACACTGCATTGGTCTGAAAGGTTGCTCTTTTGTTTTGTAATAAATAGTATTCTCTTTCTCATATGACTTAAATTCAAAATCCATTTGTAGAAGTGACGAGAGATTTATCAGAAGGAAAAAATAATAAATGATTTTGTGATCTATTTGATTGTTCATTGAAATGTTATACTATAGGGAGTTTTTGAAGCTCTTAAGTAGTATATTTTAGCTTACAACTTTAAGTTTCGTTAATTAAAACATAAAATTAAAGTCTATTTTACATAGGATTCGATTTCCTTGAATTAAAATATCTTTTTAAAGTAAATATGAAAGACGAATGCATGTGTTTTAAGCTCTAGATATTTTATTGTAATTCTAGTTGATGATCTAAATTCCCATGCAGTGAATGAGAATAAATTGTTTTAAAAAAAACTATTTTTCTGTAACTATTTAACTAGTATTTAGATTTAACTTGTATAAGTGTAATTTAAACTTTAGAATCTGTTAACCTTCGTACTAGAGAAATGTTCCCTTTGAAAAGTCTTATTTATTGCTACTTTTATTGTATAAAGTATAAAAGATTTCGTGTCAAATATATTGATAAAAGACGATTAGACATTGATTTAGAAATGTGTTGTGATAAATGAATTGTATTAGCAAAATTTAAAGTTAAAATGTATGAATTAAATAATGAAAAAAATAATTTTAGATCCTTAATAACAAGATTTGTAAAGCAGCAGTGCAGTTTAGAATCAGGAAATTCTTGAATAGTGAAGTTGAAAAGTTATCTTAGATCCTTAATAACAAGATTTGAAAAAGTAGTGCAGTTTAAAAACAGGAAATTATTGAATAATGAAGTTGAAGAGATGGCTATACGACTAAAAGAACCTTGAAATAATCAACAGTAAAACAAGTCATAGTTCAATTTTTAATAGAACTTATTGAAGAATGTAATTTTCCATGATACATAATAGGCAAAAACCTCAACGCATTTAAGAATTTTAAGCAGTGAATACCAAACTTTAATACAATATCCTCTAAAAGTAAATGTTCAAAAGTTTTCTTTAATAATAAAATCATTAATGCACGCCTCTTAAATAAATCAATTTGACAGATTTCTTAACTTACTAATACAAAAAATGTGTATATTCTTTAGATTAACTCTACGTACAATTTATTTTTTGAAAGATCAGCTGCAAATTTTATAAAACATGACTTAATAATTATTATTAAAATGTAGACATTTATAAAATGGCTATTAATTTAGGTCTTTTCGTCTTTCTATGAACACGTTAATAAAAATTAAATCAAAGTACTATTCAATGTAATTAAAAATTAGATGCCTTAATTTTTAATGCAAACGTTTTGAATTTACTGGTTTTCATTTATTGCTAGCAAAATTACTCGACCTCACTTGTTTGAATCGGTTAACTATAGATTGAAAGTGACTAGAATAATCACTTTCCTCTATCGTAGAAAAATGCCAAATCATTTAAGTATGAGTAAAATAATTTTTAACACCTTTTCAACATTTTATAATTTCTGCAACCTACTTTGGAAATAAATCTTATATATCATCCATGTAATACATTTCACATATGTCGCACCCATGTTAAAGGTACAGACTGGCAAAAGGTAACTACTATACTAAGGTAACTACTACAAAAGCTAATTTTGAGGATTAGGAATTCCCTTTCTTAAGTTCTTTTCCTGTAAAATTGCTCAACTCAATTCGTAAAAATGACGAATCTACAACGAATACTCTCGAACTCATAATTTGCCTGCCAATATTTTTTTATTTATGGCACTCTTTTCGAATTTCACTACCATTAAGGAAAAAGTGACAAATTAATTTGATCGTCTGATGGTTTGAATTTTTTTAAATGGTAAATAGATTTCTTTACAGCGTTTCTTCTAAAGAGAATCAGTTTTTTAAACAAACTCTCCTTTTATAAGTTGCTTAAATATAGCTTCAATTCGTAAAATAAACCACCCTGTCCTTCTGTCGCCATGACAAAGAATTTGTACTATTTCAAAAGTCCTAGTTCGTTTTTTAAACATTAACGTTCGTTCAATAATGGCAAAATTCCGCTTAAAATTTGCTTTATTCTAACCTTACACGTCGCTTAAATCAAATACTTTGCGGTGGTGTTGCGTGTGATCAAAAGGAATTGCAATTTATTAAAATAATAAAAATTAAAAGCAGAAAACAAAAAAAATAAGAGTTGACGGGGATAAAAGTTGTTCCTAAGATATAAATTCGATACTTTTTTATATCTTGATCTCGCACAGTTGCCACAACTTACAACAAAAAATTTGACAAAATTTTAAAATATGAAATTAATTCCGAGCGAAAAAAACAGAAAATGTCACCACCCGTGGCAAACGAACACGAGTTTCCATTTTTTGTAAAATAGCGTTCTTAAAAAATTCTTAAGATTTTATCAAATTAATCCCTCTTTTAAATTTCAGTCCATTGTATTACATTCAAAAATATTTAATAAAACTCTATACTATCTTTTCATATATACTTGTAGAATAATTTTGGGTAAATTTCATTTACTATTTTGGTTTATAGTAACTATATCCTCCTCAGGTGTTTCTTAATATTTGACGATTCTATTGCATTCCATTATTTCACTTCTGTAGCCCAAGGATTGACAAAGTAATCAGCATATCTTTTTGCCTTTACTGTTGTTACGTATTTTAAATTAACTGTCTCACAAATTTTATTATCTTATTTATTATTTTCATTACGTGCATCATAATTTATAAATTATTCAAAGTATTTTCCATTAAAAAAATAAGTATCATTTAAACTCTCTGAGCATCACAAGATTTTTGAGTTGTGTAGTATTGATTTTAGATTCTATTAGTCCTTTCCATGGAATGAAATCCTTTGGAAAGATTACATTGTTCTTTTCATTAGAATAGAATACGCTGGAAAGATTATCTATTTCTATTGCTCTAATTTCCTTAGAGTAGAATCCTTTGGAAAGTTTCATTCTCCTTTCTTTAGACTATAATCTTTTAGTAAGATTCTATTGCCTCCTTTCCTTATAATAGAATACTTTGGTAAGATTCTACATTGCTCCTTTCCTTAGAATAAAATCCTTTGGAAAGATTCTATTGGCCAAGAAGATCAAATTCGTTAGAAGTCATAGAGGAAAGACTGCAGGTCCCTACTTGGAATTATATATGTGAACCCCTCAGAGGATTAAGAACTTTCGATTAGTGAATAAAAATATAATTACGATTGAAATGCACTTCTTGACATAATATAACTCAATTCCTCTACAATGCAGTTAATCGTGATCTCACTCAATTATCCTACATAGGTTTGTATAAGGAAGCACCACCCCATTAAGTAACGATATTTAATGTTTATTTGCCTAAATGTTGGTCTTTTGAAACTGTTAAGACATTTTTCACGAAACGCGCAACTTCATTTACGCAACCAATTAATAACACCGCACAGTTTGAAAAATCGCTCCCCTTAATGACGCAGCCGAAATATTAACATAACAGAAAAATGGCGCTTGCTGCCCGACCGTGAAGAAACGTACCAATAAATTTAATCTATGCAATTAGATCGAAACCCGGAGGCGCAATATATCATGACAGATTACAAAAGTTAACCACACGACAGAGGGACTTCAGAGGCTGAAATAAATGGGTTATTAATAACTTGAAGGAGGCTTGATTTATTCTCTTTTCAAAGTGCTTTGAGGTGAAGAGCGTTTATATTTACTTTTCGTTCAGTTCTAAATTAAACACGTGTAGTACTTCAAAAGATAAGCGGAACACAGAGCACTAACATTTGTTAAATACCTTTTAATGCCATTGAATTGTAAATTGATATATGGAGGAATTCACTTAAAAATTTCTCTGTTTAATAGTTTACTTTAAACTAACTAAATTTAACTAAACTTCATCATGGGATATCGACACTTCAAAGAATTGGTTGTAATAAACCATTTTACAATAAATAAACTATAATTCTAAACAGTTTTAAAGTCAATAAATAGTACGCACTCCTTGTAGTCAATAAGCGAAATATAGTACATTAATACTTTTATAGTCAATAAACAATGTATAATCAATAAACAAAAAATCAATAAATAATTTCGTGGCTAAAAAATAATGTATGGTTCATAAACAATTGTAGTCAATGAAAAATATGTTGTCCATAAACAAGTTTATAGTCAATAAACAATATTAGACCTTTCAGTAAACTATTTTATAGTCAATATTAGACTTTTCAGTGAACAATTTTAGTTCATTGGTCAAATATGGCACTTGTGCCATAACAAACTCAACCAACCCATTTCAGTGGTAGCATCCGCCGTTGAAATGCTGAGCTTACTTTCCCTTCCGTTTTGTGTTTGGATTCTACCTTAACCCTAAACAAATGAAGCACTATCCTTAATAGAAGTGGAGAGATAAGGTTAAGTGCTGGATCGTGGAAAGAAGGGGAGGATCTGAGTGAACGTAAAGGTCATGGTATATATGAAATATTTTATAACTGATGTAATGGATTATGTAAATAAGGAACCTGTATAAAACCTATAACCCGGGTAAACCAATCTGTAATTGCTATATAAAATTCTCTACTTGGAATATTTTAAAAGATGCCATCTCTATTGAGCAATCTCCTAACAAGGATACTTGTCAGAAAAAGATTGAATCCGCAATAGAGAATCGGTGACTGGAAGTTGCATAACATTTATTATAAACACGTAGCTTAATATACTCCTTAACATAATTTTTATTTTATCTGGTATGTTAGTTCAGTGAGTTTCTGTCCAATTAGCCATCGAGTATTTACATTTCGCGATAGCGATAAACCATACCAATACAATTTTAAATGAATGGATTCAAATGCAAACCAGGTTATTCAACTGGATCGAAATGTTAAAAGGATATTTCAATCGTATCAGACCTTGTTTATTACACAAAAAAATTATGGAAGTTCCATCCTACATATAATTTTAGTCTGAGTATTCAAATTCTCATAATCTTGAATACAACTATAATAAACAGAAAATAGTTCATTAAATGAATAGCTCAGTTCGAATAAGTTATAACTCAAATTTTCGGAAAGTTTCTTTTTTTTTTTGGCGCTTTCGTCTTCCATGCTCACAATTCCGAACGAAACAGAATCAAATCAAGTAATGAGAAAATATTTCTAGATTCCAGAAAATTTAGTTTCTAGTCACTCCTTTTTTGAACTGGACGATGTAATTAAGTTCAAAGTATACTGCCTTTTAAAAGCAGTAACATAGCTAATTAGTGTATACCGAACTTACCTTACTTTTGTAGTTGGGCCTAATTAAAAATACAAAGCAAATTCAGTTGTGATTTTATTTGTAATACAATTAATGAAGGCAATTAAAACGGTTATTTATTTTATTTTAAATTTTTAACTACCCCTTATTTGTCGTAATTATAATTTAATCTTTTGGAACTATCATACTGACAAGCATACTCTGGCCGTCGTAGCTCAGTTGGTAGAGTCGCGGAGTAGCAACCGGAGGGGTAAGAGTTTGAGACTCAATCCAACTATATACTGTCACGTATGTGGGTGCTGGTGCACGTTAAATCGGACGTGGCTTGTGTTGGAGTTGTGTGGAAGTTTGGGGTGTACTAACCATCTGACCCTGGTTCAAAATTACCAGAGCTTGTCTTCGAGTCCTTCCCTTCGTGATTGATGACACAAAACGTATTTTGACGTGAATACTCGGGCCTGATTTTGGATTGTGTAATGAATGAAGCAGACGCAGGAAGTTTGAACTATTGTTTATTGTGAATATCCCTTAATTTACAGTTTGAACTATTAAAGTGCAGTTTGTTAGTAATTGTTGAGATATTGCTGTCCAATATTAATTGTAGCATAGTTCAGTAGCTTTCGAATGACACCACTTACCCAGTCCATACTCCTCGCAATCCAAAGTTACAATGGACCAAATCTCTCCCAGTAGGTAGAATTTCGACATATTCTGAACCCCTCCCCGTGCTCAGTGCGTCTGCGCACTTGATCTGAAGGCAATGTTAAATACGGACATCTCTTTTGTCTACACGAAAGTCAAAACAACTGTAACACTAGTTTTCATGCATGCACCCAGTACTGATTCGAGTTTAAAGACCCGTATGCATGTCAAAAAACCTTTTTGCTAATATACGTTTTTTATTTGAAGATATGCGAAAATATATGCTGGGAATGTGTTTAATAAGTTAAATGTGACTACGAGATTACCAATAACAAGATGGTTGCTATAATCCCGAATCTGCTATATTACAAAGTATGAACTAGTCTGTTTTCAAGCCGATTTATACGTAACAGTAAAGCAGGTGCATAATATCGAATCATTTCTATGGATGTGTTAGCATCTCAAATCATATACAATAAATATTGTCGATATTCCTATTTTTATTACTTCCATAACATTGAAAACAGTTGCGTCGAATGTATTTTCCATCTCAACGCTTTTCTTATATAACTGCATCACATCAAGAGTTTATCTTTGTTTGGAAGTACATAAACTATATCCTTTGAAAACGCAACACTGAATATATATTAGCCAGAAATAAAGTGTGTTGTATCTTGAAGTTGTGCATCAACAAATAGCAACATCATGCGCATTTGTAATATTAGATGCAGAGACAAATGTTTAGATTTTGTAAATTAAATTTGAATGTTCTACGGATTCAAATTTACCTTCACATGACGGATCTACATTTTGTTTGAGTTTAGTTCAAGCAGTTTCTGAAATGTGTTAAGAAAGTGTTGGAAAGATTGGAAAGTGGGAAGTAATTAACAGCTGGTTTCCAACGTTATTTTCCATGCTAAGGAATATATCGCGTCTTATAAGATTTTGTCTCCCAGCTGACATTTCTCAACATCTCGTATTAGATTGAAACATATCTCTTTCTATAGCAGCACACCACCGTTGATTGGCCATGTTTGATTTCAAAAACAAACATCATTCTTAACATTCCATTTCGATTTAGATAAACCTAACGCATTTTAAGATAGTAGTATATCAGTGGTAATATTCGATAGAGTGTAGATTACATAATACTTTTTATTAATTGAAAATTGCATGTCTGTGTAAATAAAGGGACAAGTTTGTTTTAAGTATACGAGAACTCTTTTTTAAAAATAAATCTGTTTTTAAGTAGGTAAAGTTTAGTGTACGGTAATAACGGAACACTTTCTTTTTGAAGATAAGCTACCTAGTATTTATCCAGCTATATATAATTGTTATACACGCACGTCATAGTTATAATTGAACCTCGTTAACGCTAAACCGAAAGGACCATCGAAAGTATTGAGCTTTAACTGAATTTCATGTTATCCAACGAGATAAAAAGTTCATATTTTCTTTCTAATGGAATAGAACACAGATAGCACCAATAAATTGAAAATAAGGTGCATAAGTTATATAAAGTCTGAAAATTAAAATTTATTAAACTATAAATTTAAATGGCAATGAAACTAAATTAAATTAAAATGTATCACTGTTTTCCTTGCAACTATTTATATATCTACATATTAAAATTTTTCTTGTCAGGCATTCGGTCATTGTCAAAGGTGATCATTGCATGTTTTATCTTCGGGATAGTACAGATTTTCTAGAAGTTTTCAACGTCTCAAGCTGTTTAGTGCAGATGAGGAGTTTTCTTGTTCCACAATGAATTCTGTACAGATCTTAGAACTTCTGGACGATATTCCTCATCCAAATTGAAAAATTCTTTCGTTTCAAGAGATTCTTTCGCGTAAGAGAATTTATGCAAAACGTTTGTTGTCACACCCCTATCTGACAGGATCGGGCATTCATTTCGATTTAACCCCCCAAGTGGTTTCGACGAGATATCTCGTCCATTAAGTTCTGATCACTTTTGCTAGTGACGAGGTATCTGGTCACGAAGATACTGTCAATTTTTGATGATGACTAGATCAAGATCTGGTCAGTTTTTTTTCTAATGACGAGGTATATTGTCATCGAGATTTGGTCAGTTTTGCTAATGACGAGATACCTCATCGAGGCAACCACGAGGAGGGTTAAATGGAATTTTGCAATAAGCGGTTTGGCGTTAACGATGTGTGACTAGTGCATATTGAGGATGGCATTATAATTTATTTTAGATGTAACAAAAATGTATGAGATTTATTTGAAAATGTTAAATACCCAATAGATACCTATAAATTGCATTGCCAATTTAATTTCTAAAGAAAAGTAACGCTAGAATTATTGTACATCTCTATTTTATCAAAATAATCAGTGCATAAATTATCCAATAAACATTTACATTTCTCCCTTTTATATATCTCAAGCTTAGAATGCGAAATTATCTCAAAATTGAATATGACTTCTGGATTCTTGTAGATACATTGTTGATAGTTGTTTTGAGAATTTTTCGAATATTTTTAGTTAATGAAAAAACTAGACTTCATTGAAAACTTATAAAGTTTGATTGATGTGTTTAGCATAGAAAATAAAGGAGTCAAAATGAATGTTACCCCATTAAAATATAGTTATTACCCTGATTGTTCTATAAGTAAATTAATTAAATCATTTTTAATTCAACTCTAAAATATTAAAAATGGAGTTACGATAAAATCTAGACTTGAATGTCTGAGGTATACATATTTCCAACTTGTAAACGGTTAAGTTGGTATACATATTTCCAACTTGGTACGGTTGCATCCTCTATGAATGTCGATACACCCTAAGCTACACAGCGAATTCTTTATAATTTAACAAGGAAATAGACTTTACATAATTTGTAATAAAATTGATACCATCTTGGGGATTTTTAAAGTAACTTTAGATGAGTCAAAACTGTACCTTTAAGTATAGGCAGTTAAAATTAAACGCACAAGAGCAAGAAAAATGTCTGCTGAAACTTACGAAACTGCCCATATGGAAAGATGAATTAAAAATTTCCTTATGTGTAGAAATCATCTATTATGCTGCCATAGCTGTTCAAGACGAAAGTACCTTGAATAACTATTATAACACGGAATCTCATTTATAAACAATTCCTTTCACCTGTTGCTTAGGGTTACATAGAATCATCTGATGTTGAGGCTTAAAATTTAGTTAAACTGCTGACAAATAGTTTGTCATACTGGTTATGCTGGATTCAATAGAGAACATTTTAATTCTACTGGGAATATATTTGAGAATATAGTAACAAGTTAATACCTAGTAGATTTTCCCATTAGATGGTTTCTATATGGTGAAACTTAATTCTGGTAAAATAGTATTATTCACACTAGTAAAATAGTATTATTCTTAGGCCTATCCAAATATTCATTTCGAGATGAAAATTATCGCTGGTAATTTGGCGATGGACCGGTACAGTGTTGTATATTGAGTTTTATCTATCCAAATATTAAATCATCAAAGAATTCTGAAAAATTGAAAATGGTTACTTGAATTAAACTTTAGTTTTGAAACACATCTAGAAATTGAGTGAAAAGTTTTGTCACTGTTCCATACTCCCAAGATCACTAACATTTCAATTCGGTAGTCAGGAATGATTAAAAGTTGCACAGAAAGAATTAAAGTCGTTAAACATAGTTTGGAATTTATCCGAAGGCCTAAAACTACGAAAGAACTTAAAAGTAATGCATCTGTGTGAAAAGAATATATTTAAAGAAACGAACTTTCTTATAAGACTTGATTTATTACAGGTGATTTCAACCAATAAGAAAATAGAGATTACTGTGAATCTTATTACCTGTGGTGAAAAATTAAACTTTTGGCATGTTAATAGCTCTTTTGCCGTCATTATATAGAATTCATTCATTAGAAACGGAAGATAAATCTGAATATTTAAACATCAAGCTAAATGTCATGCTTTGAGAAGTTTTAAAAATTTTAAATATGCACATTAAAACGCAGTTCTTGCGTTTTACTTTAATCGGATAGAAATTGACATTTTTGAGGCATAAATCAACGTGTATACCTAGTATCTGCGATAACTGTATATTCTCTAAAATGGAAGATGATATTTTTCTAGAACTCTGCATCTATATGAATGATATATAGCATACAGCATAACAAAATTGCTTTCGATGAATCATTCTTGAAATCGCATGAAAAATAAGAATTTATATGGCTAATCAAAATTATTGACTGAGACACAATAAATAGCAATTGGTGATTGTGAAATTTAAAAACTCGTTTGATAACTCACGGGGATAATAACCAAAGATGATAAGCATTGTAAAAGCACACTATGTCTTATTCAAGCTTATGATTTAATTTATCCAAAAATATATCAATAAAAATCACTGAACTGTTGGATGCACCGAATTAGCTTTTGTAGTGAGTTTTTTAGTCTGAATTTAACAATGAATCTGGAAAACGCTTTTAAATGTAACTAAAATGCCTTAAAAGATTATAGAATTCTAAAGGTAAAATTTTATTTTATAGCAATAAATTTATATTTAACAATATTAATACTGATGCCAGTGTTGGGTTAATACAGGAGAGGAAGAAATATAATACAATTAATACAAATATTCATGATTAAGATACAATTTGATAATGCTATAGTTATTAAATTATTAGTTCCCTTATATTAATCAAGATGTATTATTAATTTGTGTATGTAATTAAATGTTTTCCTACTTAAATAGTGTGCAGCAACTTGAATACTGTTAATTAAAAATATATACTGTTCTTTATAGGATAGAAATTAGGGTAATTATTAGCGATGTCTAAATACAGGGTGATTCGGAAACTCATGGGGAAAACTTCAAGGACGATTAGAGCTATACAAAAAGAATCATTTTTGTATAGAAATGTATGGGAACAAAGGGCCACGTTTAGGCGCAAACACAAGAATTGCTCAGAAATGAAACAAAATGTTTATTTACATCATTATTTTACAATACTTATTTACAGTAACTGCTCAAAGGTGCCACCACCAACATTAATGCAAGCTTGGCAGAGTGGCTAGCTTGCTAAACCCACCTTTCAACTGCCAGGTTCCAGCAAAGGAACGATGTTCAAGCGTTCCAAACCGAACAGTGCACTCTTGCGGCGATAGAATCCCTCAATCCATGCATTGGCACTGCCAAGCTTGCGTTAATGTTGGTGGTGGTACCTTCGCAGCTATTGTAAAAAATCATTGCAAATAAGTAATTGAAAAATAATGATTTAAGCAAGCATTTTGTTTCGTTTCCTGCGCAATTCTTGTGTTTGCGTCTAAACGCGTCACTTGTGCCCATCATTGCTATACAAAAAAAATTTGTTCTTTTAGTGTGTGATCTAACACCCCTTGAAGTTTATCCCAGGAGTTCTGAATAACCTTGTATATGTTTATAATCTACATATTCTGTTACTACGAAGAATATATTGAAGAAACTTAAAAGCCAGCCTGATACAAACTAAATCCGATTTCTCTCTAGAATCCGATTTTCTGTATATTATTGTGTTTCATGATAAGTACAAAATAATAATTTCCCTGAAACAATAAAAAAAGTAGCTTCAAACAATACAATATCCGCATTATAAGTCAAGGAATATCTTAATATTACTTTTACACCACTATTTGTTTTATTTCCTTCAAAATTCATTCTCAAGTCAATGTCTCTTAAGATTGAGTTCTCCTTGCGTCCATTTATATTAATGCTTTGGATCGTCTTAACCTTGCATTGTGCATGGGCTTTAGCTTTTATGTACACAATAGAAGAGTACTTTATTTAGAAGTTAATCTTACACATCACTGTTAATGAATTCCTGGGGATTAACAGCAATTCCGTGATAAATTTTCGTTCCAAGATCCATTGACCTCCCCTACTCTAAGAAAAGTGGTAAAACTGAACGGAATTATCAATTACGGAGTACCTAACTGAAATCAGCGTACTTCCACATCATAATCGATAGCAAATTTCATAATTAATCGAATATCGGTATAAAGGAGAGAAGTTAAAGAAAGTGTCGTTAAGAAATTGAATAATAGGAAGATAGATAAGATAAAGGATAGAATTTAATGAAATCGAAACAATTAGGAGTCCATAAGAAATTTTAGTATTTCTTTTGTAAAAGATATGTGTAACTTTTTTTGGTTTACAGATTGCGAATTACAAATAGTAAATTGATATTTAACTATCATGTGATTTTAGAATTTCTTACTTAATTATAATGTTATATTTCATATTTTAAGTTGCATTTACTATTCATAACAAATATTTTTATGCAAAAATGGAGGCGCTTTATGAAAGGAGAGGCCTCAATTTCTTTTCCATCATTGCTCGTTCATACTTTTATACCTCTCATACACGCTTTACCTGAAATGGAATCCGCGCTTCTTATCAAGTCATATTTTGAGTTTATTGTTAAAGATTTTTTTAAACTATTCATTGTTTCAAGTAAATTTAAATCTTTAGTTTTTCTTTAATCATTTTGACAGCGTTTTATTCTTATTAAAATTGTTTGTGTTATGAAACACAACATGAGAGGCTCTATCTATCATACTAGGTTGCGCGGTTATGTTTTTGCATTTTTTGCTACAAGAGGGTTAATTAGACCAGGAACTATACCCGCCTAGAAAGTTAATTCAATTCAATTTTAGTTTAGGTTAGGTATTTCGATCACTTACCTGAGAATTAATCGTCTGTATTTGATAGCTCATGTAGAATTGAGTGCTTATGATGAATTCCTATGAGAGGCTTTTTCATTGGAGCTAAACATAGGTGGCTGTAGTGTTTTTGTTTCAGAACGTGCTTAATGTACGCATTCTGAACATGACGTCATGGGTTGTTTTTCGAATACGATATCAGCCCGTCGCCAATAAAAATTCCAAAATGGATTCCGAATTGGATATATGCTGTTGGTCAACGCCATTCATATTAAATCACAAACGTCACCAAAACGGCCTTAAATCACATTTTAAGGTCAACTCTATATGTATGATGCGAGAGCATTTGGGTAGCGGAAGTAAAATTACCGCTTTCAATCTGATTGTTTACACTAAAAATCACTCTCATAGACTTACTTTTATCGAAAATTACAATTTAAACTTTCTTTACTTAAATTTCAATGTGCTTTTACTTCGTTGTAGTAAGCGAGTTGATTTAAATCATTTAACTCTTTGGGGTTAAGTGGGTTAAAAATTGTCCCACTTTTTGCTTAGCCTTTTATGCAGGGTGGGATATTTTTTAAAACACCTCAAAAAGTTGAAATTACTCATAGTCATACAGTTTAATATGTTGTATAAAGTTTTCCATTGAGTTGGCAATGCTATGAATAAACGCTAAATGTGTAAATAACTGAAAACAAAAAATTATACATGTCAGAAAGCATTAAGCTGTTGTGATTAAGGTTGGCGAATTGTGTGATGCAGTGAATTTTTGTCTTTCATAACGGTAAATGTTGTTTTTCCGTAAAAATTTATTATGAGTTAATAAATCGTTTTATAATAAAAACATGTTATTTGATGTTTTATACTAATTTTGAAGCTGAATAAATGAATAAACAATTATATGCATTTTGGGTTTCTTTTCCTCGCGTGTCTCAAAGTGTTAGATATTAGTGATTTAATAATTTTAATTATTTAATGATTAAGTATTAGTGATTTAATGATTAAGTAATTAATAATTATTTATAATGGCTTAATGATCATTTCATTAAAAGATTTTAATGATTTGATAATTTTTTAAATGATTCTTTTAATTGACACATTTAAAAAAATTCTCAGACACTATTTTTCTACCTTAATATTAGAGCAAATTGTGTTCCAAAAATTGAATATAAGCTGGATTTTATATACCAAACTAATGAAGCAGAAAATTCATGGTCCTGCTTAAGGCTACTTGTAAAATTAAAATATTAAATTTGTTTTTAAATCGAAATTCTTCTATACAAGTCAGCGTTTCACACTTTTATACGTTTTTGAACAAAAAATGTATTTCGTCAGCATGGTAACTCACAACGTAAAACGCATAAATTAAATGTAGAAAGAATTTGACATTACAGAATCTCGTTGATAATTGACAGGGCACTAGAAAAAATGTCTGCAATTAGTTGCTATTCCATGCTGCTATGCAGGGATTTTTTAAGACTTAAGTGTAATCTCCCCCAAGGGCATATAATGTCATTACGTAAATATGAACTTCGTTAAAGAACGTCTCAATAGAGTGATGCTCTTGTTAGAATTTTCTGTTTGAAGTCAACGACAATAAGCTGCTTATTAAAAGAGAATTGCTGAATCTCATTTGAATATTTAAGTATTATCGAAGCATCTTTATATTTTCTCACAAGAACACGGACTTTCGTATGTTAGGTGTTTAATTACTTCTGGAAAAACGATGTCGTTTTCTTTGCTTCATTAAGAATATACTTGAAGTAGCAATGCAATATAATGTAAAACAGTGCTATACAAGATGAATTTATAATTTAATTTTTAAAACAAATTATTAGCGCTTTGTATTATTTAAAAAATATGTTTCTTTAAATGATATTATGACGACCAAATAAAGCAGATAATGAGAATACTAAATATTAGAAGAATTTTAACTGTAAACAAATTAGATAACCTGCGAATATTTTCCTTCCGCTATCCAAATGCTGTCGCATCATACATTCGTATTTGCCTTAAAATGTAGTTTATGTGCGGCGGTGTTTGGAGTTTAATCTAATTTTCATTGAAGAATTAACTATCTCTTAAAAATTCGGAATCCATTATTTGGGATTTTTATTGGCGACGTGCTGAAATCGCGTTCGAAAAACAAGCCAACTGACGTCATGATCGGAATACGTACAGGCAATTCGCATTGCTGCACCGCCGTCTATATTACCGCTGTCTATATTGGCAGAAAATGCCTTTCATAGGTTTTTTACTAGATATGATTTGAAAGTAGAAAAATGTGAAGTTCGTGGTAGTAGAAATTTGAGAAGGCAATGCTTCTGTAGTGAAAGTTTGGTTTCGTTCGTCGGCTCCGCGATTATTTTTGTTACAATAAGCTAATTAAACCCGTACCTACCATTTAAGTGCTGAAGTAAAATATTAAGCCAACATTAATATAAATGCTTATTACTACATTCTCTATTTTACATTCTGCGTTCCGAAAAACATAAAATAAGATCTCTGGAGGAAAATAATTTGAAATTTAGCGCGTCTTAGTAACTCAATACTGAAAAGTGTGCGTAACAACTAATGAGGGGAAGGTTTGAAGTTTTAATTTTACATTCTTTGAAACTAATGGCTTGGGAACAGAAATGTTAAGGAAGACTGGTAACGAATTATGAATGCTAAGGAATGAAAATGGAGTTGATTTTGTGGTGGCGTATGAAAGGCATTTTCTCTGTCAAGTAAATGTAGGTAGAATTTCTGCAGTGGAAGTTTCCGTGCGTAATAGCATTGACCATCTAATGAAATAGGAGTGTGAGGGCACAGCTTCATGCTATTTCTTCCGATCGTTTGATTTAAAGATCTGTCTCGTGGTTGTGGGAGAAAACATGAATCCTAATGTGGGACAAATTATTGATTGGTTAAAGTGATTATCCAGCGTGATTAAAACACCAGTCCGATAGCCAATCAGCCTAAGTCGATGTGTAAACCCACGTGACTTACTTCTGAGATCTTACGACAGCGATTTCGCTCGCATGCTTTGTCTATTTCATTGTAAGATCGATGGTTATTCGAAAGTGGCGTCACGTGTTTCTCGAATACGTTTTCTAGTGGGGTGCAAGCTCAGGAGTTGCCTCGTCATCTGACCGTGGTTCAAAATTACGTGGTTTTCCTCGGATCTTCGCTTTGGGATTGATCCCGGACCGTCACCAATAGCCCCGTTGTGTTGCTCCAGTGTGACGTTAATTAAAATACCTACCGAATACGTTTTCAGCACTTCGCCAATCGAATACCCTTCTGAGATCTTAGGACAGCGACTTCCCCAACATGCTCTGTCTATTTCATTGGAAGGTCGATGGTTATTCGAAAGTGACGTCACTTGGCCTGTTTCTCGAATACGGTTTCAGCACTTCTCCAATTGGATACCCTTCTGAGATCTTACGACAGAGACTTCGCCAACATGCTCTATTTCATTGGAAGGTCGATGGTTATTCGAGAATGACGTCACTGGCCTGTTTCTCGAATGTTTGTAGCACTTCGCCAATCGAAATTCCAAAGAATGAATTCCGAATTGATATATAACTGTCGATTGATCAACGCCAATAAGATTAAGCGCCGTCTATATTCTTTTGGCTGAACCCATTTACAACTAAAATAAAATTGAAGAATTATGTTACGAATGAACCTTTAAGAGAGATTGTTTCAGGCACTTATATTAAGTTATATCATCGGAATATATTCTTAAGTACATGTTCTGCTTGTAAAACCTGAACTGATATTTAATTTTATATTTTGTACACTAGTTATTATGGGCTTGGTATTATTATCTAATTACCATCATTTATAATAATTTGAAGGATATCTGTGTATTTGCAACATGAATACCTTTTTGGAACGTTCCTCTTGACAACGCAAGATAATTTTGAATAAATTCTATACTTACCCTACCCTTTTATAAATTGGTCTGTTACTTTTGTCATACATATGTTCGTTATTTCAATGCAATCAGCATTCCTTCCCAAGTTGTACGTAAAGATGGAAACCGAGTTCATAAATGAAATGGCTCTTATAAATTTTACAACTCTTTGTAGACGACATACGTAATTTTTTTATTTATCCTCACACTCATTCTACCTCATATGAGAGGAATTTTCAGTACAAACAAACCAGATGAAAAGCGAAGATCTTACTTCAGCTACCCAAATGCTATCGCATGATACATATCGGGGTTACCTTAAAATCTAACTTATCTCCACTTTGGCGATGTCTCGCATTTAATCTAGTTGGCGCTGACCAATCAACTATCATTTTTCAATTCGGAATTCGTTATTTGGAATTTTTATTGGCGAAGTGCGAAAATCATGTTCAGAAAACAAGCCAAGCGACGTCACGTCCGGAATGCTTACAAGAATCACATTTCACCGCAGAAACACTATCTATACTTAACTTGAAAGAAAATATCTCGTATACGCAGTAACAAATTTAAAATTATTCACTTCACTATCGATCACATACTCAGTTCTCGTTAGCTGCCTTAAATTAAGATTATATTATTTGTATGCATTTGAATGGAGCTCTATTTACGAATTGTTTTGAAATTTCGTTTCTAGGGTTACTAACTTTCGTTACTAGGTCAAGGACCACTTATTGTGTCTGGAAGGTGGATGCGTCATATCCTCAATTGGAATATAGTTCTATCCACCCACCTTGTGTCTAGTAATGTAATACTAGTTATGATATTTTAAAATAAACGTTTCATTTCTTTAAATACCCGATTTCATACATTTTCGTGTAATGAATTGAAATAAAAATAGTCGAATTTTCAAGTAAACCATTTTTGAAGCTATTGTTATTTTGGTGAGGAAGTAGAAATGAAGTTTAGAATTCTCTCAGAACTTTTAAGGAATTAAAAGGTTTTGCTTTGCTAGTTGTCTGAGATTATCAACCTTGTATCTGCAAATTTGATTATATGCCAAGTAATTTCAATAAAAAATATAACATAGTTTTACTATCAAAACCTTATAAGGTAATGTTTTTTTTTGGCTTATGAGGATTTAACATTATTTGGTTGCAAATATGCTTACTGAGCTTGTTTCAAAAACTCCTAAGTCTACATTAGTTATAAAGCACTCTATCGTCGATTTTTAAACATCGTATCTTATAACAGGTCTACAATTTGGTTATAAGCTTTTAGTCGTATCTAAAATTTTGATCCTCCTGGTGGTTGTCTCGACGAACTATTTCGTCATTAGTATCTCGCATTCATTAGATTAGGCCAAACCTGACCAAATCTGACCGTCATTAGAAGAAAACTGACCAGATCTTGACCTCGCCATCAAACAAATTGGAAATATCTTGATGATGAAGTATCTCGTCATTAGCAAAATAGGTCAGGTCTTGATAGACGAGATACCTATTCGAAAACATTTGGAAGGTTAAGTCAACGCGAGATTCACTGTTTTTCATTTCATGCTAATCAATGAATGTGATACAATTGAGGTAGACATTCAGGTTGATAAATTGTTATGTCTCAAGTTCCAAAAAAGGACAAGTTGCTCCAAGGTGGACATTCAGGAGCATAATTATGAACTGAGCATTTTTTGTCATACTTCATAAAAAAATATGGGTTAACACGACACAAAATACAAAGTGATGTCGTTGTCGAAACCACTTGGAGGGTTAATTTTCAAAGTTTTCGAGGTTGATTACGAGGTTTGATATTAAACCATACAGCAACAATAAGTAAACGAAAAAGCAACACACAAGCAATCCGCAAAGCAGAATATTTTATTGGAACTAATATCTACAAATGGATCAAATTTAGGAACACGACGATACAACTCTAATGATTGACATCTCTAAGCCTTATTAATCATATGTATTTGAAAATATCCTACTGAATTTCTCTACTCGAATATTGTACATGAATCGGCGCATTGCAAACTGAACGTGGAATGCCAAGAGAGAAAGAATGATCGCTTTGATAATAGCACGCAACAAAAGAGTTCGTAGCTTCAAGCCGAAACTGATTCATAGAAAATAATCGAATATGTGTTGTACACGTTGTGATTTATTGGGTGTCGTCGGCGAAACGGCGTTTCCTTCCGGGACCGTTGGCGAAGCTTGCTGCGGACAGACCCATCAGATGCTTGGCGGCTTGGCTGCCTGAGAATCCACGGGATAGTCCAAGATCCAGCCCTCGTTTCTCACTGTGGGGAAGAGGATTAGACATTAAGATATGTGAGAAATAATTCATAAAAACATCTTACTTATGAAATGAAACTTGTGTGTAATTAAAACTTTTAAATTTTAATTATTGGGTGAGTAGAAATTTTGTTCCATCAATTTTCCTATAATTTTAATGTAAAATCGCATGTGTATTCAAAGTTGTTTTAGGATAATTCAAATATTTTTCTATTCAGCGAAATATTTTTCTTTCACAAGCTTGCTTGAAATTTCTCCTTGAAGCGGTAGCTGGGATAATGTCTTGGACGATATATCTCGTTGAAACATTTGGAAGATTATGTGAAAATATGAGTCGAATTAGGTTTCGGCCGCATATCATTCACGCATCATGCCATGTATCGTAGAAGTTTTTTTTAAAATCGCATTCTTGAATAATTCGAATATTTCTGGAGGTCTCTTTAACTTCGATTATCCAATACAGTTATGAGATTTAAATTTTATGTTTAGTATATGTTTTAACAAAGGCGTATCTGGATGCAGTCTAATGCCAAGAGAATCGATATTTAAGAAATATTTACTAATCTTGCGGTTTCTTTTGGGAAAAATACATTTTTTATAAGAATGTTTTATGTATCTTCTGACTTATAAGAATGATTAATCTAGTGTTAGCAACTTTTGATGACGGTATCTTTTTGTAGTAATAAGTTAATGTAGTAAGATATACATGGTAGATGACGTATCCGAAGAAATCAAGGCTATCAAATAAGTGTGATTTTGTTCAAAAAAGGATATCGCCAAACCAATTTAGCATATTTCACACAAAATATCCACCTATATCATATTATCCCTCATCATATCATCATTTTCAAATGATTCCATTGATGAATCAGAATCTTTCCAAAGTATTCTATTCTATGGAAAGAAGCATTGAAATATTTCTACAGTATTATTTTCTAAAGAAAGGAGCAATATAGAATATTTCACACGGATTCTAATTTAAGGAAATGATCGACAGAATCGTTCCCAAATTATTTTGTTTTACAGAATGTGTGTGTGTGTGTGGGCCAACACAATCGTTCCAAAAGATTCTATTATTTCGAAAGGGCCCAAGAATCTTTCTAAATGTTTAAATAATTCGTGGATTCTATAGAAAAATGCGATTATTTAGTCATTGAGGTGCGTTGTGAAGAAAAAGCAACACTACACTACTCGCAAATCAAATCTCGCAACTCTCAGAGAGTTAAACGTTAATAGTATATACCCCCATATATATATATTTTTAATTATTTCTTCTACTTAAATTAAATACCATTCGTTGAAAATATTTATTTGTACAGACTTTACAAAATGCTTTTTAAATAAGTTTCTTATTCTTTCTTGTCTTTAGATTAGAATACTGAAATTAATTTAATTCTTTACTAAATTTCGAAAATCATTAGTTATGAATTTCACACTCTTCAGAGTATATGCACGTATAATATGTAATCCAACTACATTTACGTCTACTGAAACATTACTACTCCTCTTTTCTCTAACAATTTTCCGAAAACCGACTTTTTTATGGCTTGCACAAATAGGACTATCTCACACATGTCCTCTGTTCAATGTCAAATTGACGAAAGTCTGCCCAAGTTCTCTGTACCCCGAACGAACCTTCCATTAAGTTCATTTAACTGTTTAGTTCTAAAACATTCGTTGAAAGTTTTCAGTTTTCCAAACTTTAGGAAGTGTTTTTGAAAATAAGTTTCTTTATCATTCTGTCTCAGATCAGTTTTTTAAGTTTATTCTTCACTATGAAAAACATTAGATATAAGTATCCACATTCTTAAGAATTATATTACTTCTAATTAATAAGAAAATAGACTAGGGCATTATAATCCGCTCTTCTCCGACAATTTTCCAGAGACCGACTTTTTTTTACGGTTTCCACAAACAGGTACTACCCACACAAGTCCTCTGCTGAATGTCCAATTGATGAAAGTCTCTCCAAGTCTTATCTGTACCCCGAATGCACCTTCCACTAAGTTCACTTAACTGATTCCCCTCTGCTGAGGCGTGGGCCCAATCACTCTCCCCGCGCAAATTGTGCCATTTACGACTCCGCTTCCTTTGCAGCGTTCGAGATCACTCGAGTACTCGAGTCTAATTACTCCTCACGCATACAGAGAGACAGACGCCCTGCTGATGAATCGGATGGTTAGCCCCGAGACCGTGCGAGACGTGACAATATCTCTTGCTGGAGAATTAACCAGGAAGGGAATTTTTCAAGTTTCATGTTTCCGGTAGGATTACGTCGGTGTAGAATTTGGGGGTTCTTGTTGGGGCTTATGGATCCACATGGTTTGATGGAATGTTTTTCGTAAATCTTGTTGGAAGTATGGACCATTTTTATTGATGATTTATCACTCGATGCAATATGCAATTTTTTATCAGTTATAAAAATACACATATATTCAACGATACTAAAATTAACTCTCCAAGTGTTTTGACGACATATCTCGTCAAAAATCTGGTCAATTTCGCTAATGACGAGATACCTCATCGTGACAAAATTGCCCTTTTTCTACAAGGAGATTGAAAATCAAATAGGAAAAAGGTTTTGTATGAGATTGACCACTGCAAGGTAACAACCAGGACGGTTATAAGTGCATTTGAAAAATGTAAACAAAATCCCGTTTATATTTTTGACTAATTTTATTTAATTTGGATGCATGAAATGTTCATATCGATTCTTTTATTCACTTTAACCCTCTGGATACGGGGACCGGCCGAAAGCTTCCAGTCCCCTCGATACGAAAGGCTCGGTTTCTTTCAGACCTCAAACTCCTGAAGAACCGCTGCAGCCCATTACGATATTTCCATCCCCTCTTTCATGTACTACAAAGAGACACGCGCGTGAATAGCCTTATCTCCCCGTTGACAAATATGTCAGGGTTATCGACGGGGAGCCTCACAAATTGTTTATCCTCGAGCATCTAGTCTATGAAAGGTTGAGAAAATGAAGAGATACACTTAAAAACTCACCACCGCATTTTCAGTTTACCCGGGAAGAATTTGTCCCTTCTAGGCATACCCACGATCCAACAATAGAAATCGGCACATTAAGTGATAGTGGGACGACATATATTCCCTCTCCTCCTGGGAAAAGCATTGTAAAGGCCGTTTCGGCCGGTTTCAGTACGTTGCCTGTAAAGCCGTTGGGCCGGCTGCCGTAACCAAAGAAGGAAACGATATTCTGCCCCGACGTATGCAGAGGGTTAAATGATAGGCAGGTAACTGAATTAACGTCACACTGGAGCAACACACCGGGCTATTGGCGACGATCCGGGATCAGTCTCGAAAGGAAAGATCCTAGGATACCTCGTGATTTTGAACCGCGGTCAGATGACGAAGTCAACATCTCAACTGGCACTCAACTCTCCAAACTTCCACACCACGCCAACATGAGGAAATTTGAGGACACGTGCGATTTATCCTGCACGAGCCTCTATGTACACGGCGGTCTTTGGTTGGATCGAGTTTCGAACTCGAAACCCTCCGGTTGCTAATCCTTTACTCTTCCAACTGGGCTACCGCGGCCCTCCTTATAATAAGTAGCTCAGCGCCGTTCCAAACATCCAACATACTCTCTGATTTGTTGCTATGTTTCAACTGTTTCCTAAATACAGAAGATTAAAATAAAAATCTTGTTTACCTCGTATTATACCTGCCTTAACGTTCAACATGTGAATTCCCATCACAGCCGACACTATATTCAGCTCCAATGATACCACTCGACGAGTACCTACACCACTCCTGCGACTTTGATTTCTGTTATTATGTCATACATGCGACGAAACCACTTCCCCTTGCCCACTCTCATCTATATTCGTCATTCATTTCTCAATCGAATTCTCAGGCACGGATCTATTATCAATTCAACGTCATTGCATTCCTACTCTAAAACCTATGGACCAACCTTAAATTCGCTGATAGCGCGCCATCTTTCCGACGTTCTACTAGTCATTTCGCACATCATTTTCTATCTTTATCATCTTTTCATCATTTTCTATCTCTAAGCTCCATACAGATCGTATGTTTCGCCCCAAGGACCGCAATTCGTAATTCATGTTCAAAACATGTTATATCGTTATCTTTATAAATCAGCTTTTGTAAATATTAATCACAAGGCCTTGACTGCTTCGTTCAGTAGGACATACTTTATTCAGTACTCCTAATGTAACGCCCATGTCCTTACTTTCTATGTGTCCATGAAAAGATGTCTATTTAACCCTCTGAGAGGTTCAAAAGCATATATCCATTCTGACACTTACATTCCCTGCATGACTTCTAATAAGTTCGGACAATCTTGACCAATAGAATCCTTCTTAGGTATATTCAAACCAATAGATGTCATATAGCATAAAGTGCGATGTAAGAAAAAAGCAATGTTACTCTATTCGGAAATATGCCACTCAGTGGGATAACCAGAGAACTTTAAAATATATCATTTAACGAAAACAGTATTACTTTAGTACTCAATTGTAGATTTCCGAGGTACACAAATTAAAATTGCAAGGGAGCATGTGGTAATAACATGATTACATGTGTTAAAATGCATATACATATCCGAAAGAAAGATAATATATTTTTATTTTATTAAACGACACTCTGACTCAGCCGAGTGGTTAGTGCTCAGTATCTACACACTTTAAACTCGAATCCTGGTCGTGTAATGGATGTGTGTAGTTGTACGGAATCTACTTTCAGTCGTAGATTCCGATCTAATTAGTCCTCGTGTAACAGAAAGTGATAGTAAAGCGACAAACCAAAGTACATCCTACTCGTTTCTAGTACATTAAAATGAACTGAAATCAATGCTTCACAGCTTTTTGGAGAACATGTAACAACTTAGATTAAAATGGTAGATTCAATTTGAAAAATTAATAAAATGCATCATCAAATATATTGATCAGTATTTTCATAAAATATTCTAATAATTAATGACGTTAATGAAATTTAAGTGCCGGCGTAAAATAAGATGATAAACATATCTCAGCAAAAATAGAAAATAACCAATTTAAAGCTTCCGCATGGGAAACCTTATGACGTTTAAATTTGGATCATTTTAAGTATTGTGAGTTTCATTAAAAGAAGTATCCAAAGCATTAAATGTACAACCTATATCCACAGACAAGCCTGATTAATAATTACATCCGAATGTAGGCTAGAGAATACGAGAGAGAGAAATGCTTCATTATATATCTCTTATTGATAAATAAAATGTAGAAGGTAAATCCCTATTCGAATTTAAGGATAATCTGTGTGTTATACGTAAACTTGATTAAGTTCCAGATAATGAGACTGTTGCACATCTTCACTTCGACTTATGAAATGTGTCTTTTCAAAAGTTAGATTTGAATGCCGAGTTAATTAAGCATTAATTAACTGTTGCTGAAGTTATAATTTAAACCGTGGAAAACACAAAGTAAGAATTTATTTCTAGTTATGCCTTTAATTCTGAATACTTTATTGTTAAAACGAAATATTAATTTAATTTGACTTTCAAAATACGTTTTGGTTTTCCCATTGTGACAGAAAATATAATATTGGGAAATTTAGATAAAACGTTTTATTTGTACCACTATTATTTGCAATATTAACTAGAAGCCAAATATATTTTGATAAACTGCGCGTCAGGAAAACCATTTTAATAATTTTAAAAATTATTTATTCACAAAAATAATCTCGAAGTACGACATTAAAATTTCGATCCCAGAAGGTTAAGGTAGTATTGATTCAAAATTTTCACAAGAAAGATTTATTTTTTTAATGCAATACGAAAATTAAAAATGCTAATAATATAGCGAATAACACCTGATCGATTAAATGTTAGGAAGTCTCAACAAATTCCTACAAAAGCTACTCCAGCGATCAATCTTAATAGTCAAACCATCGATTCTCGGGGAATATAATACATCATAAATCAACCGGTAATCTGATTCCTAATTAATGAAGATAAATTGTATAGTCTGTATTCATGTTTCTCTATGAACTCGCAACGCATCTACTATGAAGCAGTAGTAAAACTAAACCACTGGTTTATTTTAGCTGTTCATTGCAACTTTCGCAAAAACGTTTCAGATTAGACTGTTTGATCTTGTTATTTGTTTAACCCTCCAAGGGGATTACGCCCATATATCTTTTTTACAACCATCCCTGTAGGACTTTGGACTAGCCATGTCTGACCTTCTCAACCAATAGAATCTTTCCTCGGATTCTTTCAACCAATTAGATGTGGTTTCATCAAATGTGTGTGGTGATGTAGGGTAAAAGCAATACTACGCTACTCGGAAATCTCGTGACTCTCAAAGTTAAGTTAGAGTTTAATTTTAAAAGAGGACGTTCCCAAAACTACAATTACCAGTTCTACGTTTGTAATAATTGAGACATTAAAAATGCTAATTTACGAGAATAAAAAATAAAAACTCTTTTGCATTACAACTTTTAAACACCAAAGTTAATATGTGTTTTTAAATCAGCATAATGTTTTTTCCAACGTGACTAGTAGCAGAAATGTGTTTAATCGCAAGTTTAGAAACTTACAAAACGAGTCAGCTATATTTACATCTTTCTGTGTACGAATTTCAGTTCCTCTCTTTATCCCGATATCTTGTTCTTGTCACAGATTCCTAACACGTTAGATTATTTTATTTCTTTACATTTAATATATTACCATCTGAATCCTAGTATCTGAAATATAATAGAAGTATCGAAATTAAACCTGTGCTCTTGAAATTGACGATTGAGAATTTAAAAGTAAACTACAAATGTTTCCTTTTTATCTTTGATGTTACCTGATAAAATTATTCTTATCTCTTTTGGTGGTTGTCTCGACGAGGTATGTCGTTATTAGCAAATCTGACTAAATCTTGAAGAACGAGATATTTCGTCATTAGACGAAAACTTACCAGATCTTGATCTCGTAGTCATCAGAAATCGGCAATATCTTGATGAAGAGGTACCTTATAATTAGCAAAATTGGTCAGATCCTGATAGATGACATATTTCGTCAAAACCCACTTGGAGGTTAAAAAAGCTCGGTCTTTCGTTAATTTTTGGAGCAGCCAATTAAAAATATTTTTATAATTAATATGCTTTTTATTTTTCTGTTACTTTTAAGGAAACTTAAAATATAACTTCTATGATCTACGTAAAATTCTATAGGAGTAGATCTAAAGCAATTTTGCGAAAATTATCAAATGAAAGATTCCTACTTCATAACTGTAAATAAACTGTTTCTATGGCACCCCTTTTAAAATTCTTTTATATAAAAAATCTACTACACAGATTAGTTTACAATACCATTTGCTGAGGAAAAACTTTAATTTGGCGAATTAAATTTAGGCTATTAGTAATTTTGTAAAGATATTTTAAATCTCATACCACCTCATATTTCCACCCATATTTTCAAAAATACGTACACCTCGATATCGTTGAAGCAAACCTTGTCTTTTTTTTGTTCTTCATTCTCTCTAGAAAAAGCTTTTTACGTTTCCTTTTCCTTTTGTTAAACTACAGGTATTACAAGTATTCGACCATTCATTATTGTTTCATAGCATAGTTGCAACATTGATCTGTTCCGTACTTCCTTGTATCCAAGATATAGTAATAATAGATTGCATCATAGAAAGCTTTTAAATCCCATGTATAGTGTCATGTTGAGTTGTAGATCTGGAGAGAACAAGATGATTTAGTACACAGTAGAATAAAATAACGTTGAGAAGAGTTATACAATGCATTGTTCTATAGAAGCACGTTTCAAATCAATCATACCTTGAAACGTGATGAGTAACCATTCTTATATATAATATTCTCTAGTTATAACTGGAATTAAGTGAAATGTCCTTTAACGAAATGTATACACAGCTAAAATCCTACTTTTTCAGATTTAATTTTAGCCATTTGAAACAAAAGCTCTATTTATATCACATTGAATTGTTTTTTATTATTTAACAACTCGAATAAAACTTATTGCGAACAATGTAATAGAAATGTTTTGAAATTCGTGCATAGAGGGGAGAAATGAGTCATGTTGTATAGGTTCCTTATTAGATATTGCATATTTACTCACTGTAATCAATAGGGAATGCCTTGCAATTGCTTGTAATGTGACAGCGAATCAACATCTAAGGCTATGTACAGTCGCTGAAGAAACCACTATTCATAATACAGCAAATTAAAATATATCTTTCAATAGGGAATAACGTCCACTACAAATTCAAATGCAAAACGATTGCATTAGGGCATTCATATAAAATTTTGCACAAACAACAAAATTTCCAATGGAAACACTATGTTTTGATGCCTTAATCAGATTTGGCCTTCGTTAAATTAGTCTAAATATAAAATTTCTTAACTCTACTATATTTATATCTGGAGATATTCAATGTTAAATTTGTAGTCAATTTCATGGATCAACTCTACATTGAAAATCGCTATTCGTAGATCGAGATTAATTGTAGTTATAGTTACCGGAATTTCAAATTTGAACACTATTTCAAACCCATTTGTCAGCGCTTGCAAACGATCCTAGAATTATTATATTTACTATGCAAGTGAAAAAAATTGGAGAATTACATATGCAAACGATCCGAGAATAATTATCCGAGGTTTGTCAGACGTTTTTCAAACTTTTGGATGCCCTTAAAATCGCAATAATGAGGAAAATTTAATGTAACTCAAAAACTAATGATTGGAATGATCTGAAATTTTGCATGGTCATATTAAAAGTCCTTCTGAATCGATTCCTATCAAAATATAGTAAGGTTCCAATTCATGATTTTTCGAACATTAATTTAATAATTATTATTGCATATTAAAAATTATTTTTGAAATAAAATATTAAGTGGATTTTGTTTCGGTTGTTTAACAGTAACATGGTACAAAATATCAGCGCTATAGAAATATTATTTAAGATATCCATAAAAGTCTAAGAAACTGAGTTAACATTAGGAGCTCCAATATTTCTGTACTCGTAACTTCGAAACGGTAAACCTAATGACATGAAATTTGGTATTTGAAGTTAAATTTTGATATAGATTCGAAATAGTGTGTCGAAATAAGGGGCTTCCATTGGAATTGATGAAGTTGGTGCTCGGTTTAATATGAAGACGGTCCCTTATGCAAATTTTATGCATTTGAATTTGTAGAAGACGTTAATTCCTGTCGAAGGCCATCTTTAAATTTTCTCTACTGCTAATTGCTCAAATGAGGAGGGGTGGTTCGTTTTTTTTCCGTGCTGTACCTACGCTTTTCAACATTCGAGTGCTAATTTACCATTTTTTAGCTTCTTTTAAATATTTTTCATGCACGTTTTATTATTTTATATTGCTGTCCTGCTATGATACTAATGAGACAATTACGTGAACTTTATGAAATACCCATCAATTAAGTTAAAAATTCCTTTAATTAAAAACGGGTTTTATAGTTCAGCTCCGAGGCAGTTGAGTCACAGTGTTTAGCACGAGTCTCTATTCTTTAAATTAGGTAGGTGATAGGTTGGAAAGTAAACAAAGCGCTCTTCTACAATTGGTGTCGCACGGAATCTGATTCCAAGTCAATCGTTCAACCCCGCAAGCGATAGCAGGGGGGAAAACAAACACGGCGAACATTATTCATTATTTTAGTATGGCAACCATTTTCCTAACACTCTTTCACACCTATTCAAAAATCGACTGACCCAAGGTCGATCAACTGCCGTCTTGTCGGAAACGCACTGTAGTTGATGTTGCAATAAAAAGTACAAACATGTTTACTATTTTCTTAAAAACACAAGAATTAAAAAATTCATTAATCGAAAATCAATCAGAATGCATGAATTAAAAATCTTAACTGCGCACGAAATAATAAAGGCAATAAAATTAAAAACAGAAAAATAGACTTCTCTAAATTTCAGTTGATTACGTTCTTATCATGCAAATATGTCATTTTAGGAAGTTAGGTAATTTCAAAAATGAATACCTAAGAGAACATAAAAATAAATAGAATTTCTACTTTGGAATACTTTCAATCTCGAAATCTCACTAAAACATACGTCTTTTAATTTCTATTGAGCTTGTGAAAAAATATGCTATTTGTAATGGATTATTTCATTGAACAGTTTACATACACTGCGTAATCATTAAAAAATTCAACAGTAGGTAAAACTCCAACATCGTTCCTATGAATTCTAAATGTGGCCTATGGAGATTTTAGGTCAAAAGTTTGTTAGATGAAACTTTAGATTTTTGTTTCAAACAATTCCACTTTTCCTTTGAAGTTCAACGGAACTTAGTTGCATTAAGCTAATAATCCCACCTCATCATGGAATATATTAGTTACACAGCAGACGTAGGAGTTGTAAAATGCAGCGAATTTTTTTATGTAAGGACCCCATATTGTTTTGGAATGACTTTTAAATAACACAATTTTCACATTTTGGTTACTCAATTAATGATATTATTTGTCACCCGACCAAATGACCATTTTCGGCCGCTCTGCAAATACGAGCTCTTTTGACCATTTTCCATTATGTCCAAGCACACTTTCGAGGTGATTTGTTCCATTTCTTCGCGAATGATTTGCTTAAGTTGTTGAACTGTTGATTCGTTTTTTAAGCAGCCCACAGAAAAGAATTCGATGCGGTCAAATCAGAGGAACAAGGATCCAATCGACATCACTCGATTTTATTCCACGCGGAAATGCGTCCTTTAGAATTCTCATGGTCCTTTAGAATTCTCATGATTAAGCAGCATGTTGCTTAATCTTGTTAAAACCATCAACCCCCTAATGCTATAGAACAGAGCACGTGGGCGGAGTCGCTGTCTAAAATCCACGTGGGCGGAGTCGCTGTCTAAAATCTTTGAAGGTTATATCATATGGGCTTACGAACCGAGTTATCCGATTGGCTATCGAAGAGAAGACTAGTGTTTTTGATCACGCTGGATAATCACTTTAACCAATCATAAATTTAGGAAACATGCTTTTACTCACAACCACGTGAAAGAATTTAAAACCGAGCGACCGGAAGAAATAACCAAAGGCTGCTTGCACATGCTCCGTCTATTTCATTAGAAGGTCAATGGTTGAAACAATGTGTGTAAGCCTTGTTTATAAATTTCAGGCAGAAAGAAATTTTGCAGCATCGCACAGTATCGTTTACAATTGATAGGAACAGCATATTCATTAGCATCCTCTAAAAAAATGGTTCACTCCAAAATGCCACTTGTCACTAATTGAGTAAACAGCATGTAAAAAAATTAAATTAAAAATGTTTTGTCTAAAAAATATTCGAAATGTAAATGGTGGCCTTGCATAAAAAACGCTGCATATGCGATATCTGATGCTTTCTTTGTTTTTTAGACATAATTTTTTTATGAAAATAAGTGAGATCACTGTCACACGGGTTATTTAAAATGGATGTAAAGGTTAGGTTCTTTTTAATCGTTTGTCACATATTACCATATTTTCAACGACAGACTGTAAATTGAGCATAGATGTTGGATGCAATTTAATTTACAAGGTTGTCTCAAAAACTTTCTGTACGAGCCTTTTATCAAAACACTTCAAAATAGAAAAATGTATTTCCATATATTTTTCTATTTTCCATTATCGAACGAGAACCAGTTAATGTACTTTAGTTAAATATTTGCGGAGTTATGAGGATTTAAATTTTGATTCTCGAACTACCTTACCTGCTGTGTGAATTTTTTTTGATCGACGAAATAAATTAATACTACAGTAAGAGACATGAGTGAAATAATGCAGGAATGCCATGTGAGTAAAAAAAAATTGCTATTTCGTTTTCCCACTATAGCGAAAATTTTGGTGATAAATGCCAAAGTTTTGCAATTTTAGCATTTGTCGCCAAATGCTAAAAATCGCCAAATGTTATCACTAAAGGCTATTTTGGTTAATATCCTCTTAAAATAAGAGATTTTTTCAATCGACTAATTAGACAGAAAACATTTTTCTACTCTGAAATTTATGAGTGCTTGAGCAAAAGGTTAAACTTCTAATTTCTACACTCATACAACACCATTTGAAATAACTGGTATAGCCAACGTCTATACATGATTTGAAAAAATTATAATTATAAGTTATTTTCTCAGATAAACAGTGAAAAAGATAGTCACTGCGTTGTAAATCAGCCTTCAGTAACATAAAATAATGTTATGAAACTATATTATAAAAGAATAGGGTATGAAATGTCGGAAAGAATATAGTAAACAAAGTAAATCTTTCAAGGAATAGCAAATTTGTTAGAGAAAGTTCCCTTAACTTAAGATCAAGATCATGAGAGATATGTTTTTAAATCTTTTCGCAATGGAGAACAAATAAATGTGCCCATAAATGGATATAAATGTTTTCATCTCCTTAGAAGAGGTACATTAAATTTTCTAAACTATACTATAAATTTATGTAGTAAATGTGAGTAAGACATCTATATAGTCTAGCTAAATGCAAAAATATGGAAGGTGCCAAAATCCATTAAAAATATTAATTTACCTAACATTTTACATTTTAAAATGTGATGTTATGACGTTAGCAATTGAGGTTTTGTCCTAGAAGCGCAGTTGAAATCACAGTAGTGAAGCATTAGATGACTTGATGTTTCTTGTATTTATATTTACTTCAAAAATGGCTATAACATCTTTGAAAAATGTATATGAAATAAAGTCATACGCTTTATTTTAAAAGTATTTGGGGGGAACAATTCCTTAAATACTAAAATTCCAAGTCACGTGTTTCTTTTTACGAATGCATTTTATCTTATTTTTAAATAATTGTTCTTTAAACTTTTAATGACTTCATTATTAATTTAATTTGGTGAAGACATTTGGAGAAAAGTTTTCAGTTGAACAAGTAAAATACGGTTTCAAACATTTGAAAAGTTGCGCATTAAAGAATTTTTACGGAACAGAACATTTTCTTGAGATACAGAAACGCTAAGGCTCATTTAGTTATAGCTCTTCGAAAACTTTTCAACTGACAAAAAATATCAAAGAACTTCAATGTACTTGTCTTCAATCTTAGTACATACCAATGTCACAATAGCGTTGAATAATGTGCCTTTTAAATATGAATAGAAAATTCTATTATGTACATAATTTAGAATTGAGTTACGAGTTTTCTTTGAAATAGGGAACATTTTTTTCAGCTGAACTTGCGAAATTCATTTTAAAACTGTATATATGATGTATCCTTAAAATTAGGCAAATTTTTAGTCACTGAAGTTATGAATAGAAGTTTTAGTTATATTAAAGCTCTTTTTATTTAATTAAAGAAACATCACCAATGAGTACAACTTCTGAGAAGACATTTTTCATTTGATAAATATGGGATTTATTCTGATTTTTATTTCATGTGTATTCATGGCCCCCACAGAGGGCTCATCAGTTTCAATATACTAAGGCCAGGGTGGCGAGATGCTTTTGTTGCACGTGTAATCTAAATATAAAAAGTTATAAATCATTCCATTGAATATATTAAAACATTAAATCTGTAATGAGTGCAAAAAAAAGAAAAAATGTTTTTTTTCTTTTCTGGAATTGTGAAGTACTTGGTATGCATAGTTGTGTTTATGCGGTACCTGTGTCATCTGATTTAGTACCGGGGCCTGTAATGCAGACATAGAGGAAGATTCGTAGTGCAGATTTGGGGGACACGTAGTGCATATGTGTGAGATGCTCGTAGCAAAGATATGTGGGTAGGGGCTAAAAGTGCGGATGTGTGAGGGCTCGTAGTGCAATTGGAGTAACCGTAGGGCAGATGTGTGTGGAGCTCGTAGTGCAGATGGTGAACCAGTAGGGCAGATGTATGTGAAGCTCGTAGTGCAGATGGTGGACCTGTAGGGCATATGTGTTTGGAGCTCGTAGTGCAGATCTGTAGGGCGCGTAGTGCAGATCTGTAGGGCTCGTAGTGCAGATAGAGAGACACGTAGAGCAGATGTGTTTGGAGCTCGTAGTGTAAATGTGTGGAGCTTGTGGTGCACATGGGGAACCAGTATGTCAGATGTAATGAGGATATTCTTAATGAAGATGTACGTGGGTTCATAGTGCATATGTGTGGGGAATCCGTAGGGTAGGTGTGTGGGCTCTTATATATATAAAGTAGGCTCTTAGTAAACCGAATAGGCTCATCTCCTATAACACATCTGGACTCTTTTTGAAGAGCTGAGTTTATTCAGTTTTGTCAATTAAATTACCTATCAACTAACTGGAAACAGAATCACAGGAGTGGAAATGAGGAGTTAGAATTTCAATTTCTCAAGTTATTTCACCAATTAACGAAATAAATGAGATTAAGCTCTTGACTCGATGAATGAATTGGTAATAGAAACAAAGTTGCGCAAAGTGTTATACTTAGTGTCATCGTTCTCTACTGAATATTGTAAGGAATGCGTTTAGACGAAAAATTAGTCGTTCGCTTCTACAAACTTAATTATTTCTATCGCATCTATTTGTCACAACACCTCACAAATGCTCTCACTGCTGCCATAATCACTTATTTATAACTAATAGTCAAGTGTTCTTTCGCAATTTTCGGAGAAGTCACGTAGATCAAAAGAAAACTAAAAGGCTTGGGAAGTACAAGCCTTGAAGCAAAATACAGAAAAAAAGGTTGTTTCGTCTTCCATAATCGAGTTATTTTCATTCTAGGCTAATTCTAGGTAAGGCACGTGAAAAATGTGTAGAGGAATACTGGTTCATGATATGGCACTGATATGTCGTTGGCATTAGCCAGCAACAGAAATTAAGGCGATGTATTCTGCCATATTTTCTACCTAGAAAAAGAAAGCTAATGCACGCAATATTTTTATGTGTTGGTAAGAAAGTGTAGAGAGGAATCTGGTAAGCAGATCCTGGATCAGTGGATTTGTCCACTCTGATAGCAACCAACGCGCTGTAGGTAATAGTTCGTTGTGTTCCTCTAGTGCGACGTTAATTCAACTGCCTACCTACGCGCTATAGGAGGTGAAGGTTCGATTCCTGTACCTTATCCTGGGTGAATTTCAGTCGCTTCTGTGTCAATAAAGCTTTCCTTGTGTGAGAATATTTTGAGGACGATTTGTAAGTGAATCCTTGAGATGCGACACACAAGGTGAATTATACAGTTGTAGGATTTTTAAATATTAAACTGTTCGTTGTGTATTTGGCCACTAGATGGCACTAGCTCTCTTTGTGCTTTCATAATACGTCATAGCTTATAACAGCTCTCACGGTCCCACGCGCAGGTCCAAAAAATTCAAAAAGGTGATTAAAAAAATGGCTGGTGCCTTATCGCTTGAGTGCCTTAGCCACATGAACTTTTTGCTGTGTTTTCACCGAGTTTGTGCTTGTACTTTCAAATTAACCCCTAGTCATGTGAAACAAACATGATCTCAATCTGAGGGTATGCAACTTACAAAACGTTTTAAAAAACCGTTAGACTGTTGAAATATAAATTCTTAAGGTTCGGGATTGCATAATATAAAGATGATCTTTCACAACAATATACGCAGTGATTACAGCAAAGAAAATAAATATGTTGCAATTAATAATGAAGAAAATGAAATCACAAGAATATATGACGAAACCAAATGTGCTGTACATAAATGAGAACCATACGAAATCAAATATATGATCGATGTTTATGAACTTTGACATACATCAGGCAGTATACAGTAATATTTAACAAAAAATTTAAATTTGTGTTCTAGCATTTTTATAAAAGAATTCAGAATTTCCTATCATTCTTGAAAACAACTTTCTTGACAGATAATAGTCTGTTAGATAATAGACTGATAATAGATCACTTGGGGAGTCAATTTAGAGGTAGATATTCTTTTCAGAAAACCAAAAATAAGATAGAAACGTATTGATTTCCAGCATGAATAATAAAACCATTTTAAATGTGAGGAAGAAGTTTCCGAGGGCAGGCTAATACTTCAATTTGAAATGTTCAACTGTGTGGGAATTGTCTTTTTGAAAATCAAAATACTTTTTCTTAGGTATGCAAAATTTTGTATGTTCCATTTTTTAAATCATACAAAAATAGTTTTACGAAGCTCAGTTTGATATGTTAACAAGCTAACGGTTTTGCAATTTATGACCGGTCTTTATTTTTTCATAGAGATTGTTATCGTAAAATTATTAAAATACAAATATTTTCAATTCGGTCCCTCCATGTTGTCATCTAACTTTCTCCCTTGTGTGTATAACAGACACTTTTTAAAAACATCCTTAGCTCGAAGAACTTGTTGACTGAGATTTAAAGATACAGAAAGATTATCGGAATTTCAGATGTAAAATGTAAATGGGGAAATATTCACGTATTCAAATAAAAGCATTACACGTATTATTTTCTACATGGAAGTATAACATGGAAGTATTTAAATATTCAGATTCTGTTCCGTTACTTACTTATGATTTATGCCATAGGTTGTAATTCCTTATATCTATTTTAAAATAGATTATTATTATTCATTGATTTCAGACAGAAAAAATCTAGAATTGATGACATTTCTTTCCGTGAAAAACATGTTCAAGCATATCTATTACTGGTTTTGTACGTGTTAACCCTCCAAGTGGTTTCGAAGAGATATCTCGTCCATCAAAATCTAACCAACTAATCTAATGACGAGATATCTCGTGATCAAAATATTGCCATTTTTTATGATGACAAGATCAAGGATTGGTCAGTTTTCTTCTAATAATCGTGATCGTGTTTTCTTCTAATGACAAGATGTATCGTTCATTAAGATCTAATCAGTTTTGCTAATGGCAAGACCTCGTCAAGACAACCACCAGGAGGGTTAATGTATAGCAAATATTGCTCCTTATGATTTTGCCTGACTTATTTACGTTCAGCTATGAAGACCACTAACTTCTAAATTAACGTTGTGCATTTATAATTCAATAATAAAACTAATTCAGGATAATCTTAGGAAATACTCAAGTAATTTCCACTTAAAACTCTTAAAGGCTAAACGTGGATTCTTAGTTGTAGGTAATAGTTATAAAAATCACTTTTAAAGCAGAAGAAATGAAATTATATTTCAAGGAAAGAATTATTCAATTCGAAGGTTCTTCTGTTTGAAATTTAATATTTGACACTGGCAACAATAAAAATGTACCTGTCAACACTGTTTATAAAGAGCATCACATAGTAAACATTAAAAAGTTATCAACTGCACTTCACAAAGCTATTTTATTCGGTTTCATGGGGCGCTTCCATTATTTTCATGTTACTAAATAATTCTATATTATACAGCAGTATTGTCTCAACTTAGGGATTATCAAAGCCTTGTTCAAGAGAGGAAACATCTGCTTGATACGTGAAATCGTCTTTTTCGAATATAAAACATGTACACAAAACGATTTTTTATTTTGAATTTTTAACTGCATGCAAAAAATATATATATCGTGTGATATATTTGCAGCTTGTGTATTGTTTGGAACTGCTGTCAAAAGAGGTTTTATAGATTCCTCCCATGTTTGTTTTAACGCTTAACTAGAGATTACGTTAATAATTCAGGCATTCAACAAATATTTATACGAAAATTCTACAAAAAGATTTTTTCAAGCCTGACAGGCTTGATATTTATATCAGTATTCCAAGTATTCACATTTGCCCTATAAAAATGTCGAAGCATGAAAGACTTTATTATTCTTTTAGAGACGAAATTAAACAAGAATAATTTAAACTATCAAATAAAATACATCCGAATGACTAGTGTCGCACTTAGACTATATTTCTAAATACTTTCTTAAAGTATTATTTTCTTATATTTTGAATACATTTTCTAAGACAATAAATTCGTGTATATAACAATTCATTCTAATAATCCCTAGATAAATTAAAATATATTTATTCTCAGAATGAGAAAGCTTACGTTGTTTATCATTATTTTTTACAGAGAAGTAGGTTAAAAGTTGAATTTACGTCGCATTGGGGAAGTAACGCAACTGGGAATTAGCGACGTTCCGGGATCAATCCGGTAGGAAAGATCGGAAATATATTTTAACAGAGATAGTATTTTAGAAAAAACGTGTATAGCCCAAGATCTGTAACAATATAAGTTTTGTATTAAATAAGATTTTACATTGATTTTAAATCACGTTATTACATAATTTAAAAGACGATAAAACCATGAGGAAATATTGAAACATTTTTATGGATGATTTATGAAAACACTTCTGGATCATAGAAGTTTAAAGTTATATGTAAGATGAAGGAATTGCGATTGAAAATATTATTTAGAACTTAGTATAATTAAACAAAAAAAATTTCAGATATGTCCTTGACATCCCTTCGATACCTTTAAAGAACGACAGTGAATATTAAAGATGAGATTATGAAGGTTGTATCAGTGAGTATTGAATTGCTTAATTTAATACACATTAAACAAAGAAATGTAAAATTCAATTATAAAGTACCGAAAAATAATAAACTTTGCTGTAAGAATTTCAATGATAATACACTCATGTCAAAAAGTTAAGCATAATCGCTGTTTATGTGAATATTTCAGAAAATCTACATCCTAATGGAAGGAAACGCGGTATGCAGGTGTAATAGGGTTATAGAAAAGAAAACAATGCAGAGCAAGGATAATAATGACTTTTATTATCCTAAAAAAGGGTTGAAAGAGGAAGGTCCACAATACAAGTGTCAAATTTAGTGGAACAGAATGAATAAAATAATGTGATGCTGAGGTTTAATACGGTGTGTGGGAACCTATGGTAGCCACTCATGCTGCACAACTATTTCCCGTACTTTCGATGAAGGTATGGAAGAGTTGCGTGCTCAAAGAGTTCCAAGCTTCACCCAGAGCAGTTTTCAATGCCATAACGGAACTTGGTGCATGGCGGAGGACTGCAGTATGTCTCCGAGCATATCTCACATGTGCTCTATACGATTCAGATAAGGAGAATTGGTAGGCCACTGATGCGGTGAATATCTTCACTTTGATGGAAGGCGTCGACCAGGCCTACATGGTGAGGAGGCGCGTTATCACCCATGAATATGAAACCAGGACCGACAGCACCTGAAAACAGGCAAACGGTAGGCTCAAGGACTCCGTCTCTCTATCTTTGACCGGAAACAGACCCCGTGTCAAAGATGTGGAGGTCTGTGCGTCCGTCCAGCATGATGCCTGCCCAGACCAGGACTCCCTCTGAAGGAAAACGATGTCTTTCCGTGATGTTTACTGGGTAAAAAGGCGTTCCACGTTCTCTCCAGATCGTGATACGACGAGAATCAGTTTGCAGATTAAATCTGGACTCGTCACTAAATATGACATTGCCCCACTGTTGTCGACTCCACTGCCGACGTTCCAAACTCCACTGTAAAAGCGCGGCGAGTCTCTATGCAGACGTCAGGAGGATGCAAACTGCTGCTCGTCTGGCATAGAGACCAATGTGTCTGAGTCTCCTGTAAACAGTTTGTCTCGAAACTATGACTCCTGTGGCGGCTGTCAGGGATGAACCCAGTTGTCTGGTGGAACGGTTCCTCTGTCGTCGCGCAGTTATCGCCAAATATCGGTCTTGCCGAGAGGTTATTACTCTTAACCCACCTGGTACTGGTCGTCGAATAACATCTCCCGTGGTTTGAAACCTCTGCCACAGTCTGGAGATCACACACTGAGGCACATTCAGAATTCGAGATGCTTCGGTTTGGGATCGACCGGATTCCAGCATTCCAATAATTCGTCCCTTCACAAACATATCCGGTTGTCATCTTTGTGACGTCTTTCGTCCTTATTTATTGTTAACAAAGTTCCGTACCACAGCAATTGCGAAATTTCTCTCTAAACTGGCCATGCCGCTCGAGGTCGTTTTATACTCGTTCCAACGTGCTCCGGTGCTTTGCACATGTCGACGTCGACTGAACTGTTTTGCATATGCACGATGCTTTACCTTCGTCCCACGATTCTCCAAGTGATTTTGAATCATTGTATGCATATTTACTCCGATTTTTTTTGCATTTTACGAATTATACTTAACTTTTGAACATGATTGTATTTCGATATTTCTAATCTTTAACATTGACAGTGATTTCTATCACATTTGCCATAGATTACAATTAGAACAGTTTAAATAAAAGTAAAAGTAAGAGCATTTCAAACTTCATTATTTTGACCATCAGCTTTCATTGATGCTATCGATAGACGTCAATCACAATTTTACATGAGAATTAATAAATTGGGAAACTATAATAATTTTATTTGAGAATGCATCATTTTAAATATTTCATGAAACACTTTCATTAGGATTGAAAAATTTATTATGATCTTTAATGATCATCTTTATATAAGCAATGTCAATTCCTTACTTTGAGATGCCTTCTGCTTCTAATATCCTTTGTGCAAGATTTCCTAAAACTTGCAGGGTTTCTTGGGGATTATCGATCTCAATAATTGACCTCTTGTACCTAAAATAAAAAAAGTTTAGCACTTTATTGAACCTACTTAACCTAATATAACGTACATTGGAGCTACAATTAAAACATCAATAATCAAATTTCTTTGTAGATCTAACCAATAATCAGGATGTCAGCATAAACAAGAATTGTACTATTCAAGGTAAGAGGAGAAAATTTCCGTAAAAAAATTTTAATCCCGAGATTTAGTATAGAATGTAAATATTGTGAAGGAGAAAGAGGAAAACTTTTCAACCACATGCAAACAATTTTATATCTAAGATAAATCTAAAACGAAATTTAAGTACTTCGTTTATGTTTTGTATAAAATTAGGAAAAAGAACTTACTAGAAAATTTGCTTTACAGCATATTTACAGTTTAACGGTATTAAATGATGGCACTGTTATGATGAGGTGTTTTTAATGTGATTATTATGGTTTGGTACCACGAATAACACATTATATACACACATATTATTGTACATAGTGTGCTTTGCTATAGAATGTAACACGTCTGTAATCATGCATGTTACAATATTCTGCTTTTTAATATTTGTGTAAAGTTAAACTTTCACATAAAATATTTATCCTATATGTTTTCATTTTTAAACTGAAAAATGAATTTAAATAATTCTAAAATAAATTATGTAAATTTCGATAAAATGCTGCGCAAATAATAAATGTTATTTTTCAATAACTATTAAATTTATGAGTAAAAAGTAAATTTAAAACTCCTTTGAAATATAATTCATAACATTTAAATTAAATTATACTTTTTACTCAAAAAAGGCTACTATAAACTGTTATTGTAGTTATATATAATACAACATAAACCTTACAAATAATTCATAAGAGTAAAATTGTACTCTTTACATTAAAAAACTAGTATGAAGTATTGTATGCTAACAAATCGAAAAAACTTGTCACTAAAGATCTAAGAGTTGGAATTAAATACTCGTATATAAAAAAACGAAAATGGCAAGGGAAAAATGTTGTAAATCAATCTCTCAACATGAACAATTTGGTATTAAAATAGTTTTCATAGTTGTCCATCAAGTAAAACTTGATTATTACGTAAACAGCCATTCAGTTATGCTGTGAGATAGTTTCCTTTACCCATCTTAATTAAATAATATCACTAACAAATCGAAGAATAATGCAGCTGATAACATCGAAACACCTGAGGCACGAAACTGAAAAATCAGTTTTTATGATGTAGGAAAATTTATGTTAATAAATAATCCATCTTAGTCGTATTGATTTAGGTTAATTAGTTTATGAATCAACGTGCGTGCTTTTGCTATAGTATAAAATATGGAATAACAGTCTAAAATGTATTTGTATGAGTTATATTGAAACTTTAGTCATGTCGATAAAGGTTATTTACTTTATGAATCAATGTTTGTGCTTTTTCCATAGTATAAAACATCGAATAACAGTCTAAAAATATATTTGTATGTGTTCTATTGAAACTTTTGTTGTGTCCATTTAGATTATTTAGTTTAGTGGGCGCGCCTTTGCTAAAGAATTAAACATCGAATGACAGTCTAAAATACATTTAAGTGAGGGGAAAAGGAAGATGCAGAATTGTTTTCCTTAACGTAGTATTGACGTATGATTTAAGATTTTGAATTATTCATTAAAAGGGAATTATAACGTTGTAAAGTAATGTTTAACTAATACGTTACGCATATGTGATTCATACGAAAATAGCTCTAACCCTTAAATACTATCCTAAATATAGCGGGAATTATCTTTGAGTGCAATTTGTAAGCTAATTAAGAAATACTTGGAATTGAGGTATCCTGTATAAGGACAAATATAATAAGCTCTGAAGGATTCACAAGTATAAATTCGTTCTATAATCGGTTGTCTTCGCCGCTTTACCAGTTTTGACCTTGGCCCAATGGAATCTTTGAATTCTTTCAACCGATAGATAAGATTATTTAGTCATTATGTGGGTTGTGAGGAGAAGGCAATGCTAATTACAAAGAAATCTCGTAACACTCAGGGGAAAATTAAAAATATTTGAATTTATTAAGGTGTATGTATACATTATAACATTTTTTTTTAAATTTTGACTTTAAAAATCCAGCTTTTTTACAATAGGTGAGTGGTTTGTGCTTAAACTCATTTTAGTGTGAAAAATTCTGATTAAGCTGCTCATTAATTATCTAATTTAGATATAATTAGATAATTAGCATGTTTTTTGAACAGTGATATCTCAAATTTTAATATGTTCAGAAAGACAATTCCTGTTGGAAATTATTCCTAATATTATTCTTCATGTTTTGACCCTCCATCAAGTTGCTAGAGGGAATACGTTCTTTTTTACAATTTTTTTCTCGAAAGAAGTCTAAAAAAAAATCAAAATTTTTTTTCAGGAATTTCAACATTTAAAAATCAATTAAAAATTTATTTCTAAACCAATAACTTCGACTGAATGTCAAAACATCCACTGTATTATATAGATTATGACACATAAGTAATTATAAAATATCAATTCATTGTTGAGTTATCACTGTTCGAAAGAAGCATACTATTGCAAAAACATAGTTCTTCAGAAATCGAGTTTAAAGTTTTGAATACGTGTTAGTCTATGGTAATAGTACCTAACCCAAACCCTTGCAACTTGAAAACTATTTCGAATATTTACAAGATCTTGGTATCGTTTGAAAGCTAAGGGGTTGGACAATATTTTGAATTATTAAAAAATAGATCGATATTTTGGTTAATTTTCGTGATTTCTAATGTATACATACACCTTAAAGTAAGGATAATTTTTTCGACTCAAGTAAAGCAAATAATTTTGTAAAGTAGGTAGTAAATTAACGTCGCAGTAGAGTAACAAAACTGACTATTGGCAACGGTTCAGAATCAATCCCTAAGGGAAGGTTCCAAGGATAACGCCTCGTAATTTTGAACTAAGGTCAGATGACGATAACAACACTTGAGCTGGCACCCCACTCTCCAAACTTCCACACAACACCAACATGATGAAATTTCATGCCACGACAGATTGACGTGCACCAGCCCCAGTGTACACGACGTTTTTTGGTTGAACCTAGTTTCGAACTCGTAGACCTCCAGTTGTTAATCCGTTACTCTTCCAACTGGGCTACCACGGCCCAATTTTGTAAGGAGGGATAGCTATAGTTAAGCTAAAATTACAGCCTTCAGTAATTATAATAACGGTAAAATTTTTCATGGAACATTCAGAAAGCCTAAGTCTAGACGGAACATTCAGATTTCTTTTGGGAGAAGTGTACTTCACAAAATAATATAAAGTACTTCATAAAAAGACAGGAGACTGGTGTATCGTGATTGACTAAATTGAATTACGACCATTGTTCCTTTTCCCGGGAAAAACCGGAAAACAATTGTCTTTAATTACCAATTATGCTGTTGAGATCGGGCATATCTCAAGAGTTTTCAGCTTCCCAAAGCCGAAACTATTTTCCACCCCCATGAATTCTTTGAAGGATTAACTATTCGAGATACATACTTGAAAGCCTGTCTCCAAGCTGGTTTGGATTCTCCTTTTTCTTTGTGTGCAAGAAATAAAAGTACCACTTTGGTGGTTCACCTGTTTTTTTTTCTACTTACAGATAGAGAGGATCCAGAAATCATTTTTTGTGCTGTAAGTGATCCTTTAGAACCAAATGCCTGCTTTCAAATGAGATCAGAATGGAAAGTGCGGGATTTTGTGGTTCTTTCTTTTGCTCCGAACCGTTATGAAAAGTTTTGGAGAAGTTAGTTGTGGAATATTTGAATAGATATGAAAAGACCTAGTGATAGGATAACTTTTCTAGTGTGTTAAATGAGAGAATTTAAATTAGAAATTGTCTTACTGCTATATAGTATTCGATTTAAAAACTATTAAAATATTTATAATAATAATTAAATATTAGTTAATTATCTGCAAAAGTAAAGATTGCTTAACAACTGTGTTTGATAAAAAATTAACTTTCCACCCTGGGTGTATTTCTCTCTTCTGTGTTAGTAAAAATGTCTTTGTGTATACTCATTTACTTGACATTGTTTTGTGTTTGGTACAGCATGGCCAAATATGGGTCTAGAAACCAACAACCTCGCAAATGAAACCAAATCAACCAAACTAGCAGAGCAATATAATTATTTACTTCATTTTTTCCAAAGCGTTATTAGAGACATAATTATATTTAAGTTAAATTGACAAGAGATAAATATTTTCAATTCAATTAATTTAAGTAATTGACTTGAAATTCGTTTAGAAGTTAATTCATTCTCCTTTAATTTGTACTTAATTTAAGTTGGCAGAAACTACAAACAGTTTAAAGTAATTACTTTAGTACCACTTTGAAATTAGAACTTTTTGTTGAAATGAGGACGTTAAATGAAATCGCACTTGAATGGTATATAATAGTAAAATTTCAAGCATTGTTTATTCTCCATGATTTTAGAATTATGGAAAACTTGTTAATGTTGTTCTTTTATAATCCAATCTTCATATACACTGGCGTTAAAACTTAAGAAACACCTTCATTTTTAAGGCTTAAACTCTCAGAATTAAACGAAACAGCTTTTGGTGATTTGCGTAGTGAGAGTATTCAGTAGAAAGTTGATGCATTGTTACAAATTTTGGAATCGTGACATCAGAGGCACAAACACATCGACCTTCTAATGAAATAGACAGAGCATGTGGATGGAATTGCTGTCGTAAGATATCTGAAGGGTACACTACTTGAGCTTACAAATCGACTTAGCCGATTGGCTATCGAAGCACAGATTAGTGTTTTTGATCACGGCGGATAATCACTTTAACCAATGAATAATTTAGGATTCATACTTTTTCCCACAACCACGTGACAAATATTCAAACCGAGCAATCGGCAGAAATAATATAAAGCTGCAATCCCATGCTCCCTCTATTTCATTAGACTGTCGATGCCCTAATATATGGGTTTTGCTAACGCATGAACACATCTGCAATCTCATTTTCGGTATGCAAAGCCTGCATCAGTGTATAATGTGTTTATACAGCCTGCATCAGTATATAATGTGTTTATACAGCCTGCATAGGATTGCTTTCTCTCTGTTTACCCGTTTTCAGTTACCCCTCTGTCTCATGGCATCCAATGCAGTGTCACTACTTCAGTCCAAAGACTTTTTTACTGTTCACGTCTGTTCTAGTTATCGTTTTATTTTTACTCATCCGTTTGATAACTCTCTACGTATCTATTGCATCACTTTACCACATCCAGGTCACTTCATTGCAGAATAGCGACTAAACAAAATAGCGACTAAACAAAATAGCGACTAAACAGAATAGCGACTAAACAAAATAGCGACTAAACAGAATAGCGACTAAACAAAATAGCGACTAAATTGCTCACCAGTGTATCTTTAGATGGCAAGTCGTTTCACTACTATCACTACTCTTAACTTTCGAAAGGTAAGGTTAGAACAAAGTTGATTGGGACATTAAAGGATATATCTTCCACGTCAGGGCAAAAGGGTGAAGTCTGAATTCTGATGAGTCGAAGAGAGTCAAGGAGTCATTAATTTAAAAATAATAGAATGCGCTTAAAATTAAAACTAAATGAATCTACTTATCTAAAATTAACAATTATTTATGTAATGGCATGCTTCTTTTTCTTCCTAAATATTTATGAGAAAGAGTGAAAAAAAATATTCAACATAGATTCTGAGTAGCCATTTTGACTTTACCCCTTTTTCCCTGACACGGAAGATACAGAACTTATATATATACTATAAAAATGTATTCTTTTCTGCACTTGTATAAACGCAATTTTATTTTATAAACTAAACATAAATTTATTTTTTAATACTATAAAATAAATCTCTGATCATTTCTTATGAATATAAGATCGTTTAGGTTATTTTCATATTAGTATTCGGTTTCTTGCAACAATCATTCAGAAACTGCTAACACTAAAACCTATAGAGTAATTTTAAAATGTCAATGTTACAAGTTATATTTTTACCATCTATACAAGTTATATTATTACGCTGAATGAAACCTAAAACACATACACATCTTAGCTGTCCGGCATGTACTTTCTCAACAAAGGATTCTAAAATGCTCAAAAAGAAATAATGATGTGATTGTCCATCAGTGAAAACTTTCGAAAAAATGAGAACAATTACTCTATTTTCTGGAGAAAATGACAGAGTACCCTTGTGAAGTTTCCTGTTCGGTATTGTTACCAACTGCAGAATTCGTATTCCATAATGATCACGATAACAGAGAAAAAATTATTTTCACCGAAGCAATACTTTTTCAGAAGGAAAATAAGCTATTATTTTTGCAAGAAAAATATTTGTTCGCTTAAAGAAATAGTAAACCAGCTTCATCGCTTTGATCCCATGTTCTGAGCAACAAAAGGTTTATCTAAAAGACGATGAGTAATTTCCTTTGTTTTGATCCTTTTTTGCCTGAATATATTTAGGTTGCTTTTAAAAGACTAATATAACTCTTTCTAAATGAGTTTATGAACGTTTTACATTTTAAAAAGTTCTTTTTATGATTTATGATAAAACTGGTTACGCGTAGAATAAAAATCATCTACCTAAATCAGAATATGTATTTAAAAAAAATTCGAAAGTATTGATAATCTAACTATAGTACAGATATGTTTTGAAGATATCTATTGATGATGAAAATTATTTTACTCGTTTGATTTGAATTATTATCAATTTAATTGATCCCATGTTCTGAGCAACAAGTTTTATCTAAAAGGTGATGAGTAATTTCCTTTGTTTGATTCTTTTTTTGACTGAAATAAATTATTGGTTGCTTTTAAACGACTAATATTTTTATATATAACGACTTTTAAACGACTTCTAAATGAGTTTATGGATTTTTTGACGTTTCAAATAATTCTTTTTATGATTTATGATGAAAACTGGTTGCTTAGAATAAAAGTCATCTACCTAAATCTGTAGCGCATCAGCCCCTTAACGTGTGTCTCAGCGATATGCGCCTTGATTGGCGATGGCGGACCACGTGACACACTCTCCGCGAAAGAGAATGAACCCTTTTTCTCTAGTTGTTTCCCAAGGCGAGCGTAGAACTGACGCGCTGAAGTTTTGTTCCCCGAGATGTAACTTTTTATGTTTGTTTATTCTTGTAATTGTTTTGTCTTGTGCTTAATGTTAATTAAAATTGTTCTTTTGGCCAATTCTTGCATTAGTCATTGGACTCAGCTCTAAAATTGACGCCCAATCTTGTGGCCCGAATTAAAGCCTTTGGGAACAACTCGTTTTTTGTTCAGGAATCTAGGTCCAATACTGTTGGTATTGAAAGAAAAACACACCCTGTGTTTCATTGATGTTTAGAAACTCATCCCGAGTTAGCATACTGGTAGGAAAAGCCATGGTTTTAGTGTTCTGCAGCGGCGTCGAACTCACTATTTTTGGAAGCCTCATCCCAGGTGTATCCTATTGAATATAGGTGGAAATCCCTTCCACGGATCATCCTTATGCTCGTATCCCCAAGTGGTGATGAAGAATGAGATAAGTTTATTTTAATTTGTTTAAAATCATTCTTGTCTAGCAGTACTTTCGATTTGGCCAACCCGTGTCCAGCAACAGAATTTTGAAGTTTCGTTTTGTGTTCAAACAGTATTCTTGTTTAAAATATAGTGTGAAATCACTTTAAATGTTATTATTCCTTTGGTTCACAAGTGCAAAGTATTTGTGTTTTGTGAAAAGTATTTGTGTTTTATGAAAAGTTTTGTTCTTAAAGTAAAAGTGCAAAGTAGTATTGTTTTGATTAAGTGTACTGCTAGAATAAGTTTTTTTGAAAATACGTTATGTGTATTCATTTTGTAATAAGCTACTTTGTAAAATTAATAAGTGGTGTGAATTAATTGTGTTCAAAAACGAAAGCTACAGCGTTATTTCGTTTCAAAAGTGCAAGAACCGATCGCATTCTGATTCGGTCATGTTCATGAGTCATAACTCAATAGATTCAAGGTCTGTTTTCTGCCAGCTGCATTAAAAAAAAAACCTTTCTAGATGTTTAAAGCGATTTTTTTCTTTATTTTGTGTTTGAGCTACATTGTGCGATTTCCTTTTGAGAGTTATTGGTTTTGTTAATATATGTATGAATCAAGTGCAACGTGCGCAGAAATGTGTTTATATTATGCCTTTAAGGATTAGATATTAGGAAATATAGATTTCATTTTGTTTAAGCATTGGTATTCTTTTGGAATTTTGAAATATTACGGGAATTTATTATTTCTTTTGAGGTATTATTGAAATAAGACTAACTCACGAGTGGAATGTTATCTAATGTGTTGGTTTTGAATATTGAAAAGTGTTTTGGAATTTAATGTTCATAAATAATATGTGTTTAAGTGTTATTGGACAAATGTTTATGTTTTAAAAGTAATTTGTTTAACAATGCTAAACAAGTAGTACCTATAAGAAGTGGTCATTATTAATTTAATTTTTTTCTTGAAAACAAACTGTGTGGGATATATTAAAAAAAAATTTACTGAACTTGTTTACTTTCGTTTTCAAAATTATTTGTACACTTCGTAACCTAAAGATGTCTTATTTGGCAAGAGCTCTTAAATGTGATCTGATAGAGTTGGCGAATGAACTCGGCATCGAAATACCTGCTGATGCTAGAGTAGTTGATATAAAAAGATTTATCACTGGAGATGAAAGTTATGATGAAGACTTCACGAAAAATCTGCTTCTGTCTATAAGCGAAAACCGTGCAAAAGAGAAAGCAGAAGAAAAAGAAAGAATAGCACGTGAAAATGAAAGAATAGAACGGGAAAAGGCTGAGGAAAAGGAAAGAATAGAACGGGAAAGAGCGTACGAGTTGGAAAGACTCCGTCTGCAGGTAGAATCTCAGAAATTGGAGCAGGTCTCTGGTTTTAATCCTCTGTCTGCAGACCATCAACCCAACTTTAACTTGAAAAAGTTGCTACCTGATTTTGATCCGAATGATGGTGATATGACATTGTTTCTTCAGTTATTCGAGCGACAGATGAAAGTTCTTAAAGTAGGGAGACATAACTGGGTTGCCTATCTCCTGGGCCTATTACCTAATAGCGTGGCACAACTCATCGCCAGAGAACCAGAACAGAAGTCTCATGATTTTGATCACATTAGAACAATGCTGCTTCAGAGATTTAAATTAAGTGCTGAGAGAATGCGACAACTCTTCGCAACTCACAAGAAAAGTCCTGAGAGCACATGGAAGGACTTCCATTTTGAACTGCGTAGCTATTTTGAAGCATGGCTAGCAGAATTGAACATAACGGATTTTGAGAAATTGAAAGACCTCATGATCCTGGATCAAATGAAGAAACGTGTTCCTTCAGAGGTTAAGAACCATTTCTTGGACGTATGGAGCGAATGGGTCACCCCAAGTGACCTAGTGGAGAAGATGGACAGTTACGACAACTTACGTACTGTCAACCCGAAGCAACATGAAACAAAACCCGTCTTCCAAAAAAGAAATTACTATAGAACCCAACAATCACAATTGGAACAAAGAGATAATAGACAAAGTCTGCCAGGGATTCCCAGTAACAGTAGGCGGGATCCCGGGGTCCTCAGTCAAAGTAGGAGGGACTCCTTTTCACAAGGCAGAATTACACCAAGGGGTATGGAAGAGAAGAAAGAAATATCCTGCTACGGATGTGGAGCACCAGGAACCATCAAATCAAAATGCAAAAACTGTTCGTCATCGACAAGAAGGGAGCCATTCCAAGCGAACTCTATCCGCATGTATACCTGTCACTCCGATGCATCCCCGTTAGCGCTAATAGATATCTGTATATCGGGAGTAAGAGCCAGGGTTTGTGTTGATAGTGGTGCCAGCAGAACAGTCGCTGGAGAGATCATGTACCACCAATTAAAAAAGATAGGAGTAGAGTTCCAAACAGAAGTAGTAACAATGACTTTGGCAAATGGCTGTCAAACAACTGAAGAGGCTTGCACCGCCATGGTGAAAATAGAGATTGAAGGAAAATCAGTCTCGCTGAATTTACTGGCATTACCAAATGCAAAAAAGAATCGTACTCTACTAGGAACCGACTTTTTGGAAAAGTCCGGAATTGTTCTAGACATGAAGAACAAAAATTGGCATTTCTCTGACAATCCCTGTCGGAAGATTGGTTTCAAGAAAGATATCCCTGTAAAATATCTGCTATCTGTTGAAGACCCACCAGTAAAGAGTCAACAGCCTGTCGACAACTGTAGCAACAAAGGAAATTTTCATGAAGAAGATGAACGTTCAAGTTGCAACCAGCAACTCTCATACAGCCAAGCTATATCACCAAGCTCACTGCGTTCTGATGAAGGAGAACATTTAACGTCCGATCAGCGCAGAAAGATGAATGGTTTGTTGGAAAAATTTGAGTCTACCTTCAAGCTAGGGGGAGAGCCTACCCCTTTTATAGAACATCGGATCAATACTGGTGATCACGTTTGGGTCACCATGCACCCTGTGAGTAACGCAGAAAAGAAAAGGACTGCCAAATTCATGCCTCGACGTGACGGACCTTACGTGGTGCTCACTCAACGGTCAGCTACAACTTATGAAATTGCAGATCCCAAAAATCCGACCACACCTATAGGAGTTTATCACTCTTCAGCTCTCAAGGCATGTAAAGCTACTGACAGTACTCCTGTGGTCCCACTAAGAAAGAGAGGACGCCCTCCTAAAGCACGTAATGCTGACTCCTCGTCGGGACGTCGTCGGAGCCAGAGGGGGAGGTTGTAGCGCATCAGCCCCTTAACGTGTGTCTCAGCTATATGCGCCTTGATTGGCGATGGCGGACCACGTGACACACTCTCCGCGAAAGAGAATGAACCCTTTTTCTCTAGTTGTTTCCCAAGGCGAGCGTAGAACTGACGCGCTGAAGTTTTGTTCCCCGAGATGTAACTTTTTATGTTTGTTTATTCTTGTAATTGTTTTGTCTTGTGCTTAATGTTAATTAAAATTGTTCTTTTGGCCAATTCTTGCATTAGTCATTGGACTCAGCTCTAAAAATCTTAGAATATATGCTTTTAAAAAAATTCGAAAGTATTGATAATCTAACTATAGCACACATCTGTTTTCAAGACACCTTTTGATGTTTATGAAAATTATTTTACTCGTCTGATTTGAATTATTATCATTTTAATTACCTCAATTTTTAATTTAGATAATGTTTCTAGTTGGAATGGTACAATGCAATGGTACTAAAGTTTCATTTAAAAAATTTAATGAGCATTAAATTTGCGAGGTGTACTGACGCATTCAATCGTTCGTAGAATTTAAATCTAACTCTTTCTATTGTTATTTATAGAGATATGAAAACCATAAAAGTTACGCTGCTGCTAAATTGAAAAAGAAGAGATATTTGAGCAAAATTGCCTTTCTTGATTACAGCAGCTCATATATTGATTTCAAGAACCTAGTTTTCGAAATAAATGATACTGTTTTGAAACCACATCACAGTAATAACATTCAGATATAGACTACAGCTACAGGGTGTTATCAAAGTAATGGAAACACACCGGATTTATAAGGAATCCTTTACTAATATGGCGTAGGACCGCCTTTGGCATGTAATACAGCTTGGATTCGCCTGGGAATCGAATCATACAAGTGCTGAATAGTGTTTAGAGGAATATTGTACCATTCTTCATGGAGATAGTGTAAAAGTTCCGGGAGAGATGCCGGTGGAGGATATCGATTCCGGATTGAACGCTCTAAAATAGACCATAACGGTTCGATTATATTGAGGTCGGGGGACTGTGCTGGCCAAGGTAGATGTTTCAGTTCATCCTCGTGTTCATCAAACCATGATTGGACCATTCCCGCTGCATGAATAGGAGCATTATCATCCTGGAAAATTCCATCTCCTGCAGGAAACAAAATTTGCATCATAGGATGGACCTGGTCAGCTAAAACTTCTCTATACTTCTTCCCAGTGATCCTTCCTTTCAGGGTTACGATTGGGCCAGCAAAAAACCACGACATGGCTGCCCATACCATGACAGATTCACCTCCATGCTTGACAGTTGGAAGGAGACAATCACGATCATACGCTTGTGTAGGTGTCCTCCAAACGTGCACCCGTCCTGTTGTGGGGAAAAGTGTGAAAGATGATTCGTCTGACCATATAACTGTCTTCCATTTATCAATCGACCAGGTTTTGTGGTTGTGGCACCACTGTAGACGACGTTTGGCATTAACATCTGACAAGTGGCTTGGGAATTGATACTTTCCGTAAATGTTCTGTTTATGAAGGTGCCTCCTAACTGTAATTATTGATACTGGAGAATCCAGATGCTGATTGAGCTCTGCGGTCACTTTGGCTGCAGTTGTTTTCTTTTTAGACATTGCAATCCGCTTCAATACCCGTCGGTCTCTTTCACTCAGCTTCTCCTTCCGTCCACTATTTTGCTTTGCCGAGCTTGTCTTGCCGCGCTGTGTGTACGCTGTCATGACTTTAGACACCGTACCTCTAGAAACGCCTAAAAGCTGGGATGTTTCGGTCACAGTTGCTCCAACTAGTCGGGCTCCTACAATTTGGCCTCTTTGAAAGTCTGTGAGGTCTGACATTTTACGCTTTTGACAAAAATCCACGATGTATACAACTTCACTAAAGCTACCTCATAATACCATGATATATAGTACTTTTTATATTAAAAAAACTGATAGCTAGGATTATATTTTAATGCTTACGAAGCGCATTCTTAAATGTCACTTTTATTCACAGGTGTTTTCATTATTTTTATAACCACCTGTATATTTCAGCTACATAAAGACAAATAACATTAACTAATCAAAGAGCAGACATAGTTTGCGAATACTCATAGTATATGAAGAGCCTTAAAATATATTTGAATATATAATGAACAAACCAATCTAATAGAATTCGTTTACTTTGACATGTGCAATCTCACAATCTCCAAACCTACTAATCAACCTCAATATCAAGAATTCCAAAAACCACTCAATTGTCTGATTTTAATTTTGATATTGTCTTTTTGAAAAATCGGATTCATTCGTAAGCTTCATTCGAAGACCAAGTTTCGTTATTTCCATAAACAAATGCGTATCTTGAATAATTTATTAAAAAGTATTTATTGCAGATTTTTGAAAAAATAAATTTTAGGTGTCTGTCGTGTATTACTTATACCCACTGAATTTATATCAAAGAAAAGTTGGAAATATAATAGTTGCCCTTGTATTGCTATCCTCTACAGATGAAATAAGTTACAGAAGAAAAAATCTAATGTCACATATATGTGTAAGTTAATCAGAATTATTTTATTTGTATTACATTTAATTCTTCAAAATAGATAAACGAATCGTAAATTACCTATACATAAAAGATATGATAAAGAAGCACTGTGTCTGGCATTTTACTTTTAGCATTATAGAATGTGCTGAAGCAAAATATGGTCTAATGAATTTATGAATTGTTTTTAAAATCTGGTATACTAATGTTGGTTTGTAGTTGAATATTGGGACAGTGTGTGAATATAATCTAATAATTTAGTCTTTCAATAAGGTATATATCGACTTGGGTGAATGCCTCATGTATATTAACTAATGAAAATGCGAAACTAAATTTCTGTGTAAAATGCAAGTAAATACAACTTTTGAAACGTGATTTCAAAAACTGATTATATCTGTAAGACTCCCTCCCCCAATTTTTCCTATAACAAATTAATTTTAAAGTTACTTACCCGTCATTGCATGGATAAGCACGTATGTATTTATTATGAAGAAATTAAATTAAAAAAATGCAACGTACATAAAAATTTACGTCTTATAACTTATTTGACACGTATTCAGCTTTTGGAAAATATCCAATTGGATTTCGTTGTCTTTTGAATTATCTTATAGTAGGTTCAAATCAAACAGCATAAAGAACTATTTTAAAATTTGAACAGAGAATTGATTTAAATTAGTCTGATATAAATTTTAAAAAATTCAGAAAACTGAAAGTACTGAAATGTTTAGACTAACAATTAGAATTTAAATATCACTCTCAGTAATGAAACTTTTCAGAAATTTCGATTTCATTTCTTAGTCACTTTAAATTAAAATTGTTCATGTATTATCTAAATCGGAAAATTTTCTTGAATGAGAGTATTATTAATTTATCATGATTAAGAGCTTCTAATATTATTTGTTTGTGAACACAAAAAAGAATTCAAGTTATATTTTCTCATAACTCAATGAATACCAATATTTGGAAAATATTTTAATTTTTGTCAAGAAAAAAGATGTTGAAAGAAACATTCTATATATCTTTTTAAAGTGTTGGTTTTCACAAATAATCTACCGTGAAAGAATTGTTTCAAAAATTTTCAGAGTACTGCAATTTGAATATACCTAATTTGTCATTCAAATATTTTCTTATGCTTGTTGTCTCATGGCATTTTATTAAAATGTAGTGTTAACTTGAAAAAATCAATACACTTCATCTTTACTTTTTGAAATACAATAGTTTTTATCATCCAACAAATACGTATGACCTAATGTAATATTCCAAAAAAGGAACGCCTACATCTCATCGCCTTGCGTAACTTGCTTGATTAAATATAGTCCCAAGGTTGTAATGTTTTCATCCAAGCTAGTACGAGTAGTACGCACCAAAATTCTAATATGCAGTAAATTATTTAAATACTGGTTTCATCTACCAGGTAATAATAAGAAATTGAGATTTTAAAGTACTCAAACCTGCGAAACGTTTTTTAGCGAATTTTGTTTAGTTATTTATAATACTTAAAAATATCACTTTAAAACTGCATGTCACGAAAAAAGATATTGTTACATATCGAAAGTAACACTTTATTGAATTAATAAAAAAATTCAACAAACTGATACAGATAAAATGGTACAAAGGTAAATAAAGAAGCTTAAAAAAGTTTTCAGTTTTTCATTTCGTAATTTCCAAGAACTTGATTACAAAGCAATTAAAGAAAACGTTCACTGTTTTTAGACATGACATTTCGCGAATTAAAAGTGTGCATTAATATTTATTGGTGATTCTAAACAAACCATGCACTTCAGATGAATTTGAATACAATACTTCGATTCTGTTCTTCATAAATTATTCTTGTGATGTATGCATTATGTGATGTAACAAATATGCATTTATATTTGTATATAACGATATCACATTAAGCAATGCCGAATTGGATTTACTATGAATTCCTTCATCGGATATTTGTTTTATATCGGTGTATGTTACAAATTTTAGCACTTTGATTTGAGATTTGTGCTTATTTGAAGAACATTAACATTATTTGAAGTAAATAAAAATCTTATTATGCGATTCGAAAAGGTTGATGTATCAAATAAAAAGGTTTTTAACTAAAATTGAACAAAATTATTTTTAAATTTTCTGGATGCAAACTTTCTGCAATGACAGATAGACAGTGTATGTATATTGTGCTATAATTATTAAAGTTTACAATTTTTTTATCTTATTAGAAAAGCCTTAATTTTATTGTAATATCCCTATTTCTAATTTTACTCATTAATCGTTATGGTGGGCCAATGTTTCCACCATTTCTAAAGGAATACTTGTCACGTTCTCTGTGAGTTGTGTCATAATTGTAAAACGTAAATAGTATACGAAGAAAGGTATAAGAAAAATAAATTGAATCTATGAAATGATCATAAAAGTCATTGGAATCTGATTATAGATCGTGATGAAAATGAATTTCGGCACTAATTGCAACTGTTGGGGTTTATGCGATTATGTTCATATGCGATTACTGATAAATCGATATAGGGAAATATACACCAAGTCATAAGTATTTTTGATATAATATTTCACTGGTTAAGTGTCGCAAAATATAAAATTGGGAGAAAATTTTCTTTGCACTAGATGGTGCTGTTTGGCATAATGGCAATATACTAGTTTGGGTCATCCTCAATTAAGACTCTGACTTCTTACAGGTAACATGTATCAATTCACTGATGCTGAGATGGCTGACATGTACCTAGCACATGGGGCAGTTAACAGAAAGACGCTGAAAGATTGTATCGTGAAAGGTACCCCGACGGATGTGTGTCGAATCACCAAACATCACTTATGGAAGTTTTGCAGGAACTGCTAAACGATGCTCCTGTGTCCGTTCGTTGAACAGTTCTCTGGGGCTCGATGGACTGTCCCGTGGCCACCACGATCACCTGATTTATCATCAACTAATTTCTTCCTCTGTCGATACGTCAAGGGCTTCGTGTACGAGACTTTCATTCACTCGGAGCTGCTGACCTCATCGAAAGCAGCTGTCGTGGCTGCAAGAGTCCACCAAGAACCAGTAATTGTTGAACATATACGACTCCTATGCATCAAAGCCACCAGGTGCACATTACTACTGGTGGTCACGCCGTTGAGCACATACTGTGAAAGCGTAAATGTATTACTATATCAAACTGCAAAATTAGCTGCAATATATATATATATATACTATATATATATTTCACTAAAACCAACTTTTTCACTAAAACTCACACTGAAGAAGCATATTTTTTTGACAAAAGTAATTATTTAAGTTTCTGATTTAAATATTGAATACCTCAATAAATATGTGAAAGCTGTTTGAGCGAAATCATTTTGGAGATAAAAGTAAAAACTTTCATTTCCTAAATCTTTGAAGAACGAAATTGAGATTCTAAAATTAAATTACCAGTAAAAAATCTACCTGAACGTAAATCTAACAGTTTGATAAAATATTATTGTTAAAAGTAAACAAACAACAGATTGATAGATAATATGAAAAACAAATTATAAAGATGAAGTGCTTTACTAAAAGTAAATTGTATACATAAAGAGTACTTACTTTATGTTTATTGATGTAGTTTTGAAATTAATTCTTGCTTCTTATGTGAAATATTTATTTGCTTAGTGTTTTACGTAAGAATACTTTATTCGAACTAATTCCTTTCAAAATACTTTCCTTTGAAATGGTTTCTGAAAATATATAATCGACTTCTCAAGACTCATTTCGTAGTCCTTATTAGGTTAGTTTATTAAAATAAAAAATATTGCTTATTCTTAAAAGCTTTTAAGAAACAGTTCTTAAAGATTTTTATAAAGTGAAGGGCATTGAATATTTAAAACGTGTGTTAACCAAATATTTCTTGAGAAGAATATGTTTAATTTTTCTTGCAAAAAATGTGTTGTGTCTTTTAAAAAAAGAATTTCCATAAGCTTTAAAAATAATGGTGAGTTTATAGAATCGTGATTAAAATTTTAATTCGTTTATGAAATATTTCATTTTAAAACATGCTTTCGAAGCTTTCTTTGTATATGTAAGAAGCCTCATAATTTAAAGAGCAAAAAAAAATTATCACATCCATTTACTGAAAGATCTTATTTGGATAATTGAAATTGGATATTGTTAAAGTTATGTTATTGGTTGTAAAAAGCATGGTTTTGGAAAGTTTGATAAAAATGCATACAAATTAAATTTTGTTTTACATCTTGGATTAAGATAATCTTTATTCAAAAAGTGTCTTGACTTGACCGAATGAAAACGGTGTCACTCGAAACATTTATAATATACGAAAACTTGAAAATACACTTTTAACAGAAATTAGTCAGATGTATTCATAAATATATTACCTAATTATATTTATATATTTTTTAATAAAAATATTTTAGGTAATTGTTTTTAGAAAATAGCAGTTAGGTTATGGCTATGGATAGTATTGAATTTGTTACACCCCCGCATTGTTTTTAAATGTTAGTTTTAAAAAAATTTCTTATCCTGTTTAATTTGAGGCAAACAGACAAAAAATAATATCACCTTATCAAGCTTAATTTGTGCTTAAAACTTCCAGTAAGTATTCTAAATATTCAATTCAAGATGCACTTCGTAATTGACAGACATTGCTTAGTTAATATTTATTTAAACATGTAAAAAATAATCATTTACGTCTTCCTTTTGATATGATGTAAGCATATTTTCATTTATTAATAAATGTTTAAATGAAACATTCATTTTGAAGTTGAGATATATTTTAACATCATTTTTAAAGTGATTTATGTGGAAATTTTTGACTTGCTGGAAAAATTTATCAGTATGCAAAAAACTACAACAAAAATTAAACCAAAAAGAAAAAAAATTGTATCAGTTTTCAATTATTTCTATGTATGAGAGGCATTTTCTGTCAAGCCAAATATAGTTGCTGGTAGTGCTTGTATGATAGAACGTGTTTCCTGTATGTATTCCGGACGTGACGTCACTTCACTGATTTTCAAATACGATTTCAGCATGTCGCCAATAGAAATTCCAAAGAATCAATTCCGAAATTTTCAGATAGTTACTCCGTTGATGCTAATTAGATTAAAAGCCAGACACCACCAAAATAAAGATAAACTACATTTTAAGGGTACCCCGCAAGAGCAATTGAAGAGAGGAAATAAAATCTTCGTATTCCGTCTGATTTATTTGTTTACATTGAAAATTCCTCTCATAGAAAACAACATTTTACAAGAAATTCAAATTACTTTTCATCCTCATTCATTTTGCCACAAAATAAATTATATTGTTCAGTATTTTAAATCGCAGCTATTTTCTTTCATATCGCTGAATGCATTCAAAATACATCAAAATCTGAAGTACACGTCTCTTATTTCTCGTACATCTTTAATAAAAATATATCCCCTTCGTAAACTTGTGTTGCGTCCAAACATTCGTTATAAAATGGTTTTCCGCATACTTCCGCTTTCGAAATATCGCTGAATATTTGTTTAGGAAGTGAGTCACGAACCGAGGGTACTGAAATGGACTTGAAGAAAGATTTAGTGATTGTAAACTTAAATTGACAACAAGGAATCTCCTTCCCTTTTACTTCTTTATCTAGCGTCCCACTCCATGTCGGGAAAGATAGATAAAACATTTCGTGCATTGAATAATGGTGAAATTCATTTACGAAAAGAAGTAATAAATGTCGTAATTCGGAGCTTACGGACGCTGTTTGAAGTGGAAAGGAAAGTTGAAGGGTTTGAAGTTGTAAGGAAGTGTTTCAGAAAGAAGTGGCTTCGTTTGAAAGCTTTAAAATTTGCCATCTCCCGTAACGATGCAAATTAATCCAGTCAAATTATATTTGAGAAAAGGAAGACACATTTTTTTGGAAATACTTTCTTTCGAAATGTTCACATTTACTTAAAAGCTTGTTATATGGAAAACAGGACTTGTTTGCAGTGAATCACTTGGAAAATCCCATAAAATACTTGCTTGATCTAATTCTGTGAATGTAAAATGGCACAGAAAGCATAACCTATTTTTGAAATATTTCTGTTAATTACTCAATTAGATTTATTCTAATTTTGGATTATGATTATTTTTGTGAAGTCAAATAGTGAATGTACTGAACGATACTGACAACATATGAGAGGCATTTTCTGTCAAGATAAATGGTGGTGATAGTATTTGTGTGGTTTAATGTTTATCCTGTACGTATTCCGAACGTGACGTCATTTGGCTTGTATTTCGAATACGATTTCGGTACTTTGCTCATAAAAATTCCAAAGAATAAATTGCAAATTGAAATGTCATAGTTGATTGGTCATTGCCAATTAGAATAAAAAAACAAACATCGTCCAAACAACTGTGCACTACATTTTAAGGTAATCCCGATATTTATCATGCGAAAGCATTTAGGTAGAGGAAGTGAAAATTTTGCTTTTCATCTGGTTTATTTATTAGCACTGAAAATCCATGATCTAGCATGATACCATATAGGGGTACCTTAAAATGTACTTTTTCAGCGTTTTGGCAGTATTTAATCTAATTGGTGTACACCAATCGACTATAATATTTCAATTCGGGATTCATTCTTTGGAACTTTAGTTGGCGTAGTGCTTAAATCGTATTAATCTTAAATCGGAAGCACTACCGTCACCTGCATTTTTCTCAACAAAGATGCAGATCAGATACATGCCTCTCATATATCTACGATCTGTAGAAGGTGCAAGTTCGATTCCTCCCTGGGAATATTTCTCTTCTGTGTTTGTAAAACTTTCTTTGTGTGTGCATTTCCATTACTTTACGTGGTCTGTTTTATGTTTGGCGCAGCATGGCCAAATATAACCCTTGCGCCATACAACCTAACCAACCTCTCATATGTGTGTGTGTATTTCTTTTCAAAGTATTTTTTAAATACCTTTGATAACCTTATAAAAAAATCACATTTGATTCTAAAGTATTATTCTAAATTATGTGATTGTATGTTTTGAATTTTATTCTGAATCAGACTCACGTAATGAATCACATGAAAAGAGAGAGAGAGGAAAGATTACATTTTATTGAATCAATAAAAAAGCTAAGAAAATCTAATTTCGAGTATCGATTTTATAAAATTATAACTAATATCATAAGACTGTGCGAAGGCATGAACGAAGTATAACTGTTTTCTCAAACACATCTACACTTTCATACATATTTTGAAATTATATACCGAATGCTAAATTTGAAAAGTTATATTTTTCAAACCTCCTACAATTTTTATATCTATGGAATCACATTCAAAGAAACTTGACATTATATAAAAACAAGTATTTCTTGCGTAAGCAACATATTACCTTGAAGACACTTGAGCTTCTGAGATGAGAACACAACACACCATGATAACCATAACACCGAAAGAAATTCGGAAACTGAGGCCACTCTCCATTTCGTAGTTCTGGTAACAGTTCCTCAATGTGCGGAATCTGCATGGAAAAGAGAAAATTTCTCAAGTAAAATACTTCAATTTCTAACTTTGACACTTTTCAAAAAACATTGAATGAGCTCCATATTAAAACGCACAGATCTTAGTATATACTCTAAAGTCAAACAAAAATTTCTCTCTTGCATTTAAAATAAAAGCTTGCTCTAGATGTTTGGTAAACAGAAAGCTGCATGTTATTTAAGCATGTTGCAGGTTTACACTTCCCATTTCAGTTTATTTCCGCCGCACCAGCAGTAAAATATTTTTCTAGTCTATTTAAAAAATATTCCTTGATAAAATTATAAGAACGTTCACTGAAAATAGAAGGCTTTAGGAAAATATTTACATATAAAACCTGGAGCTTCTTACTTAGTAGGAATAATTAACGTAGGTAAGTGTTTTGAAACCAAAATTTATAAACTAAAAGGTCTTTTGACTTTAAGAGTATATTTACAGTCACTTACAGTCGGCTTGCAAGTGAAACACACTCAAAAAGCAGTTCTAAGAAAATGAAGAGGAAAAATATTCTTCTCACTAATGTTTCCTAAGAAGGAATATAACCTTTATGCAAAGACAACTCACTAGAAAGAAATATAACCTTTATGCAAAGACAACTCACTAGAAAGAAATATAACCTTTATGCAAAGACAACTCACTAGAAAGAAATATAACCTTTATGCAAAGACAACTCACTAGAAAGAAATATAACCTTTATGCAAAGACAACTCACTAGAAAGAAATATAACCTTTATGCAAAGACAACTCACTAGAAAGAAATATAACCTTTATGCAAAGACAACTCACTAGAAAGAAATATAACCTTTATGCAAAGACAACTCACTAGAAAGAAATATAACCTTTATGCAAAGACAACTCACTAGAAAGAAATATAACCTTTATGCAAAGACAACTCACTAGAAAGAAATATAACCTTTATGCAAAGACAACTCACTAGAAAGAAATATAACCTTTATGCAAAGACAACTCACTAGAAAGAAATATAACCTTTATGCAAAGACAACTCACTAGAAAGAAATATAACCTTTATGCAAAGACAACTCACTAGAAAGAAATATAACCTTTATGCAAAGAAATATATGACTTAGTGTGCACTAGTACAAAGAGCACGCCATACTGGTCCAGAAAAGCCACGCAAAAACGACCCTCATATCTTAAAAAATTCAACTTGACTGTCTCACTTGAAAGCCGACGGTATTTTCTAGTCTAACTCGTGTTTTGATGATATTTCATTGAGCGTTTAATTCATGTTTCGGTTTGAAAATCTAGGAAACGAATCAAATCAATTTAGGATCATTCAAAATTCTGATATTCTAAATTATTTTCGCAATTTTTAGATTGGTTAACCCTTCGGGGTCTGGTCAACAATGCATACATTGCTTGAATAACCGTTCGGGCTAGAGAAATAGCGATAAAATCTCTCAATGATACTTTTATATCTGTTTAGTTCCCAAAATTGATTATTTAAAAATTACCCTATTTGTGGCAGCTTATTGGGACATCTGATGCGAATCCTCCCACAAAAGCTTTAATTTTGAATATTTTCTTATAACCTAACGCTCATTTTCGATCCCTTACTGGAATTATTGTCTCATATTTATCAGTTGACTTCACCGTTCAAACGAATACCCACTGGAATCCTCGATTTAAGTCTTGGTCTCCTGGTAGTAGTCTCAACGAGGTATCTCGTCATTAAAAGGAAACTGACCAGATCTTGATGGACGAGATATCTCGTCATTAGAAGAAAACAGCAGATCTTGATCACGTCATCATCAAAAAGAGGTGCCAGCTCCGTCATCTGACCATGATTCAAAATTACGGTGTTGTCCTCGGATCTTTCCCTTCGGATAGATCCATTCACCAATAGCCCTTTGTGTTGTGTGTGTGTGTGCTTCAGTACCACGTTAATTCAACTACTTACTCACCCACCGAGGATATCCCGTAATTTTGAGCCAAAGGCAAATGACGAGGTCAATAACTGAGTAGGTAACCCATTGTCCAAACTCTTCTATTCCACGCCAACGTTAGGATATTTGAGGCTACGACAGATTTAACGTACACCAACCCCCATGTACACTACGGACTTTGGTTGGATTGAGTTTTGAACTCGCAACCCTTAGGTTGTTAATCCGCAACTCTTCCAATCGGGCGACCGCGGCCCCATATTGGAAATGAAAATTAGCCTCATTAAGAATGACACAAAAGTTGTTTTATGTTTTATGACTGATTTTATTCCATTCGGCGGTATCAAATGGGTATATCAATGCTTATATCAATTATAAACGTATTTTAATAAAGCATGAAAGTGAGTAACGATACTGACACCAATTGATGAGCAGAAGTTTCAACGTACATGCTATGCTCTGGTCTTTCAGTAAAAGAGAAAACTACGAGAATTTGCAGTAAACCACATCGATATAGAATATCACGACATATAAAAGAGAATGGCCCTCAAAGAGCGAAAAAGCAGCTGTCTGAAAGACGGTGGCCTGAAAGCTTCGCGAAGGCAGGTAACATGATTCGAATTCTTGGTAGCATAGACTTATAATGTAATTTCACTTTTAGGTGGGAAGTAGTAAAAATGTAAGAAAAAACTATTCTGACGTCAATATTTCTATTGGCTTTCGTATTTCTGTCCTTCAGGAACGGAAGGCATGCTTTTAAAAGCTTTCTGTAAGAGAAAGAATCGTGACTATTATGTCCAATATCGTATTTTTTTCACAATACATTTATGATGACATACGGCGTAAGATCAAGAATAGGTGAATCGATTTTGAATCGAATTAAGACTTGAAGTTTTGAGTAGGTTTTGGTAAATTGGATTTGAAATTTCGAATTGGGAAGTATTTTTTTCTGAAAAATAACGAGAATTATTAAATCGAGTTCATTTCTATTTAAGATAAGAAATAGCATTTTAAGTTCCAGAAATATATTATTGATTTTTATTAGTCTTTTGTTTTACATCGCAGCATATTTTAGAAGGATTAAGACTAATTTTAATTTAGATGTGTTGATTTTCAATGTATTCATTTAAGATAAAATATTATTTAACGCTAAAATGTTCTATAAACTGAATTTCAAAATTTAAAAACAGTTATTCACTCATCATTTATGCAACATGCACTTTATCGTTCGTATAATTGAAAAGTCACATACTTTAAAATTTAGAAGACTTATTAGAAGACATGGTTTTAAAATATTTAAAACAAATAAAATTTTAAAATATTTTTTTACTTGTAGCTAGCTTCTTGTCAATTCATAAAATATTTTTTAAATTCATGTTGTGTCATTGAATATGCATTGCTGATTATCTTGCTATTAGAATCGTAGCTTTTTTAATTCCCGAACACTGACCTTTTCGGTCTTCGGTACTACAAAGGCAAACTGACGTCTACTTGTGAAGGAGCAATCTAGTGAGTGAGTCACCTATACTCCTAGCAGGGACAATCACAAACATCCATGCCCTTACTAACCAGGATTCAAACTCGGGACTTACTGAGTAGGAGACGAATCCTGTAACTATTTTTCCATATTTTTGAAATGTAAGTAGACTGAGCATTGCTATTGAAAAGGAGCTTCAAAAAGTTTGACCAACATGTCCAACTAGTAGTCAAGTGATGACTCTGTGAAAAATTGATTTCGTTGACCGATTTAGCATATTATAGCCTCATTTTGCGATATAACATAACAAGACGGCAGATTTGTGAATGCGCATTTCTATAGTGTCGACAAACATGGTGAAATCGCAAGGTGTACTACTATATCGCATGAACCAATCAGTTGATGAATTAATGTATGGGTATCTGCTTCCTTCCCGTGGACCAACCAGAGGATGAATGTTCGAAAGTAGTGTAAGGGTCACGTTACTACTAGTGTTGATCACATTATCCTGGACACATAGAAAGGTTACCATTGCTCACTCTACTTTTTATGTTTCCTCTATGTACTATACCAGTAAGGTGGCAAGAATGGTATCTTAAAAGTTTGTCTAGTGATATATTTTTCCCATGGGGTTTACTGCCTCAGGGGGGTCACGTCCCCAGGAGGCCCAAGTGATTCTTTCTCTACTTTCTCTTCTCCATCCTTTTTTTCACAATTATTTGACATTGTCTTGTTTTGGGGGCAGCTTGGCGAAATATGGCCCTTGTGCCATAAAACCCCAAATCAACCAACTTGAAAGTTTGTTGTCTTCAATAGCGGTTGGATGAAGGCCGAAACGATCAATAGATTCAAAAACATTTTTAAACAGTTCAGTTCTATTTGTGTGTCAACCTCGCCATAAATTTGGATTAAAAGAAAGAACAATATTAACGGTCTGAGTGGAAAACTAAAAACCTTCTCATTATGAGTAAAATAATTAATCAAAAAGTCAAGCATAAAAATTATCGATTAATTCACTAAACTTCAATTTTCAGAAGCAAATTCAGGTGACGAATTCTGCGCCATATTTTTTAAGTTGTTTTACAATTGGCCTATCCTCTTTTGCACTACGGTTTCTACATTTCCTAAGCAACGAAAAAGATGCAGTAGCACTATTTCCTATTTCTCATTTTCCCTCGAGATGGGAGAATTTCAATCTCATGTGTGATACATTCCGTAGAGTAAAACCCTTTTCCGTGCCACAGCGGGAATGAAATATGTATCATGACCCTAAATTTCGGAGCCTGAGAGAACAGAAAATTCCTATTTTGGAAGCGATTGTAAGAACTTAGGTGTCTTGAGGTGAACGAAAAAAATAATCTCTAGAGTCTTGAAGGAATAAGGTCTACAAGCTAGACTTTCGATATGGAAGATCTTTGAATAGGAAGGAAAGCCTATCTATCTCTAGAACATAAAATACACAGATGTTTGATATAAAAAAGAAATATAAAAAATAATTTAGACTTTACTTCAAAGCCTAAATTTGTAAGGATGCATGTTGTTTTGAAAAATATCCCTGTTATTTCTCAATTCACAACCTATTTTACTATGAATGATACGTTTGTAGAACATTTGCCCTTAAGACAAAAACCAAAACTTATAATGTAGCGTAAGGTATAAGAATATTATTGCAATAAAAGAATCAATTGCTATTTTTAATGCGTTTTTGTAAATTTAGGATCTATGATTATCATACTAGAATGTAATAGTTGTGTTTAATAAGGTATGCAACTTTTAGTCACGTTATCTAGAAGTGTTTTTTGCTATGTAGTGTTCAGTATAATTTCAATTTCCTATGGAAAATTTTATGGTATTAAAGTTTTCCTATATATATGAGGAACAATATTTGAAAACTGAATATTTCCATGAAATGAATGCAGTAAAGATTGAAATTAAAATCGTTCGTCAGTTGGACTTACAATTTGATATGGAAAACAGATGCAGTATCTCGAAAGAATATTGTTAGAAATATATTTGAACTACGTTTTTTGAAAAATTTAAGCATATGTGTATTGTAGTAACAGAGGTTGTTAATGTTGAAATGACACTTCTTTTAAAAATCATTTATCCTAAAAATGTTTATTTAAAACTGTAAAAATACTTTTTCATTTCAAGTGTCATTATTTCAAATTTTTAAATCAAAATTTAATCTTAATATCATGAATATCGTATCAAATTAATTTTTCATCAGTAACTAAAAATATCGTGATGGAATTCAGAATTGTTTAATCTGTTAACGAGCAATAACGAAAGCATCAAGAAGTTCTCACCTGAAACATAAATCATAATCTTACTAAGAACACTAGATGTATATTATGAGCCAGAGATGATTCCTTATTTCAAATCAACAATTCACGAATTTATAGAATTGACTTGGTTAGGATTGTCGTTGTACCGTCAATTTATGTTACACGATGGATAATTAGATTTAGACTTACGGCTAAATGGATTCCGAAACCTTACGAACATCCATACTAGACCGAGACATATGGTTAAGTGGATTCTAAACCACTACGAACATCCATACTAGATCGGGACTTATGGCTAAGTGGATTCCGAACCACTACGAACATCCATAATAGACCGAAGCTTATGACTAAGTGAAAATTCCTAAACACCCACACACACACACAAACATCCAACCTAGACTAGAATTCAAACCCAGTCTGTTGAACCTAGAGTCAGAGCTCTGAAAACTCGGCTATGAGGCCAGCTTAGAATTGATTAGGAAGGCGTTTGATTGCACTAATAAAAAGTAAAAGCTCCCTTTAGATTTAGCTAAAACCAAATTTGCTACAAAATTATTTCAGACACAGTATTATTAAATTTAAACGTTTTTTAAAGAGTACTTACAGTACTTACCTTAGAAATGGAACGCTTAATATTAATTAAAATTCATATCAACGAATGGTTAAGCATAAAAGAATTATGTGATTACAATTAATTTTTTAATTGTACACAATTTACGCATGCCTGTGCATTAATTTGTAAAAAAATACAACTTTTATACGCAAACAGTTCACATTCTCTCTTACTTTTAATATTCTTTCTGTCTCTCTAGTGAGATAAAATACTTTATGAAAATTTGAAATGTTTTTCAATTTTTCCTGTATATATCGTTTCGGTTTCTTTTGAAATTCTCTGAGTAAAGACCTACAAGGCTAATCAATATTAATTGCAAGTTGGAGCTAACGCTCATGGGCCATGTTTAATAACAAGTTCAAGAAATTAGACAAGACACTCCTGCAGGTTTATTTTTATCCGTCTACAATTTTTAGATAACGCAGAGAAATACATCCAAATTTAATTATCTCAGTGAAGAAGCATGGATAACTTTTCTGTAAGCTGAATGTTTAACTGAAATGTGTTTCCAAGCGCCTAAAGTAATATTTGAGAACCCTGGATTCATTTTTCAGCAGAGTAATGAATTTATCCATGAATGGTGTATAAAGTACCATGGAAGGTTTTAAATTAAGATTTATATTGTTTTTTATTTTCATCAAACTTAATCTCAGGAACAGTAGCATAAGCTTCTACCACGCATATTCAAAAATCTGTTTATCAAATTTTTTATTTAATTATGGGACTTAAGCTTCACAACTCACAGCATGGGATTGGTTTAACTATTACTGAATCAATAAGATACATGATAATTACCAAAAGGAAAATATAGCAGACTACTTATAACTTCCAAGGTAGTACTTTTGATACGATTAGCTATAGGAAAATGCATTGTTGTGTACTTTAATAATCTTACTACACTCTTAACAGATGACCTAGATAAAAAAAGTTGTTTTGCGTTCGTTTGATTTCACTTAAGCGATTCAATATACTGATTTCTTATACACAAGTACTTTTCATAAACTCAAGGAAAACGTAAGTAAATTAATTAAGATAATCTAGTTGGGGATAATGCTATTAGGGAGGAAAATATTTCTTGTGTATTTCAGCTTCAGAAAAATTATAAACAGTCTTTATTAAGAATTTATTTCGTGATAACACATATCGATTGGGAAAAAATAAAAGTTAATTTAATTTTCTTCACTTTTTGTAAAGAGCTTATAAAAATAAATTGAAAAAGTGTTATAAATAATTTATCTCCCAGGTGCTTTTCTTTGCTTTCGTTAAGTGAACCAATCTGATTAGTTGATTAAAAGAAGATACAATTGGAAGGATATACTTAATGTTTATGTTTGATAAACAATCAGCTCCTAACAATATCAGATTACTGCGGATACAGAGAGATTCTGTAGAGGATTCTTGAGTGTCAAGACACCGAGAGTCAAGATTCAATAATCGCATTGTTTATCTTTAACCCTCCAAGTGGTTTCGACGAGGTATCTCGTTCATAAATATCTGATCAATTTTACTGATGACGAGATATCTCGTCATCGAGATATTGCCGATGGTTTGATGATGAAGAGATCAAGATCTGGTCAGTTTTCTTCTAATGACGAGATATCTCATCCATCAAAAACTGGTCAATTTTGCTAATGACAAGATACCTCGTCAAGACAATCAACAGGAGTGTTAATACAGTCGAACCTCGTTAAGACGAATTTCAAGAGACCGTAAAAGAATTTATATTAACCTTAGTTTGTGCTATCCGAATTCAGAAAAAAGCATTATTTCAGCAATAAAATAAAATATCAATGCATTTACACATTTTACTGTACAACTCTTGGTTCACAGATAAATGGTATTCTCAGTTACAAATATTATACAGATGATTCTTGATTATACAAATTGATCTTGATTGTACAGGTAATTCTTGATTACACAGATAATTCTTGATTACACAGATAATTCTTGATTAAACAGATAATTCTTGATTACCAATTTTTGTCTTTAAATAGTTCTGTTATCGATTTTTTTTTGCTACATTCTTTAAGCAAGTCTTTGATGAGGTCAACTCTGTTCAAGTGAGCAGATGAATTTTCACTGACTAACAAAAAGTGGTGAACAATTTCTAAGCCAGTAGTAACTTCTCTTAAAGAAGACACAGTCCTTCGTCTTCTTCGAAATCATTTATTCTCTTCACAATCTTCCACAAATAAATCTACAATTTCGGAGTTACTTGATTTCTGATATGATCAAAAAGAATCCGTTTGCCTTTGTTTCGAAAATGTGTTTGTCTTAACCGGCGATTAGTGTAACCCGAATTCTTCTTAAACGAATGATTAACATTATTTGAATATACATTTTGATGGAGATTGGAATTTAGTTCGTATTATCAGTAATTCGTACTAAGCGAATTCGTCTTAATGGGGTTCGATTGTTTGTATTAAGTAAACTTCTGAAAAATTCACACTCAGATTAAAACTTTAATACTACATGTTGAAAATTCTAGGCAAGAATACGTTTTGAAATGTCAATTATTCTATAAGATTTTTTATAGGTACTTTTTTGGGTTTTGATTTTTTCTTAAAATACATTACATTTGCAGTTATATTAGGTGCATTTCTTTTTTAAATTTTCCATTTGTATATCAGCACATTATTTAACTGAACCCCCAGTCATCGAGAATATTATGTATATATTCAAATATTATGATACAAGATACATAAATTATGTATCACAATCCTCTTGAGAAGAATAGTGTCCCGATTCCTAAAAAAAGTACATTTTAAGATTAGCACATAGGAGACGTGAAATATCTTCGAGGAGGAACAACGGCCACAAGTCTCTTTTTCTCAAAAATTCTAAATTGCAATGGCTCCTTTGCAATTCAACGCTATGTAATGTGCAGGTACTTCCTTCCTCTTGAAAATTTGTATTCATTATTTCTGACAGTGTTCGTCTAGGTGTGAAATGCATGCAAATGTCAGAAAAAAGTTATTCTTAACAATTTCTCGCGTTGCAGGAATTTATCTTCGTGAGTTTCTTTTACAAAATACCAAGTAATCTCATTCGTGAATATTATTCTTAAGACACGTTGGTCAGGTTACACAAGGTTTATCAAACATTAACGCTGTACACAACTTTAACATTATAGGGAGAAATTTTAAATTAAACCGATCCATACAGGGATATATGCCCGCAAGCACCACCTGGTTTTATCAAATTGAGTTTGCTATAGGGTTGGACACGGTAATTGTCCAGTTAGGACCATCGTCATTTTAGGCGCTGACTTCGTACGAGTAACATGCTCAACTTTCCAAACGCTGAGATTGCTCCCGGCCATTCATTGACTGGCCTACTTGGCAGTCTGGGATTGGGTTATAAAAGTGCTGAAATGACTAACGTTTGCTATAAGGTTTAGGCAGCATGGTAATTGTCCAGTTAAGGCCATCGTCGTTATTGTGCGCTGACTTCGTACGAGTAACATAAAAGTGCTGAAATGACTAAATTTTGCTATAGGGTTAGACAGCACTGTAATTGTCCAGTTAGGGTCATCGTCATTTCAGGCCCTGACTTCGTACGAGTAACATAAAAGTGCTGAAATGACTAAATTTTGCTATAGGGTTAGACAGCACTGTAATTGTCCAGTTAGGGTCATCGTCGTTTTTGTGCGCTGACTTCGTACGAGTAACATAAAAGTGCTGAAATGACTAAATTTTGCTATAGGGTTAGACAGCACTGTAATTGTCCAGTTAGGATCATCGTCGTTTTTGTGCGCTGACTTCGTACGAGTAACATAAAAGTGCTGAAATGACTAAATTTTGCTATAGGGTTAGACAGCACTGTAATTGTCCAGTTAGGGTCATCGTCGTTTTTGTGCGCTGACTTCGTACAAGTAACATAAAAGTGCTGAAATGACTAAATTTTGCTATAGGGTTAGACAGCACTGTAATTGTTCAGTTAGGGTCATCGTCGTTTTTGTGCGCTGACTTCGTACGAGTAACATAAAAGTGCTGAAATGACTAAATTTTGCTATAGGGTTAGACAGCACTGTAATTGTCCAGTTAGGATCATCGTCGTTTTTGTGCGCTGACTTCGTACGAGTAACATAAAAGTGCTGAAATGACTAAATTTTGCTATAGGGTTAGACAGCACTGTAATTGTTCAGTTAGGGTCATCGTCGTTTTTGTGCGCTGACTTCGTACGAGTAACATAAAAGTGCTGAAATGACTAAATTTTGCTATAGGGTTAGACAGCACTGTAATTGTCCAGTTAGGATCATCGTCGTTTTTGTGCGCTGACTTCGTACGAGTAACATAAAAGTGCTGAAATGACTAAATTTTGCTATAGGGTTAGACAGCACTGTAATTGTCCAGTTAGGGTCATCGTCGTTTTTGTGCGCTGACTTCGTACGAGTAACATAAAAGTGCTGAAATGACTAAATTTTGCTATAGGGTTAGACAGCACTGTAATTGTCCAGTTAGGATCATCGTCGTTTTTGTGCGCTGACTTCGTACGAGTAACATAAAAGTGCTGAAATGACTAAATTTTGCTATAGGGTTAGACAGCACTGTAATTGTCCAGTTAGGGTCATCGTCGTTTTTGTGCGCTGACTTCGTACGAGTAACATAAAAGTGCTGAAATGACTAAATTTTGCTATAGGGTTAGACAGCACTGTAATTGTTCAGTTAGGGTCATCGTCGTTTTTGTGCGCTGACTTCGTACGAGTAACATAAAAGTGCTGAAATGACTAAATTTTGCTATAGGGTTAGACAGCACTGTAATTTTACAGTTAGGGTCATCGTCGTTTTTGTGCGCTGACTTCGTACGAGTAACATAAAAGTGCTGAAATGACTAAATTTTGCTATAGGGTTAGACAGCACTGTAATTGTCCAGTTAGGATCATCGTCGTTTTTGTGCGCTGACTTCGTACGAGTAACATAAAAGTGCTGAAATGACTAAATTTTGCTATAGGGTTAGACAGCACTGTAATTGTTCAGTTAGGGTCATCGTCGTTTTTGTGCGCTGACTTCGTACGAGTAACATAAAAGTGCTGAAATGACTAAATTTTGCTATAGGGTTAGACAGCACTGTAATTGTCCAGTTAGGATCATCGTCGTTTTTGTGCGCTGACTTCGTACGAGTAACATAAAAGTGCTGAAATGACTAAATTTTGCTATAGGGTTAGACAGCACTGTAATTGTCCAGTTAGGGTCATCGTCGTTTTTGTGCGCTGACTTCGTACGAGTAACATAAAAGTGCTGAAATGACTAAATTTTGCTATAGGGTTAGACAGCACTGTAATTGTCCAGTTAGGATCATCGTCGTTTTTGTGCGCTGACTTCGTACGAGTAACATAAAAGTGCTGAAATGACTAAATTTTGCTATAGGGTTAGACAGCACTGTAATTGTCCAGTTAGGGTCATCGTCGTTTTTGTGCGCTGACTTCGTACGAGTAACATAAAAGTGCTGAAATGACTAAATTTTGCTATAGGGTTAGACAGCACTGTAATTGTTCAGTTAGGGTCATCGTCGTTTTTGTGCGCTGACTTCGTACGAGTAACATAAAAGTGCTGAAATGACTAAATTTTGCTATAGGGTTAGACAGCACTGTAATTGTCCAGTTAGGGTCATCGTCGTTTTTGTGCGCTGACTTCGTACGAGTAACATAAAAGTGCTGAAATGACTAAATTTTGCTATAGGGTTAGACAGCACTGTAATTGTCCAGTTAGGGTCATCGTCATTTCAGGCCCTGACTTCGTACGAGTAACATGCTCAATTACCCAAACGCTGAGATAGCTTCCGGCCAACCATTGACCGGCCTTCTTAGACTCCTTGTTGACAGGCTGGGTTTGGGTTATAAAAGTGCTGAAATGTCTAACGTACACCTAGGATATGTGGCTGATAACGGAATCGGAAGGATAGCCATGAGATTGTATCGTTAACTGTACATCGGTAGATGTGTGCTGAATCACCAAAACGTTTGTGTGCTTGCACACGTTAGCTGAACCGAAACTTTCTATGAAAACGTGCATTCACTCAACTTCCATGCGCTAACGCTGTCGTGCATACATTAGAACTTTGAATATCGACTGTGAAACGGTAAGTGCACAACTATTGTCAAACTTTTAAATTAGAACTAGTAAGATAGTGTTCAGATACTTGTTGTCTTTCTTTTCTGCACTTTACTGATGCAAATAAAGACAGTTATTCTGAAGATAAATGCTTTTTTTGTTTCGGAACATTCTATGGAAACAGGCATGATATTGCTCAACGTGCACTTCTTCCTTGCGCTAAAGCTGTCAGGGGTACATTACAGCTTTGAATATCGACTGTGAAACGGTAAGTGCACAACTATTGTCAAACTTTAAAATTAGTACTAGTCAAATAGTTTTCAGATATTTGCTCTCTTTCTTCTCTGCATCTTAGGAAAGTAAAACCAATTATTCAGAAGATAAAAAGTTTTTAATTTCGGAGGGACGTGGTCAGCAGCTTGTTGTTTTCTTAATGGTGGCAAATGGTTGCTTGCTGTTTTCTCATTATTGTAGCTATTCACCGATGTTTGAAAATATCATCTAATTATAAAACACTTTCTCTTATTCCGCACTCTTTGATTAAATTACATAATGTATAAATATATATATATAAATATATATATATATATATATATATATATATATGCAGAATTCGTGTATTGTATAAAGCGGATTAGCATTTGTAATCATCTAAATTTGAATAAAACATTAAGAATCATAATATATACTGCGGAGAACTTAGCTACCAACACAAAAATTAACTTATGATACAATTGTATATATATAGCAGTGTAACCCGACTCCACCATGGAGTACTTTTTGGTAGACAAAGTTGCACTGTTTCTAACGAGACGGTGACCTGGAACACGCAAACTTTATAAACTTCGATGGATGGTCCGCGACGAGTAGTTGAATTGCAAATGTTAATCACTTTCAACAACCATCTGAGGCTCTGTGATTTCAGAAACTGCTCATTTTCCTATCACGGTTTCACTCCATTCGTTGCTGCTCAGCCTTCTTTTCACAATGTGACTCACACTCGGCTGCTAAAGACAACACAGTACAACTACGATCGCAATCTTAAAATTGCTTGACCACTCGTGCGAAAGTACACCCGTGATCTTAATACAGCTCTCACGGTCCCACGTAAAAGGCAATCACTCAACTAGTGATGTCATCTATTGAATTCGGCAACCGCTAAATTCTGGAGGGGAGTATTGTGGCGAACTTATCTACCACTACAAAAATTAACTTACGATACAATAGTATATATAGCGGTGTAACCCAACTCCATCATTGGGTACTTTTTAGTAGTTTTGGCACTGTTTCTCACGAGCTTGCCAAAACACTTTTCAGGTTCCAACCATCAGTCATCTCTGCTTAATTTGTCTTGTACACAAAAATTGCCAAAAGATACTCTTTTTTATGCATTCATATGTACAGATTCAATTAAAGCTTTTCTTTAAGCAGAATATTGGAAGTCATTATATCTTTAGGCAATTGTTTTTTTTTACTTTCGACTATCGAATTACTGCTATTTTTTAAATGTTCAACTCTTGGAGCAATTGTTCATGTTGGATTTGGCAAAAAATTAAATACTTTTTATTGCTTCGTTGGATAATTACTACGTTTGCTGCGGTAAAGGCGTGCCAAAATACACCTTTCCAAACATTATAATGTTCTACAATATTCTACAAAAATTTATCGTAAGAATAGAATATTTTTGAATATTATAGCATAAAATGCTAGAATATTTTAGAATTTTACTGTTCATCAGAATCTTTTGAAACTTTCCAGACATTTTAAATATTTTTCGGAATATTCGGGAACATTCTTAAATTTCCTGCAGCATTCTACGTTTTTTTAGAAATTCAGCAGTGGTTAATGTTAACGAATAACTTTTAATAAATTAATTAGTTTTAAAACTTTCAAGTACATAGCCAAGTTCACCAAAAGACCTTTCTATTGGTACCACTTTCATTATGATCAAATTACTATTATTGATTATTAGGAGGATTAATTAAACCATATTTAAATATGAAAGGAGACATAAATGTGACTTATGCAAATAATATATAGGGTGACGCTGAAATACATATATTCTTCTACTGTAAGTAGGCAAAATATTATGTAAAATATGGAGAATTGTTTGGAGTAATAGTTGCACAAATATGCATAATTGTACAAAACGCAGAGACAGGCAGATTGATGCTGAATATTCTATTCATAAAATTATGGGTATACAAAGCCCATACAAGCTATAATAAAAATATATTCATCCACTTTGTCCTGATATTTGTACAAACATGCACAGACATGAAACGCATACACAGAGTGACTGATGCTGTAGATCTTGTTCACTAAATTACTATTAGGCATTGAAGATACGCATTTTATGAAAATAAATCTAGCTGTTTAGTTGTGGTATTTTCACCAATATAAGGTATCGAAATGTTGAAACTAACAGCTTTTCTTCGAAATGGCAAAATATATAAATGAATTGAAATAGGACGAAAATATTCTTTCTATGTGAACACTTCATTTTTATTACACAAAGAACATTCATTACATCGAATTCTTGCGAACTCTATTCTTTACACTTGTATTAAATGAAGGCAGCTCTTCTGTAGTAACTAAACCTGAAAGGCTTATCTAAAATACATGATTCGAATTTATTTTATTTTAAAGAAAGCTATATTTACTATACCGATAATTGTTTGCTTTCAAAGTAAATATTAACTTTTAATTTACTGCTATACTTACGGGCCAAAAAACAGTTGTTTTCAGAGCATTTCAGTCCAATTAAAAGCAGCTTAACTATATTTCGAATGGTTTTTTATTTGAATAACAATTGCATTATTAGGAGTTTGGAACCCCTATAAAGATATTCCAGTGAGTGTAGAACGTTCTTTTTATTCTCAAAAGGGTTTCCCGAAGGAAATATTCTCTGCCTCTTTTCAATAGAAGAAAAAGGAAGTAATATTCTTTCTGCAGTAACATATCTGCTTAGAGTTACGGTTTACAGCTACACTCGTAACTTTCCGTTTCTTTGGAGAAACGGAAAGGCTTATGGCCTTAGTCTTTCCTTTTTATTTTGCTACTTTTGTCACACTCCACGAGGAATGGTCGACAAAATATGAAAGACGGGGCAGATCTGACTTCAAAACAAAACTATATTCCAAAAAATTCAATTTTTACGTGCACGCTTAACTTCATAAGCACTAGAAAAAGTTTTTTGAATCGGTTCTTCGTTAGAATATTCTAGAAGTAGCTACTGACAGCTTTTAGAAAATTTTAGAACTAAGCTGCAGTTTCTAGTTAGTTGAGAAAGCTTAGCTCATGCTACTTAAATTAAAACTCAATGTTGATGGGTTTATTTTAATTTCAAATTTTCTACCTTGTGAGATTTAATGTTCAAAAGAATGAGAAACACAAAAATATAAATTAATTGAAACTAAAAATTGGAAAACCTGAGCTAATCAAGTATTTAAAATTACTTTCAGAATGAGTTACATCGTTATTTTTAAAGAACTCTAACAAAAGCATTTCAAATACCATCAAAATGGTAAATTAAAAACGCAAAATACAAATTGATAGAAGCTAAAAACTGGTAAAACTAAATTAATCAAATATTCAAAATAGTTTTCAAACTGTGATACATTGATATTTTGAAAGAACTCTAACAAAAGCATTTCAAATACAATTGAGCTGTTATAGTTTTTCTTTCCAGATATTAGAACAATCCAATTTATTCAGTTATTTATTGTTATTTAAATTGAAGAGATAAGGTTTAAATTGAAGATTAAAATAACCTATGACGTTAGATAGATTTAAAATAATATTGATAAGGAGATAAAAGCTACAAATAGTATGATTTTATCAGCATAATTTGTTTTAGAAATTTATAGAAAAGTGCTGAAAATTGATTAGTTTTATATAAGATATCTAATAAGTATTATTTTAAGAATTAGCATAATTATTTTGTACGTAGAGATGGGCTGCAATTCAGTTTTTAGTAGATGTAAAGATGACATACTCACTTGGAACCAACAGTACCAAGAGTGTTGATATGGCAAAACCAATATACAATGTGATGGCTAATCAATTTAATATGGTTACATCAATACAATATGGACAATCATAATCTAAATGTGTTAAACCCTTCAACTCCAATGGAACATAACATATTTTCAATAACTTTTACACACCATACCCTTCGGGGGCACATCTTTAGGTGTGTACGGGCTTCACAAACCCGAGGTACCCTCGTGATCTATTCTTTACCCATGGGGCTTACTGCCTCTGGTAGACATGAGGATCGTGATCCAGGATGCCCAAGTGATATTTCTCCCTCTTCCAACTCCCTCCCTGTTTCACAATTATTTGAAGTTGTCTTCCTTGTGTTTGGTGCAGCTTGGACAAATATAGTCATTGGTTTATAAAACCCAAAATTAACCAATCATTTACACACCACAAATCAGAGCGACCAATATAACTGATTAATAAATCTTTCTTTAGAGGTATTATCCATTATTGTTATCTATGGTTTGCAGTATTTGGCTTTACTTATAAAATTGTCTTTTTCAGCAGTATGAGATTGTAACGAGATTTCTATAATTGTTGGATTTTATTCGGAAATATGATTCTTGATTAAAGAAATCTCCTCTACACTTTGCCCTCTAGGTAGCTGGTAGTTTTAATTTAACTATCAGCATATTCTATACTAAAAGGCATACAAAATAATTAATTAATATATATTAAATAATAAATCGAAAAATGTAATATGCACTAAATTATGAACTAACAAACTAATATTTATCATGTAGCAAATAAATTATTCCGTGCATTTGTACTTCCAATTAACAAAACAAGAAACAGTTTGACAGTGTTTGAACAAGAGCATTGATTTATTTCTCTAGTTTCTTCATGGTATATATGATCATCCATCTCAAGAATATTCGGCTTTATGAGTTAGTTCATAACATATGCATAGTTCCAAGCCTTATTGTTTAAGTATAATCCTTATAATTTGAGCCAATATTGTTTCTATATCCAAACCACCTAAAATAAGAGATATAAGCACAATGTCTGCAATACCAAAAATTGTATCGCAAGAATAACGAACATTAAAGAAGTATAAGGAGCCCAAAAATGTTGAGTTAGTCTAAAGTTAATCTGCTAAGGAAATTTGATCCTTGTTAAAATCTTTTTTGGACCTTACAGTACCAATTAATGACCTAAAAATGTCTAATATATCATCTAATATAGTCTGAAAAACTCTGAGACTGGTGGATTTGTTTGACAGTATTCATTGATTAAATGAATTCTCCAGTCTCAGAGTAAATAATTTGTGACATATAATTACATAGGAAACATAGAAAACATAGATTAGTTTCATAAAATAGTCTAACGGTATACATATGGATTAATCTCTTTGAGGATTAAAGTTGCAAGTTGAAAATTATTTCCTTCCTCCTGTATTCCTTAAACGTTGCAGTGAAAATGTCGTGTAAAGGAATATTACATGATAAGGACAGTTACAGTACATAATACGGTTACTTCTCACTCAAATTTACTTAATTAACTTTAAGGTAAGATATCCAGCCATCGTAGCATTGTCTTGAATAGTTGTGGATAAATTTGATGTCAATTTAACAACACGTTATTTTCATTATTTTCGCAAAAAAATCTATCTATAATAAAATAAATCTTTTACAGCGAAGTTTCATTATGGTAGCATTAATGTAGCAAATTTTTTAAAATAGTCTTTCAATTAAAATCAATCTGTATTTACATGGGAAACTTTTCTAGTAAACAAGGATTAAAAGGCAATGTCCAAATTTTTAATTGCATTCCATATTATATTATGTGTAACAAATTGAAAGGTTGTTATAATCAAATAACAGAATCAAAATGTAACTCCGTTTTAATTATTCAATCCAAACTAGTTTTCAGTCATTTTCAAATAAGCTTCAATTATACAAAACTTATTAAAGCCAAATGAAAAACCTAGTTTTAATAATTTCGTGTACTTAGAAAATGATAAATATGAATAAAGTTATTGTAGTGTTAAAGTTGTTTTCAATTTATTTAAACGCAACATAAACACGTAATTTTTTAGATAATAAGCAATATTTTGATCTTAAAACTGCGAGGGCTCATTTTTCAATTGTTAAACGTACGATATATTAAACACTAATTTTAAATAGCATTTAATAATTCAGGGTATTTATTATGTCTTCTAAGAGAATAAGACATCATAAAAATCTTTTTGTAGATTTATTAAATATTCAAGCAACTTGTAACAAAATAAAAAGGAAACGCGTTTCCAAACACAGAAAGACTAAATACTTCCAGCTTCTGAATTTAAAGTGCACAATATGTATAATTTTGAATACGAAAATATTAGGTATTCTTTATTAGTCTCACTGGATTCCTTATACTTTTATTTTAGAAACAATGTTTGTACTGGTCTGCTTTCAAGTTAATTTTTTCTCAGGAACTAATATAATGTGTTACAAAGTTTTGTTTCATACTTACTGTGTAATAGACACTATTTTAGGCTCTCTGTGAAAAAGAATGGAGTACTTAATGATGTTGTACTTCTATAGCTATGAAGTCATTTTTTACACAATATAATTTTCTCGTACTATAAAAAAACTCAAAATAACTTCCTGAATTACTCGTGAGTGCTATTCAGAAATCTATTTAATATACCTAACGGAATTTTTTCCTTGAAACGACTTCTTTGACAAATTTACATCTAACCACGAGCTTTACTGTAATAAGTGGTAGAGGCGTATTTTCTTCATTGGGTTTCACTTTTTTTTATTAAGATGACAGATTATGCAACCATTTGCCACTACAAGCGTTAAACATAAAAGACCTTTCGTTTTGAAAAATTTCTTTAAAGATTCAAAGAGCGCTAGACATATTTTTCAAAACAATTTATGATTTTAAGAGGCATAGTATACCTAAATGCCCAAGGGTAGTTTTGGTACTGAAACTTTGACACTTTCCAAAATAACTTTCGTATTTATTTATGTTTTTATGTGGAGGCATTCTTCTCATCTATAAAAATATTTAAATGTTTAATTTTGAAAAATGTTGTTAAGTATAGAAATTATTAGTATTATATTTCATAATTTACCAAAAATGTAAGACATTTTACACTTTTGTAATTGTTAGTATGCTTGCCTTATTTTCTTGTTATTAATTTTTATAAGAGAATATAAAAATTACACCAAGAACTGCTATAATTATGATTGATCCGTTCAATTCATACTTTAGTGTATACCGTAAATCTTTTTTACATAGTTTGAATATCTATGTATATACGAATAATTTAATATATAACTTGAGTAATATACATAACTTTAGTCCATTAAAATACATTAACTTATTACTGTTGTTGATATACATTACATTTAGTACATACCAAATTACAAATAAAAAATTCATTTACATGAATAAAACATATCTCAAAGCACAAGCTTAAGACACGTGCTTTCTTAATGCAGTTTTAGAAGGAATTTTAGAAGATACAGTTTAATACAGCTTTGCTAATAAAATAACAGTTGACAATCGTCGAAAATAGATGGTAAAAGCTTTAGCTATTAAATGACTGCCTTGAAATTGAAACAAATAATTTGAAACACTACGGAATTCAAACACAAGACAGACAATGTCAAGTAATGAAAATATACCCACAAAAAGTTCTACTGACACAAAAGATAAATTCGCCTAGTATAAGTAACAGGAATCGAACTTGTGCCGCCTACAACTCGTAGTTTAATCAGTTGTATATGTGTATAGATAATATACTTTTGCTTCGTTTTCATTTAAGTTAATTATTTATACCTGCTCTTTTGGTGCTTATTTTTTCATTTCAATTTTCAGCAGTAAAAATTTGCACTGAATTACTTGCAATTACAGGTCGACTGAAGCTTGCCGGCGTAGTCCATCTATTTTAACAAAAACTCAGAAATTAAAGCTTTAGTAACTTAATTTGGCATGAAAACCAGAATCTTTCAGCATTAAATCAAACTCTGGATTTACAACAGATACACAATAATAGAAAAAGCAATTAATTGAATAATTGATTCCATTAAAATAATTGCAAAAATTGTTCTCACGCTTTTAAAATCGCAAAGACTTTTCTGATAACTTCATTTTTAAATTAAACTCACTAATGCTTCTTGGAACTGTTGGTACAGTTTTTACCTCCGTAAACAAAGCACCGCAAGAAAATACTTTAATTAAAAAAAGGTGAACAACAGTGGAGCATTGATAAAATCACAAATTCATCACCTCAATCGGCATAGAAACTGAACCGGATAATTAGACACGTTTAATTTTAATTGAAAAGTAACGAAACAGATCACAAAAGCGTGTCTTACGCAAAAGAAACATCTTTTTTCTTCTCAGAATGCATAAGACGTTCGTTTATCGGAGAAAGAGAATTCTACTAGGATTAAAATCTTCGAACGTTTGTTCAAACAAGCGTGCCTTTTCAAGCGAAATATTTGCCCGAGTGCGATTTATCATAAAAAGCAATTTGGGATTTTTTGGGCAGTACTTCAAAGTTTGAAATTCTTGGGAACTTGTTGCATCTGGGAACATCTGGAATTTAAGGGAAGAAATTTAGAAAAGTAGGGTGCGTTTGGAGCTGTATGTAAAAAAATAAATGACACACTGTTTTCCTTTTAAGATATTTTTACGCCAAACATATTTCATAGACGATATATATCTAGATTTTTCAAATATGTATGCTTTGAAAGAAGTATTGTTATCTAGCAATCTTTCTGGATTTGACACGATCCAGCAAAACAAGTATTTGAGAATGTTTACTCGCTTTAAAAATGTGAATTCGTAATACGATTCAAGATTGCATAACTTTTTTCAATATTTTCTAATCTACTTTGCTGTATAAATAAATTTTTGAATGGAATCGTGTTGAATTGAAAGGAGTTCAGTTGTAGTTGATACAATGTGTTTAAATTGGAAAGCTTGCACAGTGAGTATGAAATAAATTGCTATTTGTTTTAATTTCAAGGCCATCATTTAAGAACTAAAAAATTTTTACCATCAATTTTCGACAATTGTCAACCGATTTTACATTGCTTATATGCATTTGTTGCTATTATTCAGTGTACAAATACTGTTGATTTCTGTGGTGTTAATTATTAAACTTGTATCGAAAAGTTCTATGCACAAGATAAAGGAATCGAACGTGCGCCGCATACAACTAGAAGTGCAATAGAGGGCTTTCTAATTGATGTAGAGAGAGACTTAGAAGCTTTTTATATAAGTTTAGTAAACATATTTTTAACCAAATAATGTTAAAAAAACCATAAACCAAAACAATTGAATTTATTAGGTTTTGATAATAAAACGACGATAAGAGATATTCTTGAGTAGTTAAGGCTTTTACAAAAGTGTCAAAACGTTTCATTTTGATTCGCAAAAAATAATTCGTGTGCAACAGATTCACACATATTTGTTGAACACGGTTGAGCTTAATTATTACTGCAAAAGTTATTTCTGAAGATTTATACACAATTCGTAATTAAGTTTTACGTAAATAAATCAGAGTCGAAAAAATCTGGTATATATCATTGGATTGAAGAAAAGACATTTGGTGCGACAACTCAAACTGTAAATGTTATAAAAATTAAGGTCATCTTGCGAGTCAATTGAAGCTTTATATTTATAAAAAGTATGGTTTAAAAGTTTGAAAACTTGTAGAAAGCACTTAAGTATTGGATTTTTATTTTTAGAAAATATACAATTTTTATAGCTTGAAGGTTGAGTTTCATTGTACTATTTATAAAATTCAGTTAATTCGAATATGACAAGATGTTTAGCCGTAATTATACAATATGAATGCAATTTTTTTTCAAAATTGATGTAAACTATATTGAAATGACCTCATTTTTATTTGGTAAAGACTAGACCAAGCATCACGTGATTCAGCTTCCAAATCAAATCTGCAGATGGAAGGTAAACTTCTTGATTTAAAACAAACTATATATAATGAGTAGTTTAGAATTCATATTTAAAAAATTCATAAGTCCGAGAAGGCCCCACCACTTCAATTATCAAACGAATATTTAGAAGAAAAATGTAAGACAGAATTCAAAGAAACTAATTTAGAAGGCAAAACGTGTGTATTTGGCGCGATATTTAAGAAGTTATCGAAACAAGATTTGTGTGAACTTTGTATATTTCGCTTGTAACTGGATTCAGATGAATTTTTGTAAGATTTATGAAGCTTTGCAGTAACGGAAAACTACTTCAAAAGCAACCAGACTGTCCTGACGATTTAATAAATTCGATTTAATTGATCAAAAAATTATAATTCATTATAATAATGTTGCTAAAGTCGTAATCTCCATGGGTTCTTTATTGAAATGGGCTGCATTGTTTACAAAGATAAAATATTTCTGCATATGTGGTCAGATCACCCAGTACAAGCCAAAAAGTCCACAATCACTGAAATCCCTAAATTATGAGGTTTTCTTCTCCTGATATCATTTGTTGGATCGATCATTTTCATTTAACAGAATATGCTGTCAAATTTTTGATTGTGCTCTACCTTTTAGATAGTGAAGCGAACATGGTTAACCAGGGAGCTATTTTTTGTCTACCACGAAAACTGCTCCCGACAGCAAGTCCGAGTGGTGACGGTCTCTATAGAAACAGGGCTCGTTCATTTTAAATAGGGGTGGCTGGTGGAAGTCTTAATTTATTCTATTTTGTGATGAATGTTGTTGGTGGAAAAAGGTAGTTTACAGATATCGATCTAATCTGTGACAGTTAAAAATCTTAACAAATTTCCAATTTGTGTATCAAGAAGGCCAATGTGACACATTTAAATACATTTCTTCAAGTATCACCTATGGAAAATAGGACAGACGGGGTCAGACATGGTGTCTGGGCAGTTCTCGTAATAGACAGATTGCTTAACAAACTTTGCGGCTGGCCAACGGAAGCAAGCAAGGACCCTATAATTATTATTAATTCTTTCAGTTGTTTCAATATTTTTAGTTTTACAGAAATAAGATAACTGTGGTATCTTATTTCTGATATTTTTATTATTTTGTCTGATATTTTTATTATTCATCAATAATAAAAATAGTCGGCAGAAATAAGATTACAAATATTTTATTTCGGCCGACTATTTTACCTTTTGCAAGTACATCACATTAAAAATTAAACATTTATTTTCAGGTTCTTTTAATAATGTTTGTGACATAGTATTCGTTTGTCAATAAAAGTTTCAAATAAAACTGAATGAATAAGTTTCTGCATATTTAGTAACACATTCTTCGTATGCGTGTCAAAAACTACACACATAAAATCAGTTCGTTCTTTTCAAAAGGAATTATAAGTGAAAACTTTTTAAAAGCAATTGCCAATTTCTTCATTTAAGTATTATTTTACTTTGCACATGTAAAGCTGGTCCTGGCATCTTAAGAGACTTTCATAACTCAATAAAATTGAACTAATGAATAATCTGTTTTCATCGGAGAATGAAAAATCTTATATCCCAGAGAGATGAACACGATAATATCTTGTGTTGTCTATTCGTGGTTCATTTTCTTAATTGATGTACATTTGAACACATTTTGATGTACATTGCCTGAAGTACATTTCGCGAATTATTTACAAGAATTTTATCAATCGCTATAGTTCTTCCATATAAAGTTTTTCAAATATATTTTATAGCAAATAATGTTATGTAAGGAAAGTTTTTGAAAAAATTTAATACATAAAACTATATTGATTAAGTTCACTTAAGCTTTGGTCTCATCTCATCAAATCAAAAATCAGTTGATTATTCACACTGCTAAAATTTCGAAAAATCAAGAAAATTTAGCATAACTGGTATCCCCTATATGAAATATGATAAAAGAATTATGTTGATTAACTTTCCGGCGCAACTGATTTATATCATATTCATTTTTGAATATTTTGATATAAATCAGTTATTTGATTTTTTGAAAATTTTTGATACACATCTTTTTATTTGTGATCTACGAAAATTGGTTTACATTATTTTACCATTTCGATAATTTTATTTTTAATGAGTTAGTATAGAACGTTTTCGTGTGGTAACAGTCAAACACATACGGCTTTGAATACATATTACATCTCATTCAAAATTGCAATGTTTTATATGCTTTAATATAAGACAGATGTATTACAAAACGAATATATCATACCGCTGTGATTAGAAAACAATAATTAACAAATTGAATACTTTCTAAAGATCTAAAGCAAAACCTAGTACATTAATATATTTTCTCGGTCACCTTTTGTATAAAACTTCGAATTAATTTTTGTCCACAATTTTATCGTTTTAATTTTCGTAGTCAGAATTTCTATCTTTCGTCCACCTACAAAGATGATAGTTTTAACTATACAAAATGTTTGTAGCAATAAAACATCTCAAATCTATCAATAATTATGTTTTTCACATTTCAAATGCGTAGTTGAAAGAGGAAGTTTAAAATAAATAGATGTATACTGAATTTTAAATACAATCTGCAATAAATCTGAATACGAGTGTTTATGAATTCGAACACTTGAAATAGATAGTGAACCAAATAGGCTTACTCTTTAAGACCTTCGTAATCCAGCTTTGCTGCTTCTAAGTTTATAAGCCCTCATGTTGCAAATATTTACTACAAAGTGACTAGCCAGATTAAATATGAATTTGGTTAAAATAAAACTGTTTCAGTTTTTCCTCCATCATTGTTCATTACAATTTATTTCAATGCAAATTGAAATACTTGATTAAAAATAAACAGACTAGTTTAAAATGAACTAAGTATAATCTTTAAATATACAATTATCGCGTTATAATATAAACTATCGTCATAAACTGAATACGTCTATAGGGAGATAAGAAACGACGATAGTTAAAATAATTATTTTTCTAATTATTCAAATAGTCGCTAATCTTATTTCAATCACATACTTCTTACTAGTTTTTAATTTAAATAGCGTTATGAAAATTCCGTGTTTTTCTCTCTCTCAGAAATGACAAATTAAAATCATTCAACATTTCTATAAAAGTTGAAACAAAATAAAAGATGACAGTTAAAGTATCTGCAGTTCATTATTAAATCATATTAAGTATGTAATAAAACTCTCTGTCTTGTTTTAATAACACACTTTTAGTTTATTTCAAAGCTTGAGAAACAGTTAAAGTGTTGCAGACAATATTTTATTATTATTGAAAGACCCAATTGTTAATATGTTTCTTATCTGGAAAAATACTTTTATAACTTAATTAATCTTATTTATTATAAGGTATTTATTAGATAAGAAATGTGTATTCTAATCCAAATAATTTTCTTACATACTTATGTTAATAAATCACACAAAACCTAATTTTAATGTTTATTTCAGTTTATTTGACCAATAACACTATATTAACCATGTTAAAAACTGTAGTTTTATTTGGCGAAATACTAGGATATCTAGTCAACTAGTTTAAGCTATGAAAATGATCGTCAATAAGAAACTCTTTTCTATTTGAACATTTAAAACAGAAAAATCATTTATTTTAATTGTATCAATATTGTTTCTTCTATTTAAATTTTAGGAAAACAACTTTAGAATTGAATATCACTATATTTTCATTAATATATTGTATTGCATAATTGATACATAGAGCATTACTCTTTGCAATAAAACTGTAATAAGCATTCTTAATTGCTACTTCGAAATCATAAGGCTCCGTGTGGTGTTCAAAATTTAACAAGTGGACTATACCTGTTGATAGAAAAATGTATAGGTGCCACCAAAGTACTAGCGAATTAAAGTCTGAGAATATTATTTTAAGTAGTCATACAGCTAAATTGTTTTTATTGTCCTTGTTACTAACAATACTCTTTTAAGGAGTAACAAATCAATATAAATTTCGAGTTATTAGCTATTTCTAATTTTGAGTTTATATTTTCATTTTCGGTAATACATATTACATCTGTACGTTAAAGAACCAACGAATTATTTTATGTTTAGTAGATGATGGTATATTAACCATGGTGAACTGGGTAAGGGTATTTCTGTACCTATTTTAAGGCACCAAACTAACTGGTATAATGATCATAGCATTTCTCTGCCACCCAGTAAGTTTCGGTTTCGAATCCTGATTTGTAAGCGCATGGAGTTACTGATAGTCCCTGTTAGGAACAATGGCGGCTTACCCAGTGGGTGCTCCTCAGAAATAACAATCAGTTCGCCCCTTGTAGGGCCGAAGGCGGAAACAACAATGGTCGGGCATTAATAATAAAAAATATTTTAAGGTTGTGCACTAAGACAAATTGAGAACCATTGTCATATACGATTTCTGTAATGGGTCATTTATAATTAATGTTGTTTTGATACTTTTCTTAAAAAATTCATAATATGCATTTTATACGAAATAATATACAAAATTAGAATATCGTATATACGACAATTAGACCATGCCTCCACTTCTAAACTGGGTCCTATTACCAAGTTGGAAGGAGGGTCCCTTCTAAAATAGAAATGTTTCCCAAGTAGTCAATAAATAACATGCACAATAAACACAGTAGTCAACAATAATATATACACTGTTCTCGTGTTTTTCTTCTGGCCACGGTAGTTCAGTTGGAAGAGTAACGGATTATCAGAGTTGCGAATTCGAAACTCGATTGAACCTAAGAACGTCGTATACTCGAGGGATAAATCTGTCGTGGCCTCAAATGCTCTCACATTAGCTTTATGTTAAAGTTTAAAGAGTGGTTGCCAGCTCCGGTGTTGACCTCGTCATCTGACCGTGGTTCAAAATCGCGAGGTGTTGTCCTCGGATCTTCTCCTTCGAGATCGATCCCGGACAGTCGCCAATAACTTTTTGTGTTGCTCTAGTGCGACGTAAATTAACTACCTATTTTTCTTTATACAATTATATACCTTTATAATAAGGTATTGGAAACTTTCAACCCTCTTGTTGGTTGTCTCGACGATCACCAGATCTCGACAGACGAGGTATCTCGTCATTAGCAAAACTGACTATATCAGTAGATGGAAAACGCCGGTTCTAACTCAGCGGTGCCGCGGTGCCGGAAGTGACGCCACTTCCTGCAGCAGAAGAAAACAACTCAGCTCAGCTTCCGGTTTATGACGTCACTTTCGTTAGCAGGAGAAAACAACTCAACTCCGCGTGACGTCACTTCCGGCACCGCTGAGTTAGAACCGGCGTTTTCCATCTACTTATATCTTGATAGACGGGATGTCTCGTCATTAGCAAAATTGGTCAGATCTTGATGGACGAACTATCTCGTTAAATCCACTTGGAGAGATAAAACAGAGTGATATCACAATACAAAAACGTCAAGTTTTCAGGGGCCTCCCTTAGGCCTCGGGGCCCGATGGTAGCCCCCTTCTTTTTATGTGAACTGTACTGAGACTAGATCTATTCTGGAAACATCATTCAAGAATCCTTTTCACTACCACACACAAATCCTCCTCATTGTTTTCTCAAGTGATCATAACTCGAAAGACAGTTCCGCTATGTACGCCGAAATTATAAAAGCGCGAGGTTTAATTCAATACATACCGAGCGCTTTTAATCCATACCCATTCTCCTCCGCAACCCGTGATTCGAGGATGCATCCAACATAATCGGAACGTGATGGATGATCTATTCAAGACGCTAGCACTGGAGACAGGGAATCTAAGTTGGATGAAAATTCTCAGCAAATACTGGGTCTTAAGAACTAGATTACAAATTCAAATTGGGGGTCTGAAACTGTTCTTCCAGGTCTTTCTCAAAAGTTTTGTGCATTAACAATTCTGTGCTTTTGGGTCGCACTATTTAACACTGGATGCTAAATTATGCATGGATTCATGTTGTTTTCGGGGTTGAAAGCGGTTGGAATGGAACTGCGTTTGGGTGGATTAAAATTTTAGGTAAGGAAGTGAACTTTTATTTGAAGTGGAGAGCAAAAATAATGAACTAAATTTATATTCGTTGAAAGTTCGAAAATAATTTGCGTTAATTAGAAAATTGTATGCTTATTTGTTCTTTTTTAGTTTATTTAGTTATTAAATGTTTAGTTTTTAAAATCCTTACCGACACATTTCAACTTCCAGCTCGACTATAGTGATTTTTAATTTCTGTTAAATTACGTAAACTTCTTGACTATCCACATTACCTTGCAGTTGGATTTAAGTTTTGAAGGAGAAAATGATGAAAAAGGACCCCTTAGAGCAAATAATAGAATCCAAAGTTAGGGTTGATTTCAGTATAAACTCTCGCAGCTCTTTCCTGCATTCTATTCCGGATTAGCAAGGAGAGTTGTGAGTTCGAAACTCTATGGAACCTAAGACCGTCGTGTACGTGCATGTTAAATCTGTCGTGGCATCAAATATCCTCACATTGGTGTGGAAGTTTGAAGAGTGGGGTGCCAGTTCATGTGTTGACCTCGTCATATGACCGTGGTTCAAAATTACGAGGTGTTGCCTTTGGATCGTTCCCTCGTGGATTGATCCCGGTCCGTCAGCAATAGCACGTCAAGTTGCTGCAGTAGGATGTAAATTCAACTACTTACCTCTTATATTTTTAGTTTTTAAGATCCTTACAGATATTTTTCAACTTCCAGCTCGATTTTAGTAATTTTTAATTTCTATTAAATTACGTAAAACTTCCGGACTATCCACATCATCTTGCAGTTGGATCTAAGTTTTGAAGGAGAAAAGGTGAAAAAGGACCTCTAGAGCAAATAAAATCTAAGGCTAGGGTTGATTTTAATATAAACCCTCCTTTCTGTCTTTTATCTAGCTCAAAATTATCTTTTTCCGCTGTTGGTCATTCATTCCAATTAGGGATCAGTAAACCCCTTTGTATTATGAGGTCGTGGAACAAGAGAAATTTCGTTCCAGAATAGATGTCTGCATCCAAGGTGATTGCCGAATAAAATATGTATATACCACTCTTCAGGGATTTTAAGAACTTAGCTTTCGAAATATTTGCTATTAAAAATTGACAAGGAACTTAAGAATCAGAATCATCCCAAGCCACAGAAGAGAAACGCAGTTCCTTATTTCCTTCAGTTTCTAGAAAATAAATTAAATCATTGAATTGAGTTTTCTAACATTCGTTTTTTTCAGTTTTAGCTCCCAATTATAAAAAGCAAGACATTGTTACTTTTGCGTCGTATAAATATTTAACACGTTCATTCCTCAAAAGCTAAGCATTATTTTCCTAAGGAAGTATTAGGGGGACCGGAAAGTAATGTCGTTTCTGCGCATGTCAATATTTGTTTACCATTTATCAGCTCATTGTGTACTTCAAAATCGTGCCAAAGACATTTTAAGGTTAAAGTGACTTGTTTACTTGTAAATAATTAAATTTTTTTTGCAATTTTGGATGAAATGGCCAGCCAAATACCAGAAGAGGTACTTATCCGGTATTGTATGCTTTTTGAGTTTCACAAGGGTAGTAAATCAACAGTTGCTACCAAAAACATTTGCGATGTTTATCCAAGTGCATTAGACGTTCGTAAATAGAGGTAGTTTTCTAAGTCCAGATCCGGTAATTTTGATCTTTCCGACTCGTATCGATCAGGAAGACGAACAACTTTAGACAACGACGTGTTAAGGGCGGAAGTGGAAGCAAATCCGTGTCAGGAAATCGAGGAACTATCAAACATTCTTAACCAACCTCGGTCGACCATTCAAGAACATTTGCAACTGATTGGTAAAGTAAGCAGAGCAGGTGTTTGGGTCCCGCACCCAACCTTATTGCTTCAACGGCACAATACAGAAGCGTTTTTTGATCGCTTGATCACTGGTGATGAAAAATGGGTCCTCTATGATAATCCAAAACGCAAAAGGCAGTGGCTCTCTCCGAATGAATCGCCACGAAGTACTGCTAAGCCAGGTTTACATCCCAAAAAGACGCTTTTGTGTGTTTGGCGGTGTATTCGCGGAATCGTTCATTTTGAAGTGTTGAAATCTGGACAAACTTTGAATGCAGACCTTTACTGTGAACAATTGCATCGAGTAAATCAATCTTTAATTGAAAAGTGTACAGCTATAGATATTGTCAACAGAAAAGGCGTTATTCTGCAACACGATAATGCAAGACCGCACTGCTCAAGACGAACCCTGGAAAAAATTAATGAATTGAGGTGGGAGGTACTGCCTCACCCACCATAATCGTCCGACATTGCACCATCGGATTTCCATTTATTCCAATCGCCACTACACTTTCTATGTGGCAAAAAATTTGAAAATTTGGATGATATCCAAAATGCCATCTCCAGATATTTTGCTCAAAAACCAATTGATTTTTATCGATCCGGCATTGAAAATTTGCACACTAGATGGCAAAAGGTTGTCGATAACGAGAGTGATTACGTCATTGATTAAAAATAAAAACTTGTTAAAAAATTATTATTTTTGTATTTAATGTAAAAAACGACATAGCTTTCCGATCCCCTAATATCTACCCTAATTCCTACTGCACTCAAATAGCTAGAATGTTTTTATTTTAAAAACTCTTCCATCGATCCAAAGCATGAGGTTAACTTCGTTGAGAACTATCTTGCAATTTAAACTACAATTTACAATGGATAAAAGAGCTGAGCAAATTGTATGCAACTTTTGCCAAATTTGTGATATTTTATCTAGTACCACAAATTTTTCTATGGCTGAAATTAATCGAAGCGTTCTGTAAAAAGCAAAACTTAATGAAACTTAACTTTCAAAAAGAGGACAACCTCTATATTGTATTGTAATATTCTTTTATTTGTGTTACGTTATGTTTATATGAATAATTTTTAATTAATTTGTTAAAAAGTTCCATTCATCACATTTAAACACGCGGTTTTCGACATTTGATGTTTATCAATATTTTTATGAATAAGTTTAACAATCCTAGCGTGTTTGGGCTAAACGGTATGTCAAAAATCAAATGGAGATAAGTAAACGAGTTCACACATACATGTAACAAAATTATCTTTCATTTGGTCAAAGTTAAATTAGTATCAGCCAAAATATGAATAAAAGCAGAGATATAAATACTGGTTTAAATGATTATGAGTTGATTAATAATGGATACGTAAAAATAAATCCAATAAAAAAGGAAAATTTGTTTTACTTATACCGTTTTGCTCTAACACGCTAGAAAATTAGCTAATATGTGTTTTGTAATTTATAATTAATCATAGCTCAATAATAAAAAACGGACAGGCCTGTGTCGGGACACGGCCACAAGGTTTAATGCATAGAATACGTCAGTGCGGCCACATGGCGAATGAGAGCGAAAGAAATAATTTAGTACAATACAGTTTAAAACATTGAATTTTACACATCAAATGTTCATATTTCGTTGCAACGAATACAAATACAACATTTCACCAGTACCGTCATATCTTAAATTACAAATATTTACTTTTCTAATACTTTATACAAATTTACAACATTCACAAATTAAATGACAAAGTATGTACATAGATTTCTGGCTTCGGTGGGTATTGAAAGCTATTAGATTTTGACAACAGTGGTATTTTTTTCTTTTTAAATTTGTTCTACAATGACTACACAGCATGAAATCATTCACATTGGACTGAGGTTACTCGTTGCGGAACAATGATATCACTCCCTGTTCCGTGACTGCTTCAGGTTCTTCTCAAACCAAAGTCTATAACAAACATTACACGAATAACCAGATTCATTGTTTATGAATACAGCATGAAAATGTCTATTAGCGTTGCCCAAATTCTCTCATATTCATCGCTCCGCACATATATCCCAATTGGTGCACTCGCTGTTGATTTTGATGGTTGTGGCTCATTACCTACCTCCATTGGTTCAACTCCATCAATCTATAATGAAACGTTTATGTCATCAGATATGCTATTTGCGTCGAACTGAGCAGTAGAACTTGGCGCACTAGGATCAGCCATATGTCCACCTTGGCGGGGCGACTCCTCAACTTTCAAGCGCTCCCGCCGAGCCCGTTGAAGCTCAGCATCAGACATCTGGGTCTTTTTGGATTCCTCATCTCTCGATCTTTCTTCCTGTAGACGTTTGCTATAATTCTTCTGGTTTTATTATGCATATATTTGGACATTTTAAAAAAATTGTTCAATTTCTACACTTCGAAATCCAATATCGAAACAAGTATTAAATATTTAGGTTTCATTTATATTATTATTTATAAAGCGCAAAGGGACGAAACAAATGACACCTCAAACGTCGTGCTCGCACAGAGGCCGGTGCTAGACTAAATTAATTAATTAGACTAATTAACGTGTTCTCAGCTCACATTTTCGTGACTGAATTTTGCGCTGCGACTGCATCAGCCCATGAGGTCGACACAAGCTCAATGGATGTTCATAACATGTTTTGTTTAATGCTCTATTGAACGCGATATCGTTCATTTATGTATTATTTATAGTTTTTAAGATAATAAATTTTTCGTGATCAATGTTTTTCGTGACAATCACAAATTAAGCGCAGTACCCCGGTTTCGAAAGGGAAAACGTATTCTACGTCAAAATATAATTTTTCCATTTCCCAAAGCCAAATCACTTTTCTATTATATTTTACAATACAAATCACCTATTTAATCCTTCACTTTGATATTCCTTACTGCCATAATCTTTCGATATAACTTACAGCAATAAATTTCTGAACAGGAAGATACAGAAAAGTAAAAATCTGGACGCTGGATAAAAAACAGTTTACTAATTTTCTGGTTAAAATGATGCAGTAATCAATTTATTCAATCTGTCTCGCATCTGAATTTTCTTGTTTTACCAATGTCTCCCAATTCTATTTATCTCTAGCAATTTCGTTCATAATTGCTGATCCAAATGTTAAAAAAAATACGATCTTCAAATTCTATTATTCATAGCATGCTATTTTTTTAAGTTATATACATGAATACCCGAAAAGTTTTAAATAGCGACTTTTCATCCTTCACTGAGAAATGTGTATTTCGATTCGAAAGGATACGCATTAGCTACTCTTTTCCATCTGATGTAATCTGCGTGAAAAGAGCACTTGAAACCTTTTCAGAGTAGTTTCTTTCAAATACCCGGAAACGAACGATCATCGGAAGATTTCCGTGCAAATTCTGAAAGGATTTCTAACAGTCCCAATTGAATCTGGCATTTAGAAATCGATTCACAACACTGTTACCTAAGTTGGCTGATAATTGGACGCTTTATGCTTTTAAAGCTGATATTTTTGTTTTAAAGTTTGTATTCAAGATTTATATATTTAGTATCATTCAAATCCATAAATCATTTACCATGGTTACTGATCAGTACTTTTAGGTATAAGTAACTATCTAAAATACTTTAATAGATCATGGGAAATTATTCCCTTCTTTAGATTAAGAAAAATATCTTCCTAAATTATTTTTTAAATTTTATAGCTCCGAATGTGCAATATACTAATTCTCGTTATAACGAAGGTTTACCTCATTGGCCTTTATTTCAAATAGAATACTTATTGTGTTATTGACCAGAAAACTTAAAACGTACGTCAATGGTTGAGCTAGAAAACTTATACATGATTAGAGGCGCGTCGATCAAAATGTAGCAATCAACAGCGGATTATCTTTCCAGAAGCAAAAATACGAGATTGAAGCACAAAAGAAACAGCGGAAAAGGATTAAACGTAAGGAAAGGTAAAACTCGAGAATACGGTATCGAACTCTCGTCGAGTTATCAACAAAAATTTGTGTCGCCAAACGGCTATTTGGATAGGCCGCTATGTTGAATGCCTTCCACTTGCTCTCAAGTAGAAGTGCAAACCACAAGTTGCAAAGCTAATAAAAGATGCATTAATTGCATAATATCCAATACCAAATTCCACACAAATCACAATGAAGGGCATGATTGCCGCGATAAAAAATGCACGAATCTCAAACGTCAACAAAATCTATTAGCAGCAAATACCGATTATGGTACAGAATAATAGACAAATTTAAAATTTTACAAATATATACTATGATGTTACTTAAACTCTAACCCGTTTTGAAATCTTTAATTTAATGACTTTTTCTTCGCCTTCAAACCTGAAAATAAACTGCCTCTCTCTTGTTTATACCTCCACTTCATCTGTATATTATCAATACTCTTATTATTCATTCATGTAATATATATTGAACTACATTATGTAATTATCATTTGTCACTTGGTTGACATAATTTACTAAATAATTATTTTGTATAAACAATAACGTTATTGTTTATAATGTATCTAACTATTATACTTTTGAAAACTATGTTTAAGGCCCTGTTGGCCTACTCATAAACTGTAAAATCAAAATTTGAAAAAATAAATGGCGGTGCCTGACGGTGTTCGGGCCCGTACGTGCTCACAGGGAGGGGGAGGGGTGTGCTTTCCCCGTCCGTCGGGGTGGTTCTCTTTGGTCCTCTCTTCATGCTGGTGCCGGAGGTCTCCTCTTCCCCCTCCTCCCATTAATTGCTCTAAACCGTTTCGGTGAGTAGGGAGGAGGAGGGTCTATAAGTCTGTAAGTAGAAGTGCATGTAGAAAACCTACGACAGATTAACATATTCGAAAAATATCGCCAGTTGACCATGATCATTATTGCCAATCAGCAATGGTTCTTGAATCCATCCATACAACAATTTTATCAAACATTTTATAAGCAGCGCATCTGTTGACAATCATACTACTGATGATAATAATAATGCAAAAATAAGAACATTTTATTCAACGCCTAATGAAAGAACTCAATTATAATGTAAAACTTTCATACAATGGCAGACTCGCACATACGATATGTGCTGAAACTTCTCGAATGTTTATAGCTATCGATGGCAGTGTCATTACTGACATTTGATACCTTACTTAAACCCAGTTATAATGAATATAAGCATTGATATACACATTTAATACCTCCAAATGAAATTAAATGAAATAATTAAAATTATGCAAAAGCAATTCATGTACATCATACTGGTTTTAATTTGACTTTTATACCTATTTTCGTGGTTGCACAAATTTATACATTTTTTCTACTCTGATTTTGCATGTTTCTCATTGCAATCTATAATCAAACTACTAAAGAATATTTCATTAGACCGGTATCTCTTTCTCTAGTTTAACAATTATTATGTATCTCCATAGACAATTCAAATACATCCAAGTACGTTCTAAGCAGAAAATTTTGAAAAGGAATCCCGTAGTGGGTTTATTTTATACTGAAATATCCGCGCATAGCATCTGTGCTGAAATTTCTATTTATATCAATTGATTACAGCGTCGTTACTCACTTTTCATGACTTCTTCAAATCCGTTTATATCTATATACGCACTGATATGCGAATTTCATATCTCAAAATGGAATGAAATTAGTCAAAAAATATAAAAGAGCATTTCATATATTCATTATTGCGGTTAATTCTTATTTCCAATATAGTATTTCCAGCAGTAAGTTCATTCATAATTCCTGTTACTACAATTAACTTCTAGGCAACCCCTTTAATTATGTCCAATTTACCTGTGAAAGGCTTTCTTTTTTCTGCGATAATTTCTATCTGCCAGATAATTGACTCATTGGCTTCTGTCATCAAACAGCAGAAGAATTTTATTACAGCGACGAGCTCTTCCAAGTATTTAATAGTATTTTTTATAACCCAATCAAGCTCATTTCAACGAATTGGCAAAATAAGTAGCGGTTGATTTTACATAGTTTATATTCGTTTATTGCCACACACACACATTCGCCAATATACAAATAATGTCGATTTCTGTTCACGTACGCTAGTGAAATATATATACAGAGATGGTCTATATCTGTTTATTGTCATTCGCTAATATGCAAATCATATCGTTTGCTGTGCTAGGTACGTTTGTGAAATATATATATAGGTAGTTAATTAACGTCGCACTGTAGCAAGACAATGGGCTATTGGCGACGATCCGGGATCAATCCCGAAGCTTCAATTTGGGATTTCATCCAAGGACACCTCGTAATTTTGAACCATGGTCAGATGACGAGAACAACAACTGAGCTGCCACCCCAGTCTCCAAACTTACACACCACGCCAATGTGTGGACATTAGAGGCCACGACAGTTTTAACGTACACCAGTCCTCGTATACACGACGGTCTTTGGCTGGTCCGAATCTCGTACTCGTAACCCTCCGTTTGCTAATCCGTTTCTTTCCAACTAGGCTGCCGTGGCCCGAAATATATGTAGATATTTATTGTACAAGTAGCTTGACCGGTCAAATAATCCATTTTGCACGTGAAGGTGATACGAAAACAACCAATGGAAATAGTTTTAAATGTTGAAGGATGCGTCGGGGGCTTCATAAATTAGACGGTTTCAGAAAAATATTCAATGAGAACAATTCTTCTAATTTGTTGCCGAATCTGGATATTTAATAACCATCATAATTACTTCTAAAATAATTATAGATACAAGGTAATCGTAGTGTTTATATCAATTTTCTGGCTGTTTAACATCAGTAAACAACTGATGCATGTAAATTAAAACATTTCGTTGTTATAAGGACCCTTATTTAATATAATTCCTTCAATTTATTTGATAAAAATAAATAACCTAGCTCACTTATAAGTCTTGGAGATAAAAATTCTTCAGAATGCGTGAAACGGTAATAGAGAATTAATATAATTAATTATCCAAAATTGAGATAATATAGTTCAAAAATCGCTTATTACCAAAACCATACTTCAGAATTCTGAGAAAATGACTTTTATGGAATATACATATTGATAATATGCTAATCTTTCTAGCTATTTAGTTATGTGATTATTCCTTATTAACTTTTCAATTTTTTTATTTTTGAAATTTGTGCATTTATTACGTGTAGTTTATAATATGCTTTGAGAGACTTGTAATTTCAGAAGCATTTAAAATATATTGTTTGGATCGAATTTCCTTAATTTGTTAAGTTGTAAAAATATAAGATGACAAAGAATATTATTTTATAGTAGACTCCACAAATTCATTTTCATTTAGTTAATTTTAAAATTCAAGAATTAAAAACTTATTCAGCAAAAGTTTGCAAAGGAAAAGATAAACCATAAAAGTATAATAACGAGTGGTAGAGTCATTTTATTTCATTAAAATAGAGTAAAATTAGAAAAGTCAAAAATGTATTTAATAAATAAAAATATGGAGAGAGAGAGAGAGAGAACAAATGAATTTTAATAACAACACTTTCATTTTCTACGTTGATGCAGTTTCTGATTTAATGAAAACCTTAAATCTGATGTGTATCGTGGAAATTAATTAACAATTTACTTTTAAACAAAAAATACGTAAATTTTGAATTCTATAGTTAAAATCATCTCTTAAATTATTAAATTTAAGATCTTAATATGTTAAAATCATCAGATTTTAAAAACGCTTTGTAAATATTATCACAAACACAATTCCTTTATTTTACTGCTCACAAATTAAAAGAATTAAAATCATATAGTTTTTTTCCCGGTCAGATTTCTTTGTGAAAAATGCCTGTTGAATGAAATATGAGAAAAAAGCAATTTATTTCCTGAGCTTTACATAGTTTAAACATAGGTAATAAATCATTTCCTGCCTTCTGTTTCGACTCCGATCTTCCCCACAATCAAAATACAAAAAAGACGTGGAAAATATTGTTACAGAATGTACATTCATCAAGTGTTCAAGATTTTCATTTTCTGAAATAAATATGTAAGTTGATGCAAATAAAATTTGGAATACACCTATCTGATACAACCTAAATGGTTTTGAGTTAACTACTTGGAAAATCAGATCCCGATTAGACAACCAGTTAATTATTCTACATGCTACAAATTGCATGTTCTGTTCACAATTTGTACTTGAATCCGAGGTATAAAATATAATAAACAAGCGAAAAACTTTCAATTTCAACTTCACAAGAATATTACTATACGAGACATAAAAACAAACTATTGATCAATAAAGTTACTAATAAACTAATTTTGTGTCAATATAATTCCTTTTAAACATTTTGGCTGGTAGTATTAGATATTTTAGAAAATATTTTGATTGAAAGAAGTAAAGTAAGTTAAAAATTCTTTGAGATAAATCTTGATATTTTGGAGGAAACGAAATATTATTTTTTTGCATATTCATCAATAATACCAAAATTTTGAAAAAAGTTGAAATTATTTTTTCTATTCTCTATTATATTCTGAGATATAAACATCTAAAATGCTCACCTTTTATCATCCAAATTCAGTCTGTTACACCAAACAAAGATGTTACTTCAAAATTAAGAAAGATTGAAAATCTAAAAACAGGATACTTCAAATTTAATGATTACTGTTAAGTATAATGTAAACCAACACGCCTTGGAAATACAACCGGGAATTAGCAATCCAATGAGAATTGAAGGAAAACACAGGGGCCCCGTAATAATTACGGCTCCAGAGAAAATTAAATTATGATGCTCTATTTAATTGGAAGACCAGTTGTTTTTCTTTTCAGTATTTTCTCTCTGCCATTAGGTGACACATAGAGCCCTAAGGAAACCTTGAGTTCACAAACTACCACTTCTGCCTTCATAGGAACACTCAAAACTACCTATACGAAACGAAAAGCGCATTTTTGAGTGTAAAAACATTTCACGCGCTTCTGTATATTTACGAAACTTCATTAGAATCCTTTAATAATCCAAGGGAGGAGGGAACCAACCTCAGAAGTTTATCACGAAGGGCTGCCACAGCCAAAGTACTTGTGAAATAGTATCATTAGAAGAGTAAATATTTATAAGTAGTAGAAAAAAGTATCTTAAACCCTATATTTTAATAGCAATTTAGTTGTTCAGGCACAAAATAATCAGTCGGCTAAAATGAAAATGCACTAATTAAGTATAAAACAGACGTGGAGATCTTGCCAAGAAATTTAAATTTTAAAAATTGAAAACCTAAATATTTTCTTAAGGTTTTCGAGACTATCGACGATATTTGAATGTTTTTCTTTTATGATTGCCACGACTTGGCCCCAAAACTTGGCTTCCCTTGGAAAATATCTTCCCTAAAGAAAGAATATTTTTTCCGTCCGCTATTAGTTAAAAAGGGAATAAAATTTTTTTTACCTTCGGTGAATTTTCAAAATATTGCCAAAATTTTGAAATTAAGAGCTTTCGAGACGATTTTGCTTTAAAAGACACCCCTAGTTACCAAGGTTGGAAAATAATAGCAAAAAAATAGCATTTTAGTCGCCAGTAGCAGCCCTTTAAGCCACCTCCCCCAATATTATCTTAGTTGGGTCTGGCCTAAGCGTGAGGATTACATATAACAAGTACTAAGTTAATATTAGTAATTAAATGTGAAAAAAATAGTTTTCCGAAAACACGAACATATGAATGAAGTAACGTTGTGTTGCTTCAGTTCGACGTTAATTAACTAACTACCCTCAATAGCACTGATACGGAGTATTATAGAGATATACAATGAATTGTAAATTTAGATATTAATCTATTCGATCATTTGCAATTATGCATATACATATATGTACAGAGGATTATCATTGCATCGAATAAAGATGCCGTATGCAAATCTGAATTGAGTCAGTCTCACATTGATCATACAAGCACTAAGTTCATGAACATTTCATGCAATATGCGGTATTAGTGTGGTGGTAGCATCATGGTTATATACAGGTATGGTGAGGGGTCAAATATATGTAGATGGGAGGTTCAAGAGAGTGGTACTCGCCCACTGATCTTTGGCATAGGGCGCTGGGGTGATCCTGATGCAGGGCACGCTGAGATGAGGATGAAGCTACGGGGTCAGGAATAACTTTCTAAGGTTTGATTTTGGCTAGTCGAAAAGCTCGTTATTTCCTGTCATCCACCCTCAACATTTTTCATATATTTGGTGTTCCTTCAAGAGATTCCCAATTTTGTCCTTTCTCAGTAGCTTCACCCCCATTAAAATCCAGCTTCCTACCCAATGACCAATGCAAGAAAGTTCACTCATTCCATATTCAATCACTGTGGCTGCTTGACCCCTCTCAACTCACCATGCTGTGAATCGTTCCATTTCGTACTGCCTGTTGCTTTTCAACTTGTCGCACTATGGTGGCACTTTGATCTTATAACTTTTATTTGCTCTGGTCACCAGGATTCATTAGTTTGTGCGTTTAGCTATTCGGAATGATTGTGCAAGTGTAGTATAGAACTCATTAGACCCTATTTCTGCACATAACTTCAACAGGCCCTTTGATGATCCTCTGATCCTCCTCTTAGGATAGACTAATAGCTATCGAAAGAGCTAGAGCATGAGTATTCCAGGTAACATGAACTAGCCAGAGTGCTAGTTAAAGTTTACTTGGCTAATTTGATTGTTTCCCTTCACCCTTCAAATGTGTGCTAACGAGAAAACTGGTTTAGATTTAAAAATCATCAAATCTTCTTTACAAATGAACAGGATGTAATTACAGTGGATGTTCAGAAGATAATGCGGTAATACAATTGAGTTGTGCTCTTTTGTAATGCCTTTTTTATCAGAAATAAGCATTAACACCAGTGAAAAGAACACGAAATGAGAGTGTTTGATATTTTTGATTAATTCATTTCATTTAAAGGTAAGAAATTAGCTTATACATTTGTTTCCAAAAGAGTTTAAATAAGGTATGAAATAAGAGATCTCCAATGCCATCAGTATATTGGGTCGGTGCGAATGAAATGTCCGATGAGAAATAGCTTTGGGAATGACCCACACACAGCTAAAAGTAATTACCTGCAAGCTTCCGGCATCTTACGTCACCCCCAGAGCTACTATAAATAGCTACACGCGTGTCAAATACAGGTTCCAGATTTAATTTGTTTGGGCGTAAGGTGCTTCCAAATTCGATATGGAAAACTCAGATTTAGGAGTCATCTTCCTTTACGAATTTAAATTGAGACATTCTGCAGCAGTTGCTGCTCGAAACATTAACACATCATTCGGGGAGAATACAGCCAAGGAACGAACCATTCGGCGACGGTTTGCGAAGTTTCGAAGTGGAGATATGGACCTGAAAAACGAACCACGTGGTCATCGAGAAGTTGCAGTTTCTGACGATGTTCTGCTAAGTGTGGTTGAAGTTGAACCACGGAAAACATGTCGTGAGATAGCGGCCGAACTAGGTATCCACGAAAATACAATTGTTCGCATTCTGGCTGCACTGGGTAAGGTTAAAAAGATGGATTCTTGGGTGCTCATGAATTGACAATTGCCAACAAGATGAGACGTTTGGAGGTCTGTGCATCGCTCCTTTCCAGGAATGAAAGATAACCTCTACTGCAGCTACCTGATACGAGAAATGGGTTCTTTATGACAATCGGAAACGATCTACACAATGGTTGAGCAAAGCACAGCCTCCTGGACGCCATCCTTACATCTTAGGACGGTTATGCGTCTTGTATGGTGGTCTACAGCTGGAATAATTCATCGCAGTTTCCTGCCAAGCGGCCAAACCATCACTTCAGAACGATATTGTGATGAATTACGACAGATGCACCGGAAATTGATGGTGAAACAACCGGCTTTAGTAAACAGGCATGGCGTTCTCCTCTTGCAAGAAAACTCCCGTCCTCATGTTGCACAACGAACGATGCTGACACTACGTGAGTTGGGCTATGAAGCGATGCCTCATCCCCATATTCCCCTGACTTCACATACAGATTTTCATCTGTTTCGTCACCTGGATCGCTTTCTGTCTGGCAAACGGTTCACCCAATATACGGAAGTTCACCGTGCAGTTGATGTTCTTCGCATCCCAGCCACAAGACTTTTTCGTTCCGGGATCATGGCCATGTCAGAAAAGTGGCAACAGTGAGTCAATTCAGAGGGAGATTATTTCGAGTAGGTCAGGTACTGTATTTATCAGTTATCACCATCGAAGTGTGATGGTCATTTTCGGGACTTTTCATTCACACCGACCCAATATATAAGCATAATAAATAATTAAAAACATTTCGTGCAGATGCTATGCTTTGGTCTGCTAGTAATATAGAAAAATAGGTTTTCCTAAATTATTTTTAATATTCATCAATTTATTAATGATAAGATTGAATATACACTCAATAATTTCGAGGATATTGAAAAAGAAATGGTATCTGCAAAAGAATTTGAAGATTCGTATAATTCATAATGTTTAATCTACAATTTTACTGTCTGTGAATGAGTTATTAAGTACTTAAAAGAAATAATACAAACCTAACTTATATTTAGTCATGTTGCAAATGCTACATATTGCCATAAATCTATTTCAACACAATATTTATGTAAACATTTATGACTGTACACTACGTTTTCATTAAACTTTTAGCACATGTATAGAATTACTTTGATTTCATATATTTTCATTAGGAATCATTAAAAAATTGAGAAAGATTAATTCATCAAGCTTAATTTTATATTACATTTGTGATCAAATTTTCTGAAAAGGAATGAATATGCTTTAATTCTGAATTCATATTTTTTAAAATCACCTTTAACTAAACTATTTTGATCCCTTCCTTAAAAACTTCGTTATTCTTAAGTTTTTCTAAATTCCCATTAGTATTTTCTGTTGAGTATGAATTTCAATTTTTATCAATACTACAGCACACATTATCAAAATTTGGTATCTTAACAGCTCGTTTGGCAATACAACTTCTTATAACAGGGTAAGTGTGTGAATTAATATTTTAATATTTCTAGAGTGGCGACAGTGGTGAAATCGACGAAGTCTACTATAATCAAATGATAAATTAATAGACCAATCAGAAGATGAATCAATGGATGGGCGTTTACTCCTGTTCCTTGGACCAATCATATGACGAATGTTAGATTCCACCAGGCAGACAAAAGTAGCCTAACGATCACGTTACTACTAATTTTGGCCACATAATCCTAAGCACATAAAAAGGTTACCATTACTCACTATACTTTTATATTTCCTCTATGGCGGTAGCCCGGTTGGAAGAGTAGTGGAATAGCAACCAGTTGATTTTGGGGGTTTTATATCACAAGGGCCATATTTGGCCATGCTGCGCCAGACACAAGACATGCAATACCAAGAAATAGACTTACACATACAATGAAAGTTTTACTGACACAGAAGAGGAAAATCGCCCAGGAAGGAATGCACCTGACAGGAATCGAACCTGCGCCGCCACCAACTTGAAGCTTGCTAGAGCAGTGGACATACCCACTGAGCCACGAGGGCCCCGATTAGCAACCGGAGTTTGCAAGTTCGGAACGCGATCCAATCAAAGACCGTCGTATACGGGGGAGGTGGTAAACTACAAATCGTCATGGCTTTAAATGTCCTCACGTTGGCGTGGTGTGGAAGTTTGGAGAGTGGGGTGCCAGATCAGTTGTGACCTCGTCATCTGACAGTGGTTCAAAAGTACGAGGTTTGGTCCTCAGATCTTTATCTTAGGGATTGATCCCGCCAATAGTCCGCTGTGTTGCTCCAGTGCGAAGTTAACTCAATTACCTAGATAGTTCAGTGACCTGGATTTTTAGATTATTTTCCGTTAGTAATATATGTTCACTTCCTTATTCTTTTAAACACACCCACTCCTTATTTTCATTCGTTAGACTTGATTTTGTTTCGTAGAAGATATAATGGAGGTGGCTTAACGGCATTGTGTAAATGGAGGGCTTTAAACAAAGGAAACATGAACGTGCTTTTGAAATGTTATTGAAAAATCGAAATCCAATCATCAAGCTTTTTCTGGAAAACTTTGCGCCGTGTGCCTTAAATCAGTAAAGCCTTTAACTTGAGTTTAACGTTTTGGGCGAAAAAATAATATTTATGCCTTTCCAGTGTAAAATATTACCTTCGACAATATTTATAAACGAAAGCATGGCCACCTCATTTAAAAATATTTTCTGCAAACATTTTCTCCTGACTCGTTTTGTAGGTAAGAAAATATAAATAAATTTGAATATTGATAACAAATTTTATGTTTCCTACATACACTGCTGGCCACCGTAAATGCAACACCCTGAAGGAAGCATGCAAATAATATGAAATTTACAACATGCATTAGCGGAGGTGAGATATGCAAATGATTAGAATTTCAGCGCAGACGCACATCACGTGCGCCTGTGGCGCCACTTCAAAGCGCTATTTAAGGCTTGGAGATTTCGACGATTTCAAGTACGGCAATTGTGTTTTTCTTGTGGTTTTTTTCAAAAAAACGATCAATTATGCCTCGTAGAAAACAGCGATCATCTTTTGATCAAGTATACGAGTTCGACAGAGGAAGGATAGTAGCCTACCGAGATTGTGGATTATCTTTCAGGGAAATCGGTAGTCGTGTTGGACGAAACCAAACAACTGTAATGCGGATATGTGATCGTTGGATGCAGGAGGATACGACGGACCGACGTGTTCGATCGCATCCACCTCAGTGCACCACTTCACGTGATGACAGGCATATTGTGCGTATGGCAGTGACGGATCACTCAGCCACATCACGAACCATAGCACAGCACATTCAGTCTGTACCGCATCATCCAGTGTCTGCGCGTACGATTCGACGCCGTTTACAGCAGAGTGGTCTGTCCGCAAGACGTCCATTGCTTCGTCTACCCTTGACGCAGAACCACAGACGTTTCCGCCGCCAATGGTGCGATGAAAGAAGGATGTGGACGGCAGAATGGAATGAAATTGTCTTTACTGACGAGTCACGCTTCTGTCTGCAACACCACGATGGTCGGATTCGAGTCTGGAGACACCGTGGAGAGAGGATGCTGAACAGCTGCGTTATGCACCGCCACACTGGTCCTGCACCGGGTATTATGGTATGGGGCGGTATTGGATATCACTCTCGCACTCCTCTAGTACGCATTGCCGGTACTTTAAACAGCCAGCGCTACATCTCCGAGTTGTTGGAGCCAGTTGTCCTTCCTTACCTTCAGGGCTTGCCCACAGCCATATTTCAACAGGATAATGCGCGACCACACGTGGCACGCATTGTCCAAGGGTTCTTCGTCAATCGCCAGATTGAATTGCTTCCCTGGCCAGCTCGCTCTCCGGATCTTTCGCCGATAGAAAACATGTGGTCCATGGTTGCTCAACGATTGACCCAGAATACATCCCCAGCTGCCACACCAGATCAACTTTGGCAACGTGTGGAAGCTGCTTGGTCTGCTGTACCCCAAGAACACATCCAAAGTCTCTTTGAATCAATGCCGAGGCGTGTGGCAGCGGTGATCTCCAACAATGGCGGCTACTCTGGCTACTGATTTTGGCAGGAACCACACTTCACAGAAGTCTATAAATTTAATCATTTGATTCTTGGTCAACATGTTATCTACAAAATAAATTTTGTTGTGATATCTCTTGTCTTTCTTGGTGTTGCAATTTGGGTGGCCAGCAGTGTATTTTTCATATGAATTAATTGCTGATTGGAAATTAAAATGACGAAAACTTCCTATGAAGATATTCTGAAGTGTAATAATTTTAATATTTAATGCCTTTTAACATTCTTTCAACATTCTATCAGTCAAATATGAATAATGTAGTAATGATATTGAAGCCCCCTCCCAATTTTAAAAGTAAAATATATCATTTTAGTATGTTAATTTTAAGATATAAATTTCGGTAAACATAACTAAAATTAACATTTACGGAAAGAATTAATTGTGTATCATTGTTTTAAAATTTAAACACATTTGTAAAGATAAATATACACACCTAGTAAAGTAAATAATTTAAGGAAAAAACATAGTGTATCATTTTTCGAGATGTTTCGAGAATTTTAAACTGTCAATTAGTTTCTGTTTTAAGTATTTATTTATGTAAATAATGAAATCTCAAGTTGATAGCTTTAAGAATTACCATTTTCTTTTATGATCAATTTTAGAGCATTTGTACTTCGTTTCAATTACTTTGAAATAAAGAACGTGACTTAATTCTATAAGATGTTGTCAAATAAAGTAAGAAGGATTTGAAACAGATGATGAACTGTATACAAGCCTTCGAATATTATTCTCTAAAAAAGCTGTAATGGCGGGAGCGTCAATGTTAACGAACACACAATTGCACACGTGAATAAAAGTAGCAATAAAAGTAAAACCACTCAAGCTTTTAAAATGTCACGTGAGGAAGGACAAAAACTTTTTAAAGAAAACGTTAAAAGAAGCGGCCAAATGTAGCACAAAGGAAGGAAAAAAGCATTTAAAGGCCCCAATTCACATTTTTCTCAAAGAAATAACTTGTTAAATTGTTCTGTGGGGAACACGTAAAATTGTCGGAAGAAAACTAAGCGTGAAGTGAAAGGACGTAAGTAAACATATGACAATCGTTTGTTTTTGTCGTCACTTAAAGTTTAAAATTGAATCAGACCAACTTGCAAAGCGTTTGAATAAAATATTACATTAAAAGAATTGCTCTATTCCAGAGGGATCATATCGACCAACTCGCCCAAAAAATGAAATAACTTTAGACAAATAAATTTATAACGATGTAATTATATATAAGCATTGGATAATACAGTATATTTCGATATATGCGGTACTGCAAAAATATTTAGCCTTTATATTCACCTCGTCATTTTTATCTAAGACTAAACGAAGTAATAAAATAACCAACTCAAATTATTTTAATGTGAAACAATTTGCCTGTGCTGCATAACTAATTTATGAAAGGCGTCAAAACATTTTGTGATTAGTGTATGTTGCTTGTACTAGTGTTGTACATAAATTGAAGAGCTCTGGGAAAAAGTGATAGGCTACAGAATGAGAATTCCGTAATGAAAGAATTGAAAATAAAATTTTCAGAGAATCAAAAGTATTCGTGATGTTTGAATGAATGTGTAATACTTGAAAGTTTAAGAGAAACCTTTAATCATTCAAATCATGATGGAAAATATCCAATTTTCGATAAACTGTAGCTCACAAACTGTTATGAATATCGAAATGAAATTTTTCGTATAGTTTATTTGCACTTTTTACAACATACAGAACAATTGTGTCTGTGTGAAAATTAAAAAATATTTCATGCCAAGTTACATCTGGTCAGCTTTTAAGTAAATATCTATAATTGTTCCTTGAGCACAGCATTGTGAGTAATCAAATGAATAATATAACAAATAATGATTGAAATGAGTTACAGATGTATGATATTTTAAATCAACACCAGAAAATACCACTAATGTTATGTATAGATATAATTAATAAATTATTATTTTAGCAAGATATTTTCTTCACTCCAAATTTCATGTGTTTATGCTCAACGACTGAAGAATTATTGTGCATGCTTTGTCAAAAATTATCATTTCGATAAAAATGTACAGTTGAAATGACTATTAGTATCCAGAGGGGGTGTCTGAAAATATCTCAACTGCAGACGAGCTAATGCAGGTTTTTCAATGCGTTTCTTTTCTTACAATCAGAAGATTTTAGACTTTCAAAATACGCCAAAATTGAAAAATTGATTTTTTCGAAGTCTTAAAGGTAAAGTGCCCTCTTAAGACAATATTACCTCTGGAATAGTGGATAAACCATTATAATTGTGGAATTGTTTACTTGAAAATTGCTAGACTGAGAAATTTTAAAAGTGCCCGAAGTTATGAGTACAGAAAGATTGGAGCTCCTAATGTTGAATCAGTTTCTCAGATTTTTATGGATATCTTCATAAATAATGTTTCTATAGCGCTGACATCTTATACCATGTTACTTCTAAGCCTTCCTAACAAAATCCACCTAATAGTTTTTAGTATGCAATAATAATTATTAAATTAATGTTTGAAAAATTATTAATTTGAACCTTACTATATTTTGATTAGAATCGATTCAGAAGGACTTCTAATATGACCATGCAAAATTTCAGATCATTCCAGTTGTTAGTTTTTGCATTACATTAAATTTTCCCCGTTTTGGAGACTTTAGAGGGCAACCAAAAGTTTAAAAAATGTCTGACAAACCTGATAAATGTTTAAATTCTTAAAAAGTGGTTAGAAATTTCATTTATATAATCTAAAATACATTGCCTTTTACTAGTTATGTGTCGTATAGATTAATTCTACTAATAAATGATTAATTGAATGACTCACTCTATTCACTTTTTGGATGATCGGAATATCAGTTCGATTGTATTAAATAATTGTAGTTAGGCTTTTTGGCTGCATACATGGAGGAGAACGCTAATTAAAAAAATTAACACTTATTAAGAACACTAAAGACAATACAAAATTATACACTCTTTATCTCTCCGTTTTGAATTGTTCTCAATTCCAAAATCCTCCTTTTATCATATTTTAATTATTGTTACAGTTCACAATATTATCGTTTGAGCTTGTGTAATAAATACATTAATTCTCGGATCGTTTTCATTTGCATAATAAATATAATAATTCTAGGATCGTTTGCACGCGTTGACAAAATACGTTTGAAATAATGTTCAAATTTGAAATTCGGGTAGTTATAACTAGTTTATCTCGATCAACGAATAGCGATTTTCAATGTGGGGATGATCCCTGAAATTAACAGCAACTTTAACATTGAATATCTCCGGATAGTAAAGTCATGAAATTTCATATTTAGACTAATTTAACGATGAGGAACCTGATAAAGCCATCAAAAACATGGTGTTTCCATTGGAAATTTTGTTGTTTGTGCAAACTCTTACATGAAGACGGCCCCTTATGCAATTTTTTTCCATTCGAATTTGTAGGAATGGAAATATGGAATAGGACTCTATTCCATATTGAATGATATCTTTGAATTTGCTCTACTATGAATGGTGCTCGAAATAAAGGAGGTGATTCGTTTTTTTCCGCGACTGTACCGTGGTCTTTTAAAGTTATGATCCGATTGTTATAAAATCTGCACAAATAGCTTGTTTTCCACTAAAAAGCACTCAAATGAAGTTTGGTCCAAAAACAATAAGTTATGTGGAAGCTATTACGTAATACGTGGTTAGAATTTTTAATAAATTAGCAAAAATATATAGGTTTACGCATTAGTTATTCATGTCACGTAATTGTTTCTATGCATATAAATCAAATTAACTCCATTTGGCGAGTGTATTATACAATTGTAGGACTAAAAAGAATTTATACCAAAACATCTCAAGCATTTCGAAAACTCATAAATTAAACATTTTAAGCAAAAATTTCATAACTAGGAAGCACGATGAATTTTTCATTTGCTATTAGATATAAATACAAAAGATTGCAAGGATTTTTAGTAGAAAAAACGAGAAAAGCTAATGCACAGGAATAACAAGAACAGGGAACAGTTCGAAATCAAAAGAATGCTTGAAAATCTCAAGAGTAGAGGAACGTGATTTTGTAGTGATCTATCATATTTATCTACTGTATGTTTTATGTTGTCAATGTAACTCCGTCAAAAATTATTGTGATTGAAAAATTATTTTTGCTATCGATAGAACTTGATATCAATCATTTTTTAAATAAATAATAACCGATGTTTTGTTCGATTTTTATGGTTTTGAAATTCTTTGGTCCCCTCAAAGTTTCTTTCCTAAACATCCACCCCCTCAGCTCATCTGATCACTTATCATCCAATATCTGATAAACTCTCATCTGATAACAATGCTAATTTTATTAGCATTTCATACATCACTGTTATGAGTCGCTTTAATAATGATATAAGTGCACAGTTTCAACAAAGTTCCTGTTAATATTGACTTAAATAAGAAAACGTAGGTACCTAACGGAGAGAACCTGAAACAAGAATAGCATAAGTGATAAAATTATTTATTATGTCTACTAACTGAATTAAATCTTTCAATAAATGTAACTGTGTCCATTGTTTATCAAGATTTTAGGATATGTATATCATAATCAGCTTTGTTGGCTGATTTCAATAATGTGATTGAAAATTTTCCGCTACTCTAGTATGTAGAATGTAGAAACCCACCTTCCTCTATATGATGGCTATATTTGGGCATTATTCAGTCCATTCTGATTCAATTATAATTAGTTCAATAGCTTACCAAATGTTCGGTATATTCGTATCCGAACCTTGTCTGTTAGAAACCCACAATTTCAATTCTATTACATTTTATTTCAGCAAGTAAAGCATGTTAAGCATGAGTTGATGCAAAGCTGTTGGCTTTAAATCCAGCTTTGATGCGCTACCTCACTTTGAAAGGCAGATAAGTTTGTATACTCACTGATTTCATGTCTGCTTTTCGTTGTCTTCGTCAAAAATCGTTACTACTTCCATCGTATTAAAGAAATTAAGGTTATCCTTTTTAAATTGAAGCATAAAATATCACTTAGAAATAGGTTCCCGCATATTGCAATGTTAATGGTAGTGAAGTTGATTAGCTAAAGTGTCATAAAAATGTGTTAGTTCCTATACTGGATCCCTCTCTCAAAATGCTTAAATGTAACCAAAAAGAAAAACTCAAGCCAAATGGTGGGAATTCAAATATTACACTGGAGTACATTACTTTTTCTTTTCCAGCAGGATAGAATTACCTTATATATTTCAGAATTGTTGATTTAATAAGCATATAAATTGATAACCTATCCACTACTACTGAAACACAGTGTTCAATTTTATATCGGATTTTGTTTCATTGGTAATATGGAAAAGGTTATCTTGGGTAAAATTTAAAAATGCCTTTCTTAAAGATCTTGACTTTTCTAAGTCTTTTATCACATTTAAAACGAAAACTGCAGAGCTTTTTCAAGCAAGACTTACAAAGATGGTATGGAAACGGAAATTCACAAAGTTTTCCATAAAAGTAAGGGAAGAAGTTTAGATAGATCTATATTTTAAAAATATATTTAATATTTCGTATTTGAGAAGTCTGTACATCGCCCGTTATCAATGTAAAGATATTTAATCTAACGTTCTTTTTTATGAAAGGAGGACACAATTTTGTTTTTGAATAACTCTTTAATAAAGCATTTTAACTATAATTGTTTTATATATTTGTAGTGTCTGGCACCACCTTGACTGGCGACAGTGCTCCCTTCCGGATGATGCAATCGAATCAAAGGAGTCCTGACGCAATCAAGTTAAAAGATTACATAAGGTTAGAAGATTACGGAGGTCTCGTGGAGATCTGGCGTTGACTGTTAACTGATGTATTCCAGTAAATTTTTCATTGTGATGTGTTTTTGTTAAGTTATGTTTCGTCTCAGCTAAATAAATGTGTGTGTACTAGTCCTATGCATTTCTTCGATATAACACCACCGACCTCGGCACGACAATATTGTTTACTCAATTAATGACATTGCTTATGAAATAGCCCGCATTTAATCATCGGTCAAATGACCTCCTCTGGCCGTACTGTAAATACGGGCTCTTTTGACCATATTTTCCATTATGTTTGAGCATATTTCCGAGGTGATACGCTCAATTCCTTCGCGAATGTTTCCCTTAAGCTGTTGAACCGTTGTCGGCGCTTGCTAGAGTTGACTCATTTCTTTAAGTAGCCCCATGGAAAAAATAGGGCTCAGAACGAGGGGCCAGACTTTAGTTGGCTCGAAAACGAGTCATCTAGAATTCGCATGGTTGCACGAGTTTTATGACATGTTGCTCCATCTTGTTGAAAACACGGGTGCTGTAAATCTTGTCAATCAGCATCAGGCAGGAATAAATTTTGAATCATCGCACAGTATCGTTCAAAAGTGACAGTAACCATTTTTTATTAGCATCTTCGAACAAAATGGTTCTATAATGCCTCCACTCCAAACTGCCGAATGTCATTAATGGAGTCAACAGTATGTAAAAAATGTAATCAAAAATGTTTTATTTAAAAGTATTTGATTAATTCTTAATTTAATATTAAAGTTTATTCCAAAACAATGATGTGCCTTACAGAAAAACATCTTGTGTTAACACAAACTATTAATTTTAGAACGAATTAATATCCACTAATCCTATTGAAATATTATATCCTTTTACTGGCATTCATTTAACGTTTATAACATACAAGACGCATATTATTGTTCTGTATTAGCGCAATAAGCTTCAAAGATACTTCCAAAGACATTATCCCATAAGTGAAACAAAATTCATCTCCTTTCTAAACAGCCATCCACCAAAATGATAACAAAGTGCACTTACCTTTCTGCTGTAAAGGGTATGGGAAAAGATTTATATAGATTTATTTGAAAGGAGTGAATATATCTCATTGCGAGACAGTGTTAATTATTTCTCCCATTGGACCAGTGAACTTATCTCAGTAGACCCACTTACTGCTAATTCCCTAATCTAGATAGATAGCCTACTCTTAAAATGATTTCGAAGATTACCGGCCTGTTCGCAGTCCCGCTCCTATCCAAGAAAAAGGATTGCAAGCACAGGTATGGGAGAATGATTGTTTTACTTGACGGAAATCACTCTAAATCACTAAGGACCTCTGCTTCTTCTTTTTTTATGTTCAATTATATGAACTATTTCCAGCAAATGAGTTTCTAGCAAACCGCAAGAGCTTACCTACGATTACGATACGTGGTTATTTGTGATTCCTAATAATTGAGAATGTGGAATATTTTCAAGCTAACTTTCAAAAATTATGTTTCTTAACCCTCCAAGTGGATTTGACGAGATATCTCGTCCATCCAGATCCAACCAATTTTGTTATTATTCAGATACCTTGTCATCAAGATAATGGCGATGATTTGCTTCCTTACGATTACGATACGTGGTTGTGATTCCCAATAACTGAGAATGTGGAATATTTTCAAGTGAATTTTAAAAAATTGTTTCTTAACCCTGCAAGTGGTTTTAACGAGATATCTCGTCCTTCAAGATCTGACCAATTTCGCTAATGCTTAGACACTTCTTCATCAAGAAATTGACGATTATTTGATGATGCCGAGATATCTTGCTCATTAAGACCAGGAGGGTTAAAACGATATCCTCGACAAAAGCATTTTTTCCACAAATCCAATATTTTTCGAGGAAATGTAATGTCAAGGGTACAAAATTGCTTTTTTGATACATATATGACAACTTCGGATAACATGTTGATAGGCCACTTTTTACAATTTTTCGGCCTAGCAATTTTCAAGTTTTAAAAAATTTCAAAATTATAATAGTTTATCCACTATTCAAAAAGTCAATTTATAATAAGCTTTTTTATTACGCTTTCATTCAAACAATCAGAAATTGTTTTGATCCTTTTGGGAATATTATTTTATAATTTTTTCATTACGGAACATATTTCTGTGGCTTATCACTATTCTGCCCGGAGTCTTTCATACATAATTTGTATGGCATGTAGATATTTAAATTAAGTCGCACTGGAGAAACAGAATGGGCTATTGGCGACGGTCCGGGATGAATCCCGAAGAGAAAGATCCGAGGACAACACCTCGCAATTTTGTACTATAATCAGATGACAAAGAATCTGTATGATTATATCACAAAGAGTAAACTTTCTTACTCAGCAGAAGCAAGTAAATAGTAGCTTTTTGAAATCCCTACAAGAACAGAAAATTCTATTTCGTGAATCGTATTCTTGGATCTCCAAATATACTGGTGACGAAAATAATGATATGTCCACCATATTGGTTGGAAATTTTATTGAGGGCATCCGAAGAGCAGAAAATATAACATTATATGCTCGTCAAAATTGAACTTGAAGCAGATCCTGTAAAATCTATGTTCCGAGGTCAAACTTGTAAGAACTTTATATATGCTCGAAACGTATAAAATAACTTATAAAGATTAAGATCTATTTCTTTTATGTTGCCACGGCTTGGTGCCAAAACTTTGAAGTTGGCGGTTCTTGGAAAATGTTTCCCTAAAGAAGAATATTTTTCCGTCCGCCAAAAAAGAGACTTAGTTTTTCTTGAACTTTGGTGAATTTTCAAAAAAGTAACCAAAATTTTTGAAAATAGGAGTTTTTGAGACTCTGTTACTTAAAAAGATACCCCTAGTCACCGAGGTTAGAAAATAGTCGTAAAAAAGTCCGAACTTTTTGTAGGACCATGAACAATTTCAGTGCTTTCCTCTTAGAGTTCATGTTTCTTTTCCTGTTCAACAAACTTCAGCTTCCTATATATCTATGGAACACAAGCATGGAAAGGCTAGTGTCTGTATGGACCAGACATTATGTCATAAAAAGTAAAGTTACTCTTCCATGTCGAAAGTTTCTACTATAACCAGATCAGAGTCATCTAGGATCTACCCCTAGCCCTCAGGGAAGATAGTCCATTGTAGAATAACAGATTAACGCTCGGAGAACAGTGGATAGAAAAATTTAGTACCAGTTGCTAGTCCGCTGGATGCAATAAAAGGGCTCTTAAGGGAAAAGGGGATTTATGGAACCCTTCTCAACTGAATTAAGATTTGTCTCAAAACCAGATGGGCAGCAAGGGCATAGTACGTAATGAACAGGGGAAGAATAGAGTTTGAGCAGATAAATTCTATTCGTCACAGGGAATGTAAATTCATAACACGTAAAAACTCGTCGGAATTGCAGTGAAACTTTGTAGAAATTAAATTTTTAAATCAGCGATTTTTAATATTTTGCATCTCATAGCACGCATTAACTTTTCTTCCTAAAAGTCTGCGATACACTCAATGTGTTATATTTTATTCTGATCTGACAAAAAAATAGATATAATTTTGATTGACTCACAAAAATAACAATTACCTACCCTTTTTGCTCCGAATTGGCTTTTTTTAGTACTTTTGAAACAACTTATTTATAATATACTTGGTAATAAAAATGATACTCAAAATTATTTATACGGAAATCACAAATACGAGTGTTAATTGAAGTTATTTGGCAACACACTTTTTAAAAGTTCAAAACTTAACAGTTGAAATGAAATAAATTTTACACGATTTAAATCATTTCACCATCCGTAAGGCACACCAGTGACATTCTTGTTGAATACCGGTTGTAAATCTCTGTTTTGAATTAAAGTTTATCAAATATGTGGTTTATTTATAGGAAATTTGATAAATGTCTTTGCTAGAAAGTATTTCTTTCTGTTGTAGTATTAAAAGGAAAGTTGAAATATTTATCTGAAAAATTAATAGGTTTGTTGGAGCCAATAAAGATGTAGGTGGAGTCTCATAAAAAGTGCACAAAAGCTATAAGGCAGAAATTTGCTCTGTAATATTAAATTTTGGGTGTTAGTGCACATATTTATATACCATTCTTCAATAAAAAGTAAATAACATAAAAAAAAATTTGCCGTCGTAACGAAATGTGCTTCGAGGTTTTTCATAAAATTCGTAACTGAAATAGTATGCTTTTTAAGCTAAAAAAGAGGAAAGTAAAAGATAAAAGAGGAATGTAACTAATTATCAGTGTACAATTGTGCCCCTCATCACTTAACACAAAATGAATTCTACAATATAAGTAAAACATAGAAGTAACATCCACTGGGGCAAAATATATTATGGGCGAAATTTAACTGAATTATTTAAAATAAGCGTTCTAAAGCAGGAAATAATATTGAAAAGAAGATTTATTCGAAATGTTTCGGTAATGCCAACACGCATTTGGGAATAATACCTCAATATCTCATTCTTTCAACAGGGGAGTTACCGTGCATAAATTTGCAGGTATGATATTTGGCAAGGAAAGAGTAGACTTACCTCTTAGATTAAAAAACTAAGATTGCGACTAAAGTAGTCCTTAGTTTCATACGCGGATATTATGCAATTTATATGTATACAAAAATATAAATCGAGATTTATTTGTTTTAATAAATTCCAAGGCAAAACACAGTTTAAAAAATATAAAACCTATCTTTTCAAATGTTCATTTAAATTCATCCAACGTAATTAATCCCTTTTATAATGAAATAATTTGAAAATTAACGTACGGGAAAATCAGGAATTGGAAGGTGAAACTTAATGGAAAAAAGTTGGAAATACACACATACACACCACACTGATTATTCAATTCAATGGCTATTACAATTGTAAATAGTGAAAAAGTTGTACACAATGAGATTTATTCTACAGGAAACTTATTAATTTATAACCAAAAAAAGTCGTAGTTTGTAATTTTCTGTACTTTTCATTCATTTTTTAAGTCTTAAAATGTGATTTTTTGTCAATGCACCACATTTTCCTGTTTCGTTATCGCTCTAAAAGTATAAATAGATGGCAAAACAAATAATGGAGCATGGAAATGTTATTTTTCTAAGAATTAATCACTTTAATAAAGCTATATTTACCCGGATAGCCTTAACATTGCCAGATATTGGTGGGTACTTAATATAATTATAAAATACCGAAGTGGTCATTTGTTAAAAGGATTGAGAAACGCTGTCATATCATGCATCCATTAGAAAATCAATATATCTGTTAAATTAATGACAATAGCGCACAGTTTTAATAACTATGAAATCCTATTTTGCATGTTTAGTAAACCATATCACTATATCACGATGGATTGCTCTAGCGTTAAAAATATAATCAACTCCCACACACACGCTAAAATTATCTATGAAATTTATTGAATGCAATTTTGCATAAACCTTGACCAAATTACGATATTTGAGGCATACAGACATTACCCCGCCTTTCAGACAGTCGGAAATGAGTACTTTAATGAATTATATCGACGGCAGTCTTTGAAATAGGATTATACATCACTTTAGACTGTTCTGCGCAAGAACTCGTACATCGGTGACATTAAAATGGCCCAATCTATGCATTAGTCATGTCAAACATGCACCAATGATCATTGCTTACATCAAAGGAATCAAACGTTAATACGTTAGAATTACGGGAAAACTCGATTATGTCCCAAGAACCTTGAAATTCGCGGTTTCTGAATATGTATTTGTTCAACAAAGTTGCAAAATGCATCTGTTCTTCCGAAGTGATTTGACTCAAACCACTGGTCGTCCACCTGTGGATCGTAGAACGAAATTGCGGAAAGGCGTGTTATACTCTTCAAACTTCTTCAGGGATGTATTCAGAGGGGCCCGAAATGGTTTTGATTTCACAAAAATAAAGGATGAAGTTAGAGGTTGTCTTGACGAGGTACCACGTCATTATCAAAATCATTAATAGATCTTCATGGATGAAATATCTCGTCATTAGGAGAAAGCTGACTAGATCTTGATCTCGTCATCATCAAAGAATCGGTGCTATCCTGATGACGATATATCGAGCAAAATCGGTCAGATCTTGATGGATGAGATATCTCGTCGAAACCACTTGGAAGGTTAATAAAAGTTTTGTTATACACAGAAAAAACGAAGCCAGGTTTGAAGATAGGCAAAAATATCTGTAAGCCAAATGCTCATTTGTCATTGTAAAAATTCTATCGCTTGTTGAAGCGAAGAACAAAGTGCAGCATGAATGTCTCCGAATAGGAAATGGATGGGTGGTGCAAGAGCCATATTTTGCCAAGCTGCGCCAAACAAGGGAATGGATGGGACAAGAAAGAAATAGCTTCCCGCTTGACCTTTCTTCCATTCGCCTAACCGCAGAAAAGTATTCGACGAGCGCCTGTGGTGCTTGAAACTTCCCCCAATTATATTTTGTACGTTAAAAAACACTTATACATACACACTGAAACCAGTTTAATCAGCGTCAAACGAAGTTTGGTTCACCATATAACTAAAACATGCGTAGATACATCAATCATACAAAGCATACGATGAGACTAGGCCACTCTCGAAACTGTTTTCTGAATACCTTAAAACTACCGGGCCGCAGTAGCGCAGTTGATAGAGTCGCGGATTAGCAACCGGAGGAGTGCAAGTTCGAAACTCGACCCAACCGAAGACCGTAGTGGTTGACGCAGGCTAAATCGCACATGTCCTCGAATTTCCTCATGTTGGCGTGGTGTGGAACTTCGGTGAGTGGAGTGCCAGCTGAGGTGTTGACTTCGTCATCTGACCTGGTTCGAAATCACGAGGTGTCCTAGGATCTTTCCCTTCGGGACTGATCCCGGACCGTCACCAATAGCCCGTTGTGTTCCTACAGTGCGACGTAAATTCAACTACCAACCTACCTTAAAACTATATACATCACTGAATAAAACTTTTTGCAAAAGTTTGAATATCAGGAATTTTGTAATAGTTCGAAAAAATAATTGATATCAGCACTTAACTATTACATGAATTTTATAAAGCACGCATTTCAAGGTTTTTTTAATAGAAATGTCTTTTCTATCAAACAAATTCCTGTGATCGGAAACAACATAGTATTTGAAGTATCTTAATAAGCATATGGTTACATTACTTAGGAAATACATAACCATTGTATTTTAAAATACGTATTAGAATATCCAAATTCCGCAAATAAATAAAGCAAAAAATATGTAAAATTGTATCTTCCCAAATTACTTTAGATTGACGATACTCATATTGGAGATTGCGACATGAAATCGTTCCCAGGAAGTGTTTTAATGGATGCATTTAGTTCTATTTAACTTGTAGAAACCTTAGTTCCGAGGTCTTAATCAGTGGTAACCAAAAAAACTATTCGACTTGGGTCTTATACCTTGAATATTTTCTTGCATATAACCTCAGATCCACAAACTGAGAAAAAAATGCAATATACTTTTGTGAATTCTGTTATTTATGAGAGAGATTTTCAGTGAGACAACAAACCAGACTGACTACGAAGATTTTACTTCTGGTGTCTAAATGCTCCTCATGACACAAATTGTGGTTATCCTAAAATGTAGTTAATCGCCATTTTGGATTAATTCGAGATTTCTTTGGAATTTTTATTGGCTGAAATCGCATTCCAAACACAAGCCAACTGACGTCATGTTCGGAATACATACATGAAACACGTATCGCTGTAGAAACATCACTCACATATATATATATATATATATATATATATATATATATATATATATATATACATCGTATGTATGTACATATATATACATACATTCACACACACACACACACATATATATATATATATGTGTGCGAGAATTAGTTCACAGAACAATTTCACACATTCTAAGATATATAGCAGACTGTGTCCATTACACTTGATCCAATATGGAGCAAAGACCGTTTTAATGAAAATTTGAATGCATCTCAGTATTGCAGTCTAAATAAGTAGTTCCTTTATTTTTTTTAAACTATTACTCTGATGTTATTATTTTTGAAACAATAGACACATCGTTAATCCTTGCATTTTTATTTGAAATAGCCCTTGTGTCGCAAACAATGACCGTAGAGTGATAAATCTAAACAAATTAATATATTTTAAATTTCTTTGAGCTTTTTATTTTATTTTCTTTGTTCACTTTTATGCTATAATCTCTCTATTATTATTTAAACTATAGACAATACAAATTTAAGAGTAATATAGAAATATGAACATAGTGCACTACAATATATAATTGTTTTCTCCATATAGTATGTATTTTAAGGGTAGCGTTTTAATAATTGCTTTCACAAATTTCCTCGCGTTCTGTAAAAAGTTATAACTATCAATATTTTTTAAATCTTTATTATAATATTGAAATTAAAATGAGTGAAACTGCTCAGAAAATAAATAATTTTTTAAAAGAGTCCTCATAATTTTAATTCAGGGTTCTTATCTAAAACGTTAATATGTGTGATGTAAGAGCAACTTGTATAATTTATGTTGTCAATCTATTTTTCCATACAATTTGGCGAACTAAATATCATCTAAGGTATATTATTGCGACTCATTTAATTATTAAAATAGTCAGTAAATAAATTCATTGCGATTACAACTATATCTATTTTATCCGTTTCTTTTTCTTAATAATATAGAAAAAGTACACCACATCAGAAATTAGATAAAGTATTACTGAGAAAGCATTTACATCACGGGAACTTACAATATCAATTGTCGGTTACCGAAATAATGCTTATAAAATCTGAAGCTGAAAAATTCAAAACTCAAGATAACTTTAGCCATGAAACATATTTCCACAAAGTTCTGGAAATAAAATAATTCGCAAAATCCATCAAATAAAAATTTTATTCTAGCAATCAACGTCACGTGAATGCATCTAGTAAAGAGAAACTAAATAATTTCCTGTTAATTAAAAAGCAATTACGCAACACTACTTACCGAACAAATTGTCTTCGAAAAATCTAGCAGCAATGTGGAGGGAAACTTGTGATCAGATGTACTTTGTCGAAGAATCGGACTGTTCAGAAGTGGACCCGAAGAACCCCTGCGACTAAAAGCACGATGGTTGTCTAAATTTCATGGTCCCTACAAAATGATGCGCTTTTATATTGCTCCCTGTGCACGTCACGGTGACGTCATGCAGCGCGCGAAAAGCACCAGTTGCTGCAATTCGTCCAATCTTTTCGCTTCGGTTTTCTTCGTATTAACCAACGTTTTCATGATACGTTCTTTTGCCCTGGGAGGCGGAGAAAAATTGGCTCGTGGAATATTCAGTAATTCGATTGGAATTCTACGCTACATTAAATATCGCAAATTTAGGCAAACAGTAAGTAAGAATTTAAGAGCTACTCCTAATTTATGTTATTCTCTTAGAAAACTTTGAAAAATTGCAGTACTTTCCAAATGCATTTGGTTGAATTTGATAAGTCGTAATTTATGCTTTGAAAATTTTTTTCTTGTGAATATCCTTCGAGATTATTAAGAACTACCCCTTCTCCTTACTCTAAAAACACTTTTATTTCACTAGAATTTAGTTTTCGTTTCATTATTGTTACCAATCTAACTAGACATCCTAACGTTGCAAACGATATCAAAAACACATTTCTTTGAGTTGCAAACGGTGTCAAATCAAATTTCTTTTAATTGCAAACGACATCATAAATCACATTTCTTCAAGTTAAAAATTATATTAAATATAGGTGAAAATTAAAAGACGTATGTTAGATTAAAAAATTCAAGCCAATAAAAATCGCACAAAATATATCGTTGGCTTACAAGTGAAACGCATCAAGTCAAAAGTTTGAAGTATGAGTTTTTTAGTTTTCTAATAGTTTATCCTCTTATCTTTAGACTGATGATGTCCGTTAACTTATATTTTCTTTGAACGAAGGCTAAATTTCTTGGGAAACGCAGCAAGAGTAAAGCTTAGAGTAGAATGTTTCCCTCCTCGATACAATGGAACATTCAGTGAAAATCCATAAAAATCCATGAATCTGTATTACAAGCTGTTGTATTGTGAAAAAATCGAATTCCCCTTTATTCACGCTTTCTTCATAGTAGAGAACATTTAAAGATGACATTCAATACGTAATAACGTCTTCTATAAATTTATCTGCATAAAATTTGAATAAGCTATTTCGAATATTTATCGAAATTTAACTCTAAAACTTGGAATTTGAGTTTAAATTTTGGTGTAGATTTGGGGGGAATTCTGTGTCGGAATTGGACGTTATCAATGAGAAGTTATGAGCTATGTGAGCAATTTGGTAAAAAGACTGTCCCTTGTGTACGTTTTATGTAAATTAGCTTATAGAAGGCGCTATCCTTTGCATAAAGGTATCTGGATATTGCTCTTCTAAGAATGTTACGAATAGATAGGGAAGGTTCGATTTTATTTCCGTAGCTGTACATGAATCATTACTCAATATTTACTTACACTTTTCAAAACTCATTGTAGAGACTACATTTGAGTGATGACATTTCACATTTTTGGATTGTTGAAATGTTTGGATTGTTGGAATGAGTCATTCTTTCAATCAAACCTTTTCCTCTGAAAACATTTTTTTTAGGTTAAACTTTCTTGCCGTTGTAAAATTATTGAATTACAAAGTAAAAAACTTGTGATAAAATCTAATCCTGTGTCTTTTCCACTAAATTTGTTCGAAATTCGATTAAACTATTCAACCCTCTGCGGGGTTCACACGCATATATCCCTTCTGCAACCTACAGCATGATTTCTAACTAGTTTTGACCGTCTTGACCAATAGAACCATTCCTAGAATTCTTTCGGGGCCGTCGTGGCTCAGTGGGTAAGCAACCTTCGAGTTGTAGGCGGCGCAGGTTCGATTCCTGTCAGGTGCATTCCTCCCTGGGTGTATTTCTATCTTCTGTGACAGTAAAACTTTCATTGTGTGTGTTTGTCTATTATTTGATATTGTATGTCTTGTGTCTAGCGCATCATGGACAAATATGACACTTGCGCCATAAAACCCCGAACAACCAACCAACCTAGAATTCTTTCAACTAATAGATGTGTTATTTAGCCCTTATGTGTGTAGTGGGAGAAAGTAATACTACATTACTCCGAAATCTCGTGATGTTCTGTTCAGAAGGTTAAATCATCTCAAAACTTGTTTGAGAGATCTCGTGCTTTTGTAAACCCCACCAATAGATTCAATAACTTTAGATACAATTTTCTCACTTTTCATGAATTTTTAAAAGATAGAATACTACTTGTTTAGTCCGGTATATACTTAAATACTTTCTCACAAACGCGTTTCTACTTTTCTTCAATTAAAGATATAATTACGATTTTTTATTGCCCAAATAACAAATTTTAACATTTTTCATTCAGAAGTTACAAAAAATATATTATTTCTTACATAAAATTATCTATGAAATTGATTTTAAGTGTAAATAAGTAAACCACCGGAAGACGAAAATTTTACTTCCGATAGTCCAATACAGAATACGTACAGGAAACACGTTCTACCACAAAACCACTAATGCCATCTACTTTTAATCTTACAGAAAAAGCCTCTCATACACATAAAACGCTTGAGGACTTAATATTGCACATGTATGATGGAAAAGATTGGTAAGTAGTTTAGTTTACGTCGCACTCTCTCAAGCACGACAGGCTATTGGTGACGGCCCTGAATCAATCCCGAAGGGCAGGATCGAGGACAACACCTCTTTATTTTGAACCGCGGTCGGATGATGAGGTCAACACCTCAGTTGGCACCTCACTCTCCAAACTTCCACATCGTTAACGTGAGGGCATTTGAGACCACGACCGATTTAACGCACACGAGTCCTTGGTTGGACCGAATTTTGCACTCGCAACCCTCACGTTGCTAATCTGCGACTATCAACTGGGCTACCATGGCCCGGCCTTAAAAGAAAAATTGAGAAATTGATACTACCTCAAGGAAATTTTGAAAAGACGAGTTTTTAAATTCACATATCGTAGAATTAATGCAGAAGCTCCTTAACTGATCTCAATAACATTTTTTCACTGTTACAGATGTTTAAAGACTTACTAGATTTCATATCAATAAGCATTTAATGTCTTCTAGAAAATGTCAGTCATTGAGTTGTTTCTCTTCTACGCCGACGATATAGATTGAACAACGATTGAGTGCTTGTTGAAAAACAAATAGTAGTTCCAAAACAAAATCGTTTAGGCAGGTAATTAATTAACCTCACACTGGAGCAACACAACGGGATATTGGTGACGGTCCGGGGTCAATCCTGAAGGGAAAGATCGAGTACAATACCACGTAATTTTGAACCACGGTCAGATGACGTGGTCATGCCTGAGCTGTCACCCCACTCTCCAAACTGATACCACGCCAACGTGAGGACATTTGAGGCCACGATAGATTTAACGGGCACCAGCCCCTTGAACAATACGGTCTGGACCAAGTTTCGAACTCGCAACCTCCTGTTGCTAAACTATTGTTTTCCAAGTGGGCTACTGAGGCTCATTATTGTAGGAGTGTCTTGAGATGATCATACAGAATTTTTGAAAAATTAACATGAGAAGGGTAGCTTTGCCGAACATCCTGAAATATGATTTCTGTGTAGGATATATGATGCACAATGTATTTATATATGAATAAAATAGTTAGATATAAATGTGTTATAAATGTGTTTAATCGGAATTAAGAAACAAAATGAAATTAAAATTATTAAAATAAAATTAAAATGAGTAAAAATAAGTAAAATAAAAATCCTTTTTATGGAATAAAATAAGTAAAACAAAATTGCTAAAATTTGAAAAAATTAGTTAAACATTAAAAGTAAAGTAAAATTAATAAACTTAAATTATTAAAATTAAAATAGGATAAATTAAAATTTTCTTCCATATCAAGTGTAATAAATGGAAATTTTATTCAACCTAAAATATAGCTTAAAAAAGTGAAAAAAATTTAAGAAATCGTTATGTAAATATAATTATAAAAGATCTACTTCAAAATTGGGATGCAAGTGATGTAATTTTTTAAAAATAAATACATGAGAGAATGAAGTAAAAATTGGTCAGCTTTCAAGCCATCGTCTTACAAAAATGAAATATTTTGGTTTAAAATCCACAAAAAGAAATTCGGGTAATTTTAAAAAATAAAGTTGTTCCTTATAATTAGATAAATTTATACATTTGTACTAAATGTGTTTTATTAATACGATGCGTTGTGCAGTGTCACTACTAACCATAGATAATTTAACAGAAAGTATTAAAATGTCAAAAACTCATATTTTTGAAATGGGGAACAAGATCGCATTAAAACTTAGAAACCACCTCAAACTTTAAGACAAGAGCTTTGGCATAGGTAATTTGCTTTTCCCTTCAAAATTTGAAGAAAAATTATATTTAAGCCGACAAGTCTACTAAAATTTCATCATGGCTAAACTGTATTTTATTAGGAACAAGAAGAACGGTGTTTCAGAAAGATATGTTCTTTAAAATGCATTAAGAACAGTGGAGTTGCAAGTTTTTCATAATGCGAAGACGAGTGATTCTTATGGCACTCTTCATTTCGAAATTATAATTTTACTATTTTAAAGTTATGATGTAGTATAATTGAAAGGGATTTCAATAATTTTTATGCATCACTATTAAATTGGTTTATTATAATACAAGTTACTAATTACCTTTAAATCATACGTTTATATTCGAAACTCGATACAACCAAAGACCCTCGTGTAACTGAAGACTGGTACACGTTAAATCTCTCGTGGCCTCAAATGTTCTCACGTTGGGATGGTGCGGAAGATTGGAGAGTGGGGTGCCAGTTCAGGCGTTGACCTCGTCATCTTACCTTGGTTCAAAATTACGGGATCTTTCCCTTTGGGATTGATCCCGGACCGTCGCCAATAGCCCGTTGTGTAGCTTCATTGCGACGTTAATTCAATTACCTAACTACCCATACATTTGTAAATTACAAATACTATTAAAAAGTATTAAATAAAATGAAAAGGTAGTCTCGGACAAATTGTGTTTAACATTCTGAAATTTAAAAATTCACTTTCAACAGGTATATCAAATATTGCGGTATCGTTTGTGATTAGTGCAAGATTAATTAACATGATGCTGAAAGCTGCGTTTTATATTATACTGGATACATAAAAGTATGTTTTTTATTAGCATTACTCAAAAATCAGTCTTATGTGAGCTGTATTAAATTAAAAACAATTCAAGTCATTGCTTTAAAGAAAACTGCCTTTTGTAGCTGCTTAAGTGAATGGACTGTTCGTGATTTTTAACTTTATACTCTATTAAAACCAACATAATACTCAACTTTTGTCAATACATCTCTATTTGAATGATAAAACTTGAATTTTTTTATAATTTAGATAATTTTATATTCATTTGGAGATGTTTGTGATAGTTCGAAAGCTTTTACGATTGATGAAATTATTCTTCTCAGATAGTAATTTCTTGTGACTCAAATTCTGGTATCCTTTCAGCACCATTAAAGATTCAAATCCAGTTCCAGTACTCATTTATTACGATTGTATAAGTCGAACGTACTTAACCTTTCAAGTGAAATAGTTCCACCCTGAAACCACACTTTAAACATTCCTGTGCTAATTGTAGAGCTTTTCCTGGAGTGGGGGGTAAACACGCGACAGATGCTCTATAGTACCACCATCTGTCAATCAATAAAGTAAAATTTGTTCAAATATATTCAACAGCTAATCGAAAATAATTTTAGCCGGTATTTCACCAAGTTAATCAAGATATTGTGTGCTTGAAGGGCTTAATCCTCCAAATTGTTTCGACGAGATATCTCGTCGACGATCTGTCACTTTAGTTAATGACGAGATATCTCGTCGAAATAAGACTGCACTATTCTCCAAGTGGAATGAAGATTCAGGTAGGCAAAACAAATTGTCCCTTACCTAGAATTGGTGACAGTTTGAGACAGGTGTTTGTATTAGAGGCAGTTCACTACGGGTCAGTGAAGATAAACCACCAGGAGGGTTAAAGAACTGCACAATAAATACTGAGTGATAAACAATAAGAATGCATTCTACCTAAAGATACAGAAATAGACTGACACAAACTGGGACAAACTAAGTACGGGAACGACTAAAGAAAAGATAAATATAAGAATAACTCCACTTCTCTTATCTTCTCTACTATTATAAAAGGAAGTGTTTATGTGTGTGCGGTGTCCAGACGAATCTATAGCACGTACAGCCATGAAATTTGGCACACAGGTAGTCCTAAAGGTGATGGAATATCCCTCGAAGCCCGAATTTAAAAATTTAATCTAGAAAATTTTATAATTAATTTATTGGCATGTTTTTGTATTATTTGGTTTCCTAAGAATGGCAACAGTGTGAAACAGATCCCACAAACATCCGCTATCGAACTCTCTGGAACGCAAAGCGCTCTGGAATCACGATTTTTATTTCAGCATAACTAACTCTATTTTTACATCATGACTAACTCTATTTTTACTTCAGTAGTGGTTATTTCATAACTTACTTTTGAATTTGTTTAATCTCATTTTTATTTCAGGCAAAGAGGTGGAGGATCTTCAATCGTGAGTACAAACTATTAACCCAAATTAAACTTTTGTTTGGGTATTTTTCGCAAATAATATTTTTGTGTTAATAAATTACAAAAATGGAGTAAGTGTTTATTACTGTTTAATTTCGTTTTGATTTCGCTGACATTGTGATTCATTTAGGTTGTTGGAATTAGTGAGGTGACATAAAGACTTTTTAAAAGTATAGCGTTATATTTAAAGATTCGATCACATTTTTATTTCAGTAGTGGTTATTTCATAACTTACTTTTGAATTCGTTTAATCTCATTTTTATTTCAGGCAAAGAGATGGAGGATCGTCAATCGTGAGTACAAACTATTAACACTAATTAAACTTTTGTTTAGGTATTTTTCGCAAATAATATTTTTGTGTTAATAAATTACAAAAATGGAGTAAGTGTTTATTACTGTTTAATTTCGTTTTTATTTCGCTGACATTGTGATTCATTTAGGTTGTTGGAATTAGTGAGGTGACATAAAGACTTTTTAAAAGTATAGCGTTATATTTAAAGATTCGATCACATTTTTGTTTCAGTTGTGGTTATTTCATAACTTTTCAATTTGTATAATTTCTGTAATTTTAATCCCATTTTGTTACATTTAAAGATTCAATCACAATTTTATTTCAGTAGTGGTTATTTCATAACTTACTTTTGAATTTGTATAATTTCTGTAATTTTAATCTAATTTTTTTTCAGGCAAATAACTACATAATTTTGGTTTATCGTTCATACTCGTACATTAACCTTTGTTTTTTAATTTTTTTCTGTTTGGATTTGGGTATTTTTCGCAAATAGTATAATGTTTGTGTTAATAAATTTCATGAAATGAAGTAACAGTGTTTATTACTGTTTAATTTGGTTTTGATTTCGCTGACGTGATTCATTTAGGTTGTTTGTCGGAATCAGTGAGGTGACATAACAAGACTTTTTAAAAGTATAGCGTTATATTTAAAGATTCAATCACATTTTTATTTCAGTAGTGGCTATTTCATAACTTACTTCGCCTTTTCAGGGGTGCAGTTGGCCCGGATTTCATTGTTATGGACGACAACGCTCGTCTACGTAGGCTCATCTGATATTCTCCGGATGGATTGGCCATATTCACTTGTTCTGACCAGCCCTCAAAAACATCGCAATCGGACCTTCTGTTACAAACAAGGAATTACTTTTACTTAACTCTTTCATGATCATCCTCCTCCTGTTGTTTTTGTCGATCGCATATTGTTTATCGTTCACTTTTCACCTTACGTTCTTTATTTGTATTGTGCTGCATTGTTTTTATTGTTTTTGTAATGTATAATTGACTGTGTTTTCTTCGTTTATTTGTGTTTTCCCTGTTTATTTATCTTTTTGTATGTACCTGTTTTGTCGACAGTGGGTTAATTCTGAGCGAAATATAAACCGGTATTTTATAAATCGGTGGTTGCCTTTACTAGCTAAAAGCAGCTGGTTTCGATGAGAGATTTGAGTTTTAAATTGAATTAATTTTACTTGATTAAATCTTGCGGACTTGAATTAACTTTGAAAATTAACTCACCTAAATTGAATTTTGCCGGTACTTTATAAACCGACGAAATTTCTTACTGTTGGCGGCGAAAATATAAACCGATGTTTACTGGTATTCGCTATTACTGGCCTGCTTTTTATCCGTTATATATGTCCTGTTCTGGTTTTGGTTGTTTTTGGTGTGTTTAATTATTTTGATGTTTGTGTATTTAAGGCCTCATACTTAGAGCCCAAAATTATGTAAAAACTTTTTAAACTTTTGTAATAACAATAAAAGCCCACGCACTCACTGTGGGTCGGTGAGTCAGTGAGGCTAGGGTTGGGGGGTGGATTGGCCAGCCATCCAGATCTTCAGACCTAAGCCTTACAGAGCATATCTGGGACGCTATTGGGGGGGGGGCAATTGCAACTCGCCTTCCTCCTCCCAGTACCATTCAGGACAGCGTTGCTGGAGGAGTGGGACGGACTGCCACAGGGACTCATAAACTGTCTCATTTCCAGTATAAATTCACGTTGTGAGAGCTGTATAACTGTAAGAGGGGACCATACCTCCTATTAACCCATTTTTGTTTCGATATTGTAACCTCTGTTTTAGACCTTCCTGCGCTGATGAGTCTAACGCACGATCATGCGTGTGTACCATAACTGTTGTATGGTTTTTTGTATTATTTCAACCTTATATACCCAGCTAATTTTATTTAAATATGCCCAGTAGTTCTGGAGATAATTGCCCAAAAGTGAAAATTCTCTTAATTTTGATCACCAGTGTAATTTTAAGATTCGGCACACTAAATAATTGGCAATCTATAACAAATTGCCTATGATTGATGTGTAGTACTTATTAAATTTCACTTTACCAGTTTGGTAAAACCTGATCCAACTTGTTTTTGGCTTGCATTGTATAAGTTGTAGTCATTTAGCTGAAATATAGAGCTTATTTTTTCAAATTATGCTTAAAGTATTAACATTCGCGTCTCACTTATATGGAGTTCTTTGACTTTTGCCATACAATGAGTGAAGTGTTTCATAGTTTGTAGCTGTAATGCTACTGATATCTGAAATAACTGCAAACATTACATTGCATTTCCTATCAGTTTCTAGCAGATCCTTTCCTAAGTAGATCTAATTAGCCCTTGTGCACCAAACAATGGCCATATAGTGGCAAACTAAACAAAACCTGTGACCCTCTTTATTAAAATGTTTTACGAATAATTGAAACTAAAAGCATTCTGTTCATAATTTTAATTAGATTATTAGTGAGTAGTTCGAATTAAACACAATCTCAACGCTTTACAGAACTCAAAAATAAGTATCATCTCATTTTTTTCATAAACTGCCATTTTTAGGTAATGGTGTTCACTTTTTTTTATGAAAAATGAATTTTTGAAAATTCTGCTTACGTAAAAGAACGCACATAGACGTTATTGTGTTGAGCAACTCACCGTTTTCTCGAGGTTCGATAAAGAATTATAAAAAGAACACAAAATCAAACGATGGTATTTGGCGATCCATGGAATAGCAAGTTACAAGAATTATTTTTATTCAAACTACTAGCAAAATTGCCCGACCTCACTTGGGTTGAATTGGTTAACTATAAATTGAAAGTGATCAGAAATTAATCACTTTCCTCTTTCGTAGAAAAATGCCAAATCATTTAAGTGTGAGTAAAATAATCTTTTAACGTCTTTTCGACATTTTTATAATTTCTACAACCTACTTTGGACAAAAATCCTATACATGCATATTCATCCATGTAATACACTTAACATATATCGCACCCCTGCTTAAGGTACACTCTTGAACCAGATTTGAGACATTTTCGAATTTCGCCATCATTAAGGGAAAGATGACAAATTAATTTGATAACATATTTATCACTAAGTTTGTTTTAAAGTGGATACGCGTTGTTTCTTGAAAATTCCGTTATGCGGCAAGTGTGCAATAATAAAAGAACTTGTTTTAAATTTGAATGTCTTCGGTACAAAGGTAACCTATTACCATTTTTTTAAATGGTAAATCGATTTGATAGTTTCTTCTAAAAAATCGTTGTTTTAAGAAAACCTTCCTTATATAAGTTGCTTACGTATAGTTTCAATTCGTAAAATAAACCACTTTGACCTTCTGTTACTATATGACACAGAATTTGTAATATTTTAAAAGCCCTAGTTCGGATTTGTTTAACATTAACGTTCTTTCAATTTTTGCTTTATTCTAACTTGCATGCCACTTTAAATCAAATACTTTGTAGTGGTGTTGCGTGTGATGAAAAGGGATTACATTTTATTAAAATAATAAATATTTAAAACAGAAAATAGCGAAATGGAACAAAGTAAAAGTTGGCGATAAAAAAATTGTTCTAAAGATATAAATTCGTGATTCGTTTTTCCTCTTGATCTCACACAGTTGCCACAACCTACGACTAAAAATTAGAAAAAAATTTAAAATACGAAATTAATTCCGAGCGAAACAGAAAATAACCCTGCACGTGACGATAATTCATAACGAAGCGAACACGAGTTTTCGTTTCGTTACAAATTATCGTCTGTCCCAAATATTCGGAAATACTTTATAGTTTGCAAAGAAAATAAGTAAGGCTCAAAATACAAAAGTATAATTTAAATTCCGTAAAATTAGTTTGGAAAAATAATTCATTTTTCAGCAGCACCAGTAAAACAATCCAAGTAATTGCAATGATCAATTTTCATTCCAGCTACTCCCAAACTACCAAATTTTGGTTGATTTAAGTAGTTACTCAGATGTTTTACCATGAAACTTGCCTAAATATGTAACCAAAGAAATTTTAGATAATGTATTCCCTAAAATAAAATATGGTGTATCAAATATAGAACATTGCTTTAAAATATGTTGAAAACAGTTTTTGTGATACTTGTACAAACACACAAACACAAAATCGAACATAGAACGGGAAGACGGACAGACAGACTAACGCAACCAAGTTAAGTCACTAAATAAATGTAGGTACTCACAGTATACAAAGTTTCATGAAAATATATTCAACCGTTTGGACGTAGCACGGGCACACACATACAGACAGACACCAAACGCGCAAGAGACTGATTTTGCATCAGAAAGGTTCAAAACGGATAAAAAACATGAAATGGGTCGAAAATATTCAATGTACAAACACTTCATTCTTATTTATATAGATTTACATTTTGAAACATAAAACGACAATACGTGTTGCCATCGGTGCAACTCTAAATTAAGAAAACAAATTATCTTTGACAGTTATTCCGCAGCGTTAATAATACAAAACCAGCAAATGCTATGTCGAGGAAACGTTTGAGTCAGTCATGTTGATAAAAAAATATATTTGTTGTACGACTGACTTCGGTATCCACCATCTTTACTCACCGAGATGACAGAAGTCTTTTCAGAATCTGAGGGATATAGTTTTCTTTTACCAAACTTCTGTTGATCCTGCCTCAGGTGAAGGACTTGAATGAGCTAAACTTATTGATATTCATCCAATACTTATCTTAATCCTTATGAAACGTGAAGCAAACATGAAACAATCAATTACATTCTCCAGCTTCCCACATACATTTCTAAATGAAAATGTATGGTTCATCAGAAAGAAGAGGCAAAAACTTCAATCCTACATCTTCTTTCATCGCCTATTAGCTTACATGTACACAAAAAATTTCAAAGAAATAGCTGTTCTGTATAAATGCAACCGAACAGATAAAATAAACTGAGCTCTAAGAAAGAAGAAAAGAAAATACATCCGTATCTTGAAAAGACACAGTACAACAATTCATCAGAAGAAAATAGCAACTGGAAAGAATAAAAGGTTACAGTACACAATAATTAAATGTAATCATCTAATGACATAAATCAGCACTCATTTTGCATTAGCCATAACACGGATTGATTTCTCTTTAAAGTTCAGTGCATGGAAAAAATAAAAGAGTAGGAGTTATAAATTTTGATGCTGAAAACGAAATATGTAATGAAAAGCATAGAATACATTGTCTAAATAATAAGTTTATTAATTAAAAAATATTTAATTTTAGATAGTGTTGTATTGTTAAGAATTTTTTCGTGGATGATGTACTAATATAATTATTTTGCCATAAAGTTATACATAAGTAAAATTATTCCTTCAAGACAAACTAGAATACAAAGAACTGATATTTTATGAGGAAGACACACAGTAAGAGGAGGCCGATTCGATAGAGACCAACATTTAGGTAAATAAAGGTTTTGGGTTTGGTTGTTTTGCAGTTGTTATGGCTTAAGGGACATATTTGATCAAGCTGCACCAAACACAAGACAGACAACGTCAAGTAATGGACACACAAGGAAAGTTTTACAGACACAAGAAGTATACCCAGGGAGGAACCGTACAACTCGCAGATTGGCAGTGCAGCGGATGAACCAATTGAGTCCCTTTATTTACATAGGGGTCCTATGTAAATAAAGAGGCAAATTTAACAATGAATTACTCAATACATGACTCAGGCACTCATGTGAAAAATTCAAAGATCATGATATGCGAGTTGGTAAAATCCAAATTCGTATTAAAATGGGGGAAATGTGGTTACTCAAATAGTATTCAACTATCCAGTTTCTCCTATTTGTAAAAAATTTAATTTTGTGCTCTAAAAGTTGAATTGTTCCAATTGTGCTGTATAGCTGAAAAAGAAACTAGCTAATTAATTAGTTAACTATATTCCAATGGAAAAATGCTAATCAATCAACTTGCGCATAGATTTCAAAAGTCGAATTATTTTGTCGTTCGACAGCAAGTAGATATTTTCTCTCAAATTTCTTAGAAGCAAAAATTTTTTGTTGGTATGCTGTGAGAAAACAACTTTATCTCATAACCATAATAACAAAAGTTAAATATAATGTAAAAGTTCTTGATTCTTTCCAAATAAAATGTTTTCAAAGGTCTATTTACTACCCCACAAATTAAACAAAGTAACTTTACAAAACAAGGACAGGAAGCATTAAATTATATGGTTTGTTTTGCATTAAAAACTAACCGAACTGTCAACAGCAAAACCTTGCAAAAATCAAGGCAAAGCATTTCAATTCCTCTTCCTCATTTTGAAGAATTTTTTAGTGGGTCACAGTTTATTTAAATGGAGATACTTAAGAGGGAGAGGCTATTAAACTCTCATCTGGTGCTCTAAAATGATCTGAGCAAAGCATTTCAAGATGCGTATATAGTCAAAATAATCAAATGCAAAGATGTTTTCTGCTTTAAATGCACATACATGAAAATCATGTCTACTCTGTACATAACAGTACAGAGTAGACATGATTCCTCTAATAATATAAAACAGCTGTGACTACTATCCGGTATTTTCACCGAATAACTCCACTGATTAAAACGTAAATGTATATATAACAAAACATGCCTTTTAGAGAGAAGTTTCATTTTTCTAGATGCAAAGTATACAACTGAAACGATTTAATCTAAGCTTCCTAAGATTATACCACACAATCAATCACAAATTGCTCAATGTATTCTAAAAGCTTTGAAACTGAGAATAGGTGAAATTCAAGCTTCCCAAAAGTTACAAACTTTTAGAATTCAAAATGACCTTTGGTCTCTTGGGACAGAAGATCAGAAATAGTGAATAAGTTCCGGATCATTTATAAGGGCATCATGTGTCTGAAACAATGATTGACCAATCATAACGAAATCGAGCCTTTGTTTTATTCATAATCCATTGCTTGCCCGCCGTAGGAATATGATACTATAAGTCCTAATCTCCTAAGACTTATTTCGAATCTCTTTTTAGGTATCCAAGACGTTTCTTACTTGAAAAGACGAAATAACTCTTTGTTTTATAAATCTCACTACTTATATTGTTTTCGGAAAACCGGCAACTTTATTATTTATACAATACGTGTCTTGAAAAAAAATTAATCCAGTTTTTGAGGTACGATAATCTCGCTAAGGTTATTTGATGTCCTCAAAGATCTCTGTAACCCTCCTGGTAGTTTATCTTCGCGTCGAAAACTTCCCTGTAATGGCCAATCTCTGGTGCAAAAACCTGTTCCAAACTGTCCCCAGTTCTGGGTAAGGGACAATGTGTTTTTTCTACTTGGAACTTCATTCCTTCTTGGAGTATTAGGGCAATTTTGTCTCGATGAGATATTGACAATATCTCGGACGACATATCATCGAAACACTTGGAGGGTTAAATTAAAATTAAATTGCTAACATTTTAAATATTTAAAAATGGAACTAAATCCCGTAATCTGTAATTTGTCCATTTTTACTTAGATACGTGAGATAAACAGGCCAGTTTCGACTCAAAGCGACATAATTTACGGGGTTTTCAAACTTTCTTTACAGTATTTGTGTTATAATTCAAACAATTTGAAGATTTTGGTTCGCTTCCCCTCGGACACTCTTTCAATGTGTGCTTTGATAAGCAAATCGGACAAATAACGGTTTGAGAATTACACAAATCTGAATGATGATTAAACTTACTGCACTTAAAACATATCACAACTGATACATAATCTGTGCATTTACAGACCAACACCATTTTAATTTCATTCCAGATCTAACATCTTCTTTCTCAGAGTAGGTGAAACTTCCACAACTAAGTTGCGCAGATTTTTCTTAAATTTAATGTTCGTTTTGATAAGCAAAGTTTCATTCTACAAAATTTCGAAAACCTGTTTTCTGATAATATTCTCTGCGTTTCCTAAAGTACCTTTATGTGTCTTAAAATGTGGGTAAAGTTGACTGCATTTAATCTTTTTTATTTCCAAGCAGGCAGAAAAACGAAGTACACAATACAAAAGTTTGTAGCAAAAGTCCACTCAAACAATACATAAAAATGATAAGAAAAGGTAAGACAAGAAAGAGAAATAGCCCCATCTAGCCTCCCAACATCGGCCACAGTTGTTCCGATGATAGAATAATTAGAGATAGAGATCAAACAGTAAACATTTGCTAGTGGCGAATATCCATATCTTGCGAATCAGTACAAAGAAGGCAGCAGGGATTTTTCAGAGATGTTTAGCTTAAAGAATCGTGACCAATCAGGAGTCAGGGTATTACACCAGCTTCTGACCTTGGGGCATCTGAGATGTATTTTTATGGTAATAACTCAAATATTATAGACCTATCTACGTGGTGCTTCCGGGCAACATTTTTAACTGCAAAATAGTCTACAGTTTCGCTGAGCGTATTTATAAACCCTCCAAGTGTTTCGATGAAATATCTCCACAATACTACCATATTGCTCCCATGGGTAAGGAAAAACAAACTGTCCCTTGCCCAGAACTGGTGATAATTTGGAACAGGTTTTTGCACCAGAGGCTGGCCATTACAAGGCAGTTTTCGACTTGAAGCTATATCTCCAGGAGGGTTAAAATTTTCAAACTGATGTATATCAAGTGTTTACTTTACCTCCAGATCTATACTCTCGGCCCAAATCTCAAATTAGATGACGGGCCCCTTATGAAATGCCAACATGTGTTATAAGTACACAATATTTAACATGCACAACTGTACAGTTTTTTTGCATTTCTTTGAACACTTATTGCACAGATTTATTACAAAAAATACAATGAAGATTTAACTTTTTATGCTTTGAAAATGGACTACTTATTAAGAACAAAAACTTTTCATATCAACTTTTCATTTCCCGAACCCCCTCATGCCATGGTACCATGATACCAAAGACTCCCTCTCCCCTATGTAGGGACTCTAGTTATCACGCTAATCCTCGCTTGAATTCATCAAACCTCAACCGAGAGATGAAAAACACTGAGATATTCTTTCCCTTCGTAAATCCCATCCATTTCATCTTTCAGAAAAGTAAATTATATTTACGTTTCATATCTGATAGGGCACAGCGAACTTCCACAGTTGAACCCATGCATCTTCCTCAAAACAGAAGCTGTCTCTCGAATATCCATCTGTTTTACACACATCAGAAGTGATTACGGAGAAGCAAAATTGGTTTTCAACAACAAAACTCAAAAAAGGGACAGCTTTCATCAGCAGTAATCACGCCGGGCCTCTCGTTTCTTAAACTTTTCTTCGAGATTTTCTTACCACCCCTCCAAAAACAGAAAAGGCTGGAATGGGAAGAAAAATTATTCTCACTGCGAGAAAAGAATGTATAATTCTTATTTGTTTTGCTGCTTTCCAAAATGCATGGAATGGCCACGAGATGGAGTATGTAAAAGAATTCAATCTTCTTGAGAGCAGGGTTCGGAATGTTCTAGCTGTGTGCCATTTACATCATAAAAGAAACATTAGACTGATTGTTTGCCAAGACCTTTTTGCAAAAGATGCAGTATTAACGGAATAGTTGCCAGTCAATTCGTTATCGTGTATTTTAAATTGATATATAGCCACTTTTTCAAGATTTTGACAGCACAATAAAGAAAAGAATATTAGAAAAACGTTAGTGCCCTTAATAGTTTCCTTTAGTCTTATGTAATTGCTGATTTATACCGCTTATTTCACAATTTCTTGTATACGTCTGATTTATATACTGTGAATTTTCTTTTTATTTATATTGTTCTTTTGCAGAATTATCTGTGGAGTGACTCGAATAAGTTCATTGAAACGGATAAAGAAGACCGAAACAGATCAGAATAATTTTTTCTCTATTTCAAGGGAAAACATAATTATAATTCAAGTGCACGGAAAATAAATTTAATTGCTCCAAATTTCTAATATTTTTAAAGCTTACACATTTTACTTGCAACTGCGATAAATATACCTGCTACACTCATTCATTAAGTACTCAATGCTTAGCTTAACAAATGCTTAACTTTATTTTCAACTTAAACTACTAAATTGTTATAACTACAATGGAAAAATATATTAAAACTATATCAATGGACGCTTATTCATATTTATTTGAGAATGTAATTTTTTTCATTTAACATATTTAATTTCAAATTTACTTCCCCCTTTATAGATTTGTTCACTCATTTATATCACGTCTTTGATATTTTAATTCATTATTGTGCTACATTTACATTTACATATACATTTACATTTATGAGATATATCTCGATAGATAATTATCAAAATATATCGGAATCTGAATAAAATACTTCTAAATAAGTAACCCTTTTTAACCCTCCTGGTGATTGTCTCGACGAGGTATCGTGGCAATAGAAAAACTGACCAGATCTTGATGGACTAGATATCTCATCATTAGAAGGAAACTGACCAGGTCTTGATAAAAATAATCAGCTATATCTTGATGATGAGGTGTGTCTCATAATTGCAAAATTGGTCAGATCTTGATGGACCACTTGGAGGGTTAAATGGGAATATTTTTTTTGTATTTCGAGGTGCTGAAAATAGTATTTTAGAGGCTCATTTAAAAGTCAATTATTTAAGAGAAAATATTTTTATTACGTGATTCATATCTGGAGTACGTTTTGTGAATGTTCAACACTAGTTTTCTATTAAATAATTTTTTTTATATATCTGTAACTTTTCCATTGAAATATGTGTGAGCAAAGTGGAACTCCTCGATTGCACGAAATATGCAACATTTTCCACATTGTATGCATTCCCATAGAAAAATATTTCGAAAGTAAAACAATTTTTTTCATGTAATAGAAGACATTCTTTATAGGAAATGAGTGCTTTAAATAAATTAAAAATTAACTAATAAGTATTTTGCACCCAAAATCGGAGAATTGTGTTTCACTGAAATACTATATGGACAATTTCAAGAATCCGTCCATTAGTTTAAACTTTAGACTTAACGAGTAAAGCATACAATTTGTTGGGAGAAAATGCGACCAACTGTTTTAAACTCTAACTGCACCCGAAACTGTTTTACGAAAAAAGAGCAAATCGAGAAATACGCTAAGGTGAAAACTTCAAAAACTCCCTTGGTGGATCCCCATGTTCTTCTGCAGGTAAAAAAAAATAATAATTTCATTTTTTGTTCCAAGTGTGACATGCAAACAAAGGGGTTTTATCTTGGCGAATTCTCCAAAGGCACGTTTGTTTAAGTAAAACAAACATGGAACTTCACATTTTTGGAACAATAAATTATTTTATTGGTTTTCTTTAAGAGGCACTTCGAAACCAGAATAAACTTCGATGCAAAATTTACCTTTTTAAGGTAGAAATACGATGACATCTAAAATATAACTATTTAAAGTGAGTACAAAGTAATCAATAGGATCTCAGACTCTCGATTGTATAAAGGTAAAACAAAAGTTCAGGCTTGCAAAAATGGATGAAATATCAGGATATGGTGAAAGATTATTCCACAATTCAAATGCGGCCGCCGTCGCTCAGTGGGTGTACCCACTGCTCTAGCAACTTGTGAGTTGTCGGAGAAGGTTTGATTCCTATAATTTAACCCTGTATATGTTTCTCTCGTCAGTAACACTTTCCTTATATGTGAATGTCCATTACTGGACGATGTCTATCATGTGTTTGGCGCTATCTAATTAAGGCCATTGCGAGATAAAACCCAACCAACCGAACACAATTCAAATAGCTGCTATTTTTGTCAGTCAGGCGCATTCCTCCCTGGGTGTATTTCTCTCTACTGTGTCAGTAAAGGTTTCATTGTATGTGCATGTCTACTACTTTATAGTGTATGTCTTGTGTCTGGTGCAACAGGGCCCAATATGGCCCTTGCGCCCCAAATCAACCAACCAGCCAAATAGCTGTCGGGGTCGCAGTGGTTCACTGGCTAACTCAACACTAGCAACCTGTAAGCTGTAGGCGGAGTAGGTTTGATTCCCTATAACTATCCAGGGTTGATTCCCTGTAATTAGATCCAGGGTCCAGATCGAACAACCAATCATCTAACCAACGGCTATAAACTATATTTTGAGGTAACCCTGCTATTTATCATACGAGAGCATTTGGGTAGCGGAAGTAAAATCTTCGCTTTCCCTCTGGTTTGTTTGTTTTACACTGGTAAGCCATCTCATAGCGGCAGAAACTTTGAATGTAAGAGTTTGTGATATGTCATAATTACTCATAAATACTAAAGCTATATTCTGATCTGATACTTGTGTTAGAATTGTAGACAGAAAAATAAATGTATTTTCCAAGTAACTTTTCCAGAGATTGGAATTGTTGATATTCAATGACATTTTAATTCTTGTCAATTTTCTTTCATGTTAATTTTGACTAAAAAATATTCGAAAAGGGTTGACTGTATAGAACTCGATACTGTTATCTTTACCTTCCACACATTGGATAAAATAAGGGGATGGTTAAATTAACGTCGTAGAGCAACATAACTGGCTATTGGTGACGTTCCGGGATCAATCCCGAAGGGAAAGATCCGAGGACAACGCCTCACAATTTTGAACGTCAGATTTTTTGATCAACACCTGTTTAGGTACTCCAAACTTCCACGCCAACGTGAGGATATTTGAAGCCACTACAGTTGAAGACAGATTTAACGTGCACCAGCCCTCTAATACACAACGGATGTGGTGTACTAGAGGGCTGGTACTAGGGTTTGGTGGAACCGAGTTTCGAACTCGCAACCCTCCGGTTGCTGATCCGTTACTCTTTCGACAGGGCGACTTTGACCCGTGGATAAAATAAGGAAATTAAAATTTCTACATGGGTACTTCTTGACTCAGTATTACTGATATTGAATTTCAGTTTTCATCCGGTGTATTCTCATAGGTACATCAGAATTCCATTTATTTGTTTGAGCTTCATGGAGTACCTTCAACGTTTATATCCCTATTCTGATAAAGCGTACGCTCGCATTATTCTTGCTACGACGTTTTCCTTAATTTTTATTCAGTTACAAATTCCACAGATCGGTAAAAATCTATTATTCAGGAACTGAACTCTATACAATAAGGGGTGCTGCACAATATTCTCATTATTGATTCAGTCAGAGGACGCCGAATACAATGCCAATCCTCTTTCTCATTAATGAAATACAGTGAAGGTCCATTTAGAATAATCACTTTATCAGATCACAACTTAGTTAAGTAGATTATATGAGAATAAAATGATTCATTGCGTTTGCGTCGAACCTTGTTCTAGTAGCTGGTACACTTTTCTATACTTAATATTTCGCAGGTAGGAAAAATGATATTTTTATCATGTTTTCAAATACGATGAAAAAAAGTGCGCAGATACATTTCAGGGAAACACTTTGCTCTTTTCTACATAAAAATGCCGAGAATATTATTTCAGGTCGGTAGTTGAATTTACGTCGCATTGGAGCTATAGAGGAAATATAAAAGTAGAGTGAGCAATGGGTAGCCTTTATTATGTGCCCAGAATCATGTGACTAAAACTAGTAACGTGACCCTTAAACTGCTTTCGTCTGCTGGGTGAAACCTAACATTCATCATCTGATTGGTCCACGGGACGAGAGAAGGCTCACATCCACTGAGTCATAATCTGATTGGTTCATTGATTGAGATCATCTGATAGTAGTAGACATTGGCGATTTCACCACTTTCGTTGCCACTCTATAGAAATGCAGATTCACACACCTACCATGTCGTAAGATATTACTTCTCCAAGCAAGGTGATAAGATACCAAATCAGCCAAGCAACTCAATTTTTCCCAGAGCAATAACGTAACTATTAGTCGATATATGTTGGTCACACTTTTTGAAGCTCCTCTCAAAAGCAATGCTCAGTTTATATATTTTACATATACGACTGGAGCAATACAACAGGCTATTGTGACGGTCTGGGATCAATTCCAAAGTAAAAATCCGAGGACTGCACCTCGTAATCTAACGCAGATAACGAGAGTAGGTAAATTCCAAAATTCACTCTTTTGACCCCCAAATATGTTCTAAAAACAAATTAAAACTGACTTAAGCTTGTGAGCCTGGATTTGAATATTACGTTATTGCATGAATATCAAATTTTCAGTAGTAGGTTCGTATCTTTGCCCGAACTATCATTGTGTGAAATTAGGATTTTTATGCTGCGCCCAATCCTGAAATTTTTATTTGCTAAATTCATCAATGATTTCTTCATTTTAAGCACATTTTTGTAATTCAATACAATCTACCAACCTGCTGAACAGTAACTTCTGAAGAAATCGAGAAAGTTAAATTTCGGGAAATATTTCATACATTAGTTTATAATTGTATTTCAGCGATATTCTACATTGTTTTCTTCAACAAATTCTTACACTCGTTAACATCTAAAAGCTATTTCGTAGGTGTGCAACTATCTTTATATGAATATACACAACATACATACCATGCCAAAAACTTTCCATTTCATTTAAGCGTAATTTACTTAGTATTATTAATTTCGTCTTCGTTTCCTCTTTCTCAAACTCCCTCTGAATCAGCCCTCTCATTTGAATATTGGTGTCTCAGAGCGCTATTTCTTAAATACTTGCCCTAAGCTTTCTTCGTTAACATCCTCAACCCCGTAGATTATCGTGAAGATATGTTCTTTCTGGCCGTGACCACCATCATGTAAGGAGCTCAAAGACAAGTTATCGGCTATAACGGGGGTAACACTCAATTCGATTCGCGATTGCAAATATGAATATTTCTTTAATAAATGGATCTAGTTTAAATTTAGTCATGTGTTGTGTTTAAGCATGCATAAATGCAATATTGTTAACCCTCCTGATGGTTATCTCGAAGAGGTATACCAGAATTAGCAAAACTGACTAGATCTTGATGGATGAAATAGTACCTCATTATTGGAAGAAAACTGGCACTCGATCATAAAAAATCTACAATATCTTGGACGAAATACCTAGTCATTAGCGAAATTCGTCAGTTCTTGATGGACGAGATGTCTCGTTGAAACCACTTGGAGGGTTAAAGCACTTCAGTAAAAGCCCATTTTTAAATACGTATACCTTATAAAGTAAATCTTAATCTTAACCCTCCTGGTTGCTTATCTTTGTTTCGAAAATTACCTTGTAGTGACTAGCCTGTGATGCAAAATCTTTTCCTATTTGGATCTTTATTCCCTTTGAAGTAATAGAGCAGTTTTGGCTCGACGATATATCTCGTCATTAACAAACCTGATCCAGATCCTGATGGACGTGACCATCAGGATCTGGTAATATCTCGTCATTAACAGATCCTGATGGACGAGGTATCTCGTCAAAACCACTTGGAGGGTTAAAAATTGAACACGCCTTCGTATACAGATATATATACATTTATAAAACGTATTTTATATTTTATTTCTAAAAACACTTCATATGATTCTTCTAAAATTATCAATTTTTCTAAAACGTGTCAAAGCAGCTTACATTTGTTCTACCGTGTCGGAAAAAAATCCCTGTTAAAACAAAAAGTCGTATTTTTAATTTTTAAGCAGATACCAATTAAGGCCAAACAAAAACCATTACGACACAGCAAAAACTGACCCAAATAAGCGCTTCGATACCTCGCTCGCATAAACTGAATCTTAATACATTTGCACTTGTTTGGGAAGTATACTCTACATACTTCATATTAATTAGTACACATGTTTAATGAACGGTTCAAGTTTCCAGATATGAAGTCCCAAAACATAAATGGTAATACTTTCGAATTAAAGAAACTGCATTAAAACTAGGGGTTCTTAGAAATGGAGATTCATTACGAAAATCATTTCATTCTTTGAAGAAACCTTGTTGAAATCTTACTGAAATTAACTCACATGGATTCTTGTGAAACATATTAAAAGTAGCGTAAGATTTTTTTATTCGTTTAAGAAAGCCTCGACATCGGAGGATTTAACTAAAAACTGAATGCAATAAACTTATGCCTTCGTAATTAGACTAATTATTAATCTCATTTTAAATGTTTTCAAGCACCTTCAAATAATATAAAATTTTTATAAGACTGCTAGAAAATTAATGAAGTAAATACATATGTAAATAAAAGCATTCAACCACTGAATTTTGTTCGTGAGTTTCACGATGCAGATGTTATTTTTCTTTGGAACTTGAATTCTTTAAGCTATATTCTTGCTTCGTCTCTTTGTTTCATTGATATTTTCTCATTTTATGTGCTTCGTGTGTTATTTTTGAAGCATTTGTTTAATATTTGAAATTAGAGTAAAAGTAGAGTAATTCAATTTGATCAAATAAAAGAATGTTTTACATCTAGGCACAATTTATGCATAACTTTCCATCTAAACAGATGACAACAAACATGCATGAAATATGGCTAAGATGAGATTCAAAATTTAATTTTATTTACATAAATAACGTAAATTTACACGAATAAACTACTGCTTAAGACCCACCAAGAGATTTTGATGAGATATTTCGTTCATTAAGATTTGATAAGTTTTGCTAATGAGTGATATATCGTCATCAATATTTGATCAGATCTGAATGGACGAGATATCTCGTCTAAACCACTCGGAGGGTTAGTATTCATCTTGTACTATTTTTCCGTATTGTCTAAGCTTTACTCTTTCTTCAAAACACTATTGGATCCATGACGTCTTCCCGATAGAGTAATGGTTAATCTATTAACCCTCTAAGTGGTTTTGACGAGATGTTTCGACCATCAAGATCTGACTAATTTTGCTAATGACGAGATATCTCGTCATCAAGATATTTTCGAATTTTTTATGATTACGAGATCAAGACCTGGTCATCTTTCTTCTAATGACGAAATACCACGTCCAGACAACCACAAGGAGTATTAAGCAGTATGAAAACAAAGAAAAAACACAAAAGAAAATTCCTACGTGCCATCACTGAAATCTTTTGTGTCAGTAAAACTTTCATTGTCTGTTTGTCCCTTACTTGATATTGTCTGTCTTGTGTTTCGCGCGGCTTGGCCAATTATGGCACTTGCTCCATAAAAATCAGTGCACCGAACCAAACCTCACTCAGCTGTATCCAATGAGAATTCTTTGGATGTCTTTCAATAATTTATTAATAGAATAATTTATCAATTAACTCAGATTCAATTCATAAAATTATTTTTCAATTAACTTACATTTAAAGTATTTCTTTTCAACGTGTTCTTATTAATTTAACTTGCATAAATAATTTTGGAAATTGCTGATCCTTGTGAAATTATAATACTAACAGGGAATGAACTACACTCATGTCCAAAATTATCTTTACATGCATAAAATCACGGATTTCTCAGAAACTGTGAACTATAATTTTATGAATTTGTGTGAAATGATACATAACATCATAACACATAAATACAAAGGAAAAAATTTAAGAGCACTGCACGTGATATAAAACTGTAACATGAAACAATAAAAATGGCAATAATATGTGACAAGGAGAGTTCAGAAAAAAAGTGTAACTCAGAAAAAAATTAAGGCTTATGAATTTAATATATAATGTGATCTCCCCTGACGTGTACACACATATCACAACGTGTTTTAATGCTGGCAATAATATTGTTAACTACAGTTTGGGGAATTAAGTTCCACTCCTCCAGCAATGCAGTCTTTAGGGCATTTATATCTCTAGGAGGAGGATGTCTCCGTGCAACTGCTTTTCCAAGGTAGTCCCATAAGTTCTCTATCGGGTTCAGATCAGGAGATTTTGTTGGCCATGGTATTCACTCAATGGCTTCACTTTCAAGGAATTCGTCAACGAGGTTTGCTCGATGTGGACGAGCATTATCGTCCATAAATAAAAAGTCAGATTCATATGCACCTCTGAAAAGTCTTACATGAGGTTCTAAGACCTCATCCCGATATCTCTGGCCGGTCAAAGATCCGTTGTTGAAAAGTTGTAGGGGCGTACGTCCATCGATCATTATTCCTCAAATACCTTCACACCTGCACTACCAAAACGGTCAAGTTCCATAATGTTTGAAGGGAGATTTCGCGTTCCTGACTCCCTCCAGATGTAAACACGTTGAGTATCAGATGTTAAACTAAACCTTGAGTCATCAGTAAAGAGAACATGGATCCATTGGTGTTCACTCCAGTTCTGGTGTTTTTTGCACCAATTAAAGCGATCCCTCTTTTGTTGTGAAGACAGTGAAACACATACCGTTGGCTTTCTGGCATAAAGGTCTTTTTCATTAAGCCTTCTGTATACAGTTTGCCGTGATACAACAGTTCCAGTGGCGGCTGCAACTTCTGAACTTAACTGCCGAGCAGTTACTTCCTGTTACGACGGGCAGTTATTGCCAGATATCGATCTTGAGAAATAGTTGTTATTCGTTTACGACCTTGTCCAGGCCTCCTTACAACAGTTCCAGAGTTCTGAAATTGTTTCCATAGCGTAGAGCCTTGTCTGTCTTGAAATATTCACACATCTCGCTGCTTCCATGATCGTCCGCCCTGCTTCTAAACGGCCGATAATTCGCCACTTCACAGATTCTTCCAAATGATACTTCGGAGCCATAACAAACCGTTTTGAGGCTTGTCTTTCACACATTCCCTGCAAAAATGGATAACATAGATTGGATATTTCATGGAATATCATTATTTATGGGTATGTAAAGATAAATTTGGACATGAGTGTAATATGGGATTATCGTACTCTTCCTGTAACTTTTTCTGTATGTGCCTGTGTATAATGTGCTTTTAATGTTACATCCCGTTGAGATTCAAGCTATGTTTGTTTGCTTCAGTTTTTGCTAGTTATAACAAGCTTACCAAGGAGATGTGATGTTGCTTGATATCGTTGAATAAATTAATAATATTGTAGACATAATTTGCAGGTAAGCAATTAATTAACTTCGCACTGGAGAAACACAACTGACTATGGGAGACTATTCTGGATCAACCAACCCCGAAGAGAAAGGTCCGAGAACAATACCTCGTAATTTTGAACGACGGTCAAATGAAGCGGTAATCACCTGAACTGGCAATCCACTATCCAAACTTCCACACCATGTCAACGTGAGGACATTTGAGGCCACGACAAATTTAACGTGACAAGCCCCAAGTACACAAATCTTTGGTTGGATCTAGTTTTGAACTCACAACCCTCCGGTTCCTAATACCTACTCTATCAACCGGGTTACCATGGCCCTTGTAGATATAAATGAACTTTACACAAAATAAAATATTTTAGGGATTGTTTCTTGTGTTTTCCACAAAACGCTGATTTAAAATGAATTTTGTCTTTTATCTTAAGCTTTAAGTTTTTATCTCAGAGTTATACAAATTAATTTTTCACTTAGAAATATTTAATATAGTTTTGGAGGACAAACTTTTTCAATTTCTGGTTTCAAAATCTATATATCTGTCTGTCTCTCTATCCATCCATCTATCTATCTATCTATCTATCTATCTATATACATATAACGCAGAGTTGGCGTCTGTATGTATGTTCTCTATCCCAATCTACACCGTTTGACCAAGCCATACCAAATTCTGTAAACCTATACTCTGGAACCCTGCGAGTGACGCAATATATTAACCCCCGTTCTCTTTAATCTAGGTGTGCAGAGGGGACTGAATCAATTCGAAATTGCAATAAGAAAAACATTGAGCATAAAACGATTGCCGTACGCAACTCAGTTTTTTTACCAGTATTGATCAAAAATCAAATTTTCTAATAAAATTGTTTTACCAGTATTGCTCGAAAAACATTTTTTTCTAAACCGCTATATTTAAAATTATAATTATGTTTTAACTGATTTTTTATTTCTTTCCACAATATAAATAATTTAGAAATATTTGAATGATGACCAAATGGATATTCAAAATACTTAATTTTACAACTTGCATTTTGCAATGGAACATGAAAAGCCAAAACAAAAGACTCATTGATGATAAAAACGTAATTTTGCAATTCGGTATCTGGCAACGCCAGAATTAATGCTTTATTTTATAAATTAGTTTTAGAATTCCGTGTTTGTGTATTTGAGTTAAGACAGAAATGTTGCGGTCATATTTGAGCATTTCTAAGTTTTGTAAATTTGTGTTCTTTTTGTAAATAATTCATTATTGTCTATCAATATTTTTCTAGCGTGTTTTCCAATTTTTTTCTATTTCAGAATATTCTCATGACGTCGAAATTTGACACGCTTGCTCATATATTTCGTTTTTCAGAATTCTACATTTTTCAATGACCAGAATTTTGTTTCTGTTTGTATTTATGTGTTTCATTACTTTCCATATTACAGATATATTATTTAGGAGTTAAATTGTAATGAATTATTTTCATTTTCTGCCAAATACCACTACACATGGGTAATTTCTTGGTTGTATATGTATATTTCGACGAACTTTCCTTAAGTCTTTGCGTAAAAAAAGCGCAATTTTGCAATTCAGTATCTGGAAACGCCAGGATTAATGTTTTATTTTATAAATTAGACTAGCAGAATCACCCGGGGATGCTCGGGCTGAATTGGTTAAATTTTGATTCTATTTCATAGAAAAATGCAAGCATCATTTTTAAGTGTACAGAAAATATTTTTTAACATCGTTTTAACTATTTCATGGCTTTTATAATTTACTTCGGATGCAAATATGTATCCATATGCATCCATGTAATCCATTTCATATTCATCATATACTTGCTGTAATACAAACTAAAAAAGCTTTTTCTGAGATGATTTCAGAAGTCCATTTTGAGTTTTGGAATGATTACGAATGCCGATTAAGTTCATTTTCAATAAAAATCAGGAACTTTCAGCGTATAGTTTTGCACTCAGTTTTCCAATCAATATTTATCATTTGTGGTACCCTTACACCATGGATTCGATGTTTTCGAATTACATTATCATTGTAAAAGGATGGCAAATTAAAATGTTACGGCATTCGTGGTTAATTTATTTTGAAGCACACATTTTTTTCTTGAAAATTCTAGTCAGGCGCACGTAGAATAACGGAGCTTGTTTTCAAAACAAATGTAATCAATGTAGACAAAGCAAACTCAATAGATTACACTTTTTACAAAATCACTGTTTTCAATTAATGTTTCACATGTACCTAAGTTGTGTACAAACAGTTTCAACTTCAAGTAAGCAACTTGGACCTTCTGCCACCTAAGACAAAAAATTTCTATTTTTCAACAGTCCTAGTTTACATACTTCCTTACTATATTATTCCAAGATCAGCAAAGTCTTATTTAAAATTCGCTTTCCTCCAACAGAAAAATTTAGTTTTAAATCGAATCCTAAAGGTACTTTTTTCAATAGAGATACTCAGTTTCTACATGGAAACCACGCACCTGTTCAGAATGATAGATGTAGTTACTTGACTATGGAGTACAGCTTTCATTAATACCCATGAAACATGATTAGAAATTAATTTAACGAATTAATTTAATTTAATTAGATGAATTAATTTAATTTACATGAAAAACATGTAAATTAAATTAATTTTAATCGTCTTATAAAGAAATATGTCAAAATTTAGAAATATCTCTGAACTACAACGTATGGCTAACAGTTTTGATTTAACGTAACAGATTTTAATTTAAAATAAATTTATTTTAACTTTACCGGTCATTTTAAAATAAGAAGTTATATACCTTATTTAAAAAGGTTTCCATTTATTTTTATGAAATAGAATTCTACAAACTATAACATATTTAATCAAAGACTTAAGGAAAGTTCATCGAAATGTACATATGAAACCAAGAAATTACCTATGTCTAGTGGTATTTAGCAGAAAATACAAATAATTCATTACAATTTTACTCCTAAATAATATATCTGTAATATGGAAAGTAATGGAACACATAAATACAAACAGAAACGAAATTCTGGTCATTGAAAGATGTAGAATTCTGGAAAACGAAAGATCTGAGCAAGCGTGTCGAATTAATTTCGATGTCATGAGAATACTCTGAAACAGAGAAATTCGAAAAAGACGCTTGAAAAATATTGATGGACAATAATGAATTATTTACAAAAAGAACACATATTTACAAAACTTAGAAATGCTCAAATATAACCGCAACATTTCTGTCTTAACTCAAATACACGAACACGGAATTCTAAATCTAATTTATAAAATAAAACATTAATTCTAGTGTTGCCAGATGCCGAATTGAAAAATCACGCTTTTATCATCAATGTTTTTGTTTTCGCTTTTCGTGTTCCATAACAAAATACTTGTGTAAAATTAAATATTTTAAGTATCCATTTTTCATCATTCAAATATTCCAAAATTATTTATATTATGGAAAGAAATAAAAAATCATTTCAAACATAATTAGAATTTTAAATTGTTTAAATGAAAAATTTCGGAAAAAATTATTTTTCAAGCAATACTGGTAAAACAATTTTATCAGAAAATTTGATTAAAACAAATTGAGTTGCGTCCGCAATCGTTTTATGCTCAATGTTTTTCCTATGGCAATTTCGTATTGATTTAGCCCCCTCTGCATACCTAGGTTAAAGAGAAAGGGGGTTAATATGTAGCTTGCGTGACTCGCAGGGTTCCAAATTATAAGTGTACCAAATTTTGTGTGGATTGGTCAAACGGTGTAGATTTGTATAGAGCACATACAGACAGGCGCCAACTCTCATCATTGTCTATCAATATTTTTCAAGCATCTTTTTCAAATTTCTCTATTTCCGAATATTCTCATGATGTCGAAAGTCGACACTCTTGCTCAGATCTTTCGTTTTCCAGAATTCGACATTTTTCAATGACCAGATTTTCGTTTCTGTTTGTATGTATGTGTTCCATTACTTTCCATATTACAGATATATTATTTAGGAGTTAAAATGTAATGAATTATTTGTATTTCTGCTAAATACCATTAGACATGGGTAATTTCTTGGTTTTATATGTATATTTCGACGAACTTTCCTTAAGTCTGGTTAAACACGTTATAGATTGTGGAATACTGTTTCATAAAAATAAATGGAAACCTTTTTAAGTATAGTGTATAACTTCTTATTTTAAAATGACGGGTAAAGTTGAAATAAAGTTATTCTAAAATAAAACATGTTAAGTTAAATCAAAACGAGTAGCCATGTGTTGTAGTTCAAAGATATTTCAAAATGTTGACATATTTTCATTACAAGACGATTAAAATTAATTTAATTTACGTGTTTTTCATGTTTCATTGGTATTTTTGAAAACTGTACTTAATAGTCAAGTAACTACATCTATCATTCTAAATAGGTACGTGGTTTCCATATAGAAACTGAGTCTTTGAATTGAAAAAGTACCTTAACGATTCGATTTAAAACTAAATTTTTCTGTTGTAGGAAAGGTAATTTTAAATATGACTACTGATCTTGGAATAATATCATAGTAAGGAAGTATGTAAACTAGGAATTGAAAAATAGAAACTTTTTGTCTTAAGTGGCAGAAGGTCGAGGTTGCTTACTTGAAGTTGAAACTGTTCGTATGCATTTTAGGTACCTGTGAAAAATTCATTGAAAACAGTGATTTTGTAAAAGGTGTAATCGATTGAGTTTGCTTTGTCTACACTGATGACATTTATTGTAGACAAGCTACTTTATTCCACGTGCCGCTGAATTGAATTTTCAAGAAAAAATGTGTACTTTAAAATATATTAACCACGAAATGCCATAACAGTTTAATTTGCCATCTTCTCACAATGATAATGTAATTCGGAGACACCGAATGCATGGTGCAAGGGTATAACAAATAATAAATATTGATTGAAAAATTGAGTGCAAGGTTATACTCTGAAAGTTCCTCATTTTTACTGAAAATGAAATTAATTGGCATTCGTAATCACTCCAAAACTCGAAATCGACTTCTGAAGTCATCTCAGAAAAAGCTTTTGAAGTCATCTCGGAAAAAGCTTTTGAAGTCATCTCAGAAAAAGCTTTTGAAGTCATCTCAGAAAAAGCTTTTGTAGTTTGTCTTACAACAAGAGTGTGATGAATATGAAATGGATTACATGGATGGATATATTATGTATACATATTTGCGTCCGAAGTAAATTGTAGAAGCTATGAAAAAGTTAAAAAACGATGTTATAATTATTTTCCATATACTTAAATGATGCTTACATTTTTCTATGAAAGAGAAGTGATTAGTATGATCACTTTTCAATCAACATTTAACCAATTTAACTCGAGCAACGCCGGGTAGTTCTGCTAGTAGTCTATAATAAGAAATTTTTTCCTTATACAGAAAGTTAATTAAATTATCTTAATCTTAATTTATTTTTGTTCTCATAATGGTTATCGTACACAAAAATTCGTTTTGTTGATATTTAATTTATTACATTGCAAGAGCTTGATTTTCTCAATAAATCGGGCCAAGTGGATCCCACGATCGCTTCAGTCCGTGGAGAGGGCCGTATCTCGTTGGCCATGTCACTCATCAGATGGAGCTGATAATCTGATATCAATGAGAGGAAACTGTTATCCATTGGTCTGTTCAATAAATATGAACACAGGCCCACTCTCTCTATATGAGGGTGAATTTACGCGCTTTAGTAAGAGCTGTCATCCTGGCATTTTTGACGTGTGTAACATATTTCTATCGCAGAGACCGACAGACAATTATTTTTGAGCATTACAAATTCAAGTATTGCTTATTTTGTATTAATTCCTTTCTAAATCTGGCCAAACATAGCCCTTGCGCCATAGAACCCCCAAAGCAACCAACCTTTCTAAAGCAAACATCTTGTTTTGATGCTAGAGTTGATTGGAAAATTTATCTGTATATATTTGTAGAGGTTGGTTGGTAGCTATTTAATTAAAGTCGTACTGGAGCACCACAACTGGCTATTAGCGACGGTCCGGGATCAATCCCTAAGAGAAAGCTCCAAGGACAACGCCTAGTAATTTGGAACCACGGTCAGATGACGAGGTCAACACCTGATATTGCACCCCATTCTCCAAACTTCCACACCACGCCAACATGAGGACTATTGAGGCTACGACAGATTTAACGTGCACCATCCCCCGTATACACGACGGTTTTTGGCTGGAACGAGTTTCGAACTCGCAACCTTCCTGTTGCTAATCCACTGCTGGGAGTTTACAATACATTTGTAGAATGATACAAATTCATGCTTGCAGTTATGCATTAAAATAATATCGATAGTTTTCATTCGAATGAGAAACATTTTAGTGTCTTTAATGCATATATGAATGTTAACCAGTATTTAATAAACTTCATCTCGGTGTAGTTTCGTATTTTCTAGTGTAGGGGAATTTTTCTGTCAATAATATTTTTTGTTCTTCATTTGGATATAGAGTATATACATCAAAAACATAAAACTCTTTTGCGAGATTTTCGCCTCAGGGAGATTCAGTAATGTTTCTTAAGATGAATAACGGTGGGTCTCAAAACTTGAATGATCTTTATGGAAAAATGGAAGATCATGCTAATATCTCCAACCAAGAACATTGCCCTTGGTTATATTTAACAACGTAAAAACGACGTCGCTGCATTGAAGAATACGCGTTGCTTATTTACCCCATTATGACGGGTCTCGTAAAGGTTGATCAAGTGGCTATAAAAAGGACTTTTAAGTGGCACATAATTTGCAAAAAATGACGGAGAGAGAGAGAGAAATATATTTTCATTTTCAAACAAAAATGCATCACTCCAAAAAAATATCTGATTTGAAATTGCTCTCTTTGTTACCACTTTCCAGTACCATTTCAGTCTAATAAAGAATTTTAAAGCATTACATTTCTTAGAAAAGTTTCACTTGTTATGTGTATGTGTGGGAGTTTTAAAAATATCGATCCAACCAGGTCATTCATCAAAAGCATCCGCTAAATATCATTTAAAATAATTTCATTACAATAAAAATAGATCGACTATCTCCATCCTATTTTTACAATATATCTTCCGCGTCAGGGCAAAAGGGGTTATGTCAAAATGGCTAACTCTTAGGATCTTAATTTCGATATTTATCATTCTCACGATTATTTGGAAAGAAAGAGAAGCATATCATGATACAAATAATTGTAATTTGGATTCGTAGATTGATTTAGTTTGATTTTAAGCATATATTATTTTTTAAATTATAATGATGCAGACACCTTTGAATCCATCAAAAGTCAGACTTAACCCCTTTTGCCCTGACATGGAAGATAAGAAGTACTATTTTCAGATATTTTATGTAAAACTTGGTTGTAGTATCGTCTTGTAATGATAAATATTTCATAAATGTGATATCTTTTATCTAGATATGTTTTCAAATTATAATTTATCTACATGCATGTTTAGTACTTTACAGATTTGGCAACCTTACCTATATAGGTTGAAAACTTAGGTAAAATAGATAGTCGACTTACAAGTGAAACACACTAAGTCAAAATTTTCAAGACATGAGTTTTGATCTTTGGACTGGTGAACTCAGCTGTCTTTTCTTCTTCACACGAAGATTAGATTTCTTCTTGAGAAACGCATTTATTGAGTTTAGCATAGGTTGTAGAACTTTTTCCCCTTCGATTTCTTGGAACTGTTTTTTGACTTAGTGTGTTCCGCCTGAAAGCCAACTATAGATGGTATGTATACAAAATATATGTTATTTTTTGTCTCTTAAAATTCGGAAAAAGCTCTGATGAAGTTAACATTTCAGTCTATATTGCTGCTTTTCTAACGAACTGACAACATCAGTAATTAATAACAGTTGAGAATCAGAAGGATCGGTATATCTAATCATATAATATCCAAACTGAATATCTAATATTTTAAAACTCTACTTTTTATTATAAATGACTGCTGAAGTGATCAATAACTGCATGAGTTTTTAGAGTCAGTAAACCTAGTACATCTTTGTTGAGAACCGACTATTGTACCCTCTGAGGGGTTCACACGCATAATTCCACCTTGCAACCTGCAATCTTCCCTGCATGACTTTTAAGCAATTTTGACCTTCTTGACTAATAAAACTTTCCAAAGGACTCTATTCTAAGCAAATGAGCGATAGAACCTTTTCAAAGATTTCTATTCTAAGGAAAAGAGAGATAGAATGTTTCCAAATTCTATTCCAAGGAAAGGAATAATTGAATCTGTGGATTCTGTTCTTAGGAGAGGAGCAATAGAATCTTTGGATCCTATTCTAAACAGAAGAGCAATATAATCTTTCCGAAGGATTCTTATCTAAAGAGAGGAGCAACAGAATTTTCCTAAATTATTATATTTCAAAGAAAGGAGCAATAGAACACATTTCAAAAAGATTTTGATCTAAGGAAAGAAGCAATAGAATTGTTCCAAAGAAAGATTCTCTCTATAAAAGAAAAGGACCAAAAGAATATTTCTAAAAGTTGAAAGAATCCATTCTTTAGAAAGATAGGGTTATTTAGCCATTAAGTGTGCTGTGGAGTAAAAGGAATACTACACTACTCGCATTTCTCGCGACACTCAGAGGGTTAATTTATCTTCAAGTATTAATCAAAAAACAATATACTTAGTAAATTTAGATATACATGCTTGAAATATTAACTTTTGTTTCCACAAATAAGAATATTCATTCATAAAGCGAACAAAAATCGATATTTAACGTTCTCAGAGTTAAGAAATTTCCGAACAGTGTACTATGTATTTACCACATAGTATGTCGAAACAGCCATACCTATTGATTGAAAGAAACCTAGAATGGATTTTAGGTGTCAAGAAATCTAAAAGTGGTTAGAAGTCATGCAGAAAAACTGTAGATTGAATGGATGAATAATGCGTGCAATGACCCTCAGAGAGTTTGTGGATGATTCCAAATTTGGTCGATGCTAAATACATATTATCTGTAGTTGACATTCAAAAATCATTAGTTGTGAATTAATAACATCAATACAATGCTTTTAAAGTGTATCTGAATTAAGCATGTTAGACTCCTTGTAATTGTATCATGGACGCCCAAAGATTCACGAACTATAATTACCGATTTTAAATAGCTGTTTCAGAATTATCAAAGACTAGCTTAATTACCCGGCGTTACTCGGGTTGAACTGGTTAACTAACATCCACTTCAGTTAAAATTGTAATTCCTATCCATCACATGTAACTACCACACTATAATAAAGATACATAATTGTTAAACACACAATTTCACAAATGTAAATAAATGTCATTTATTATTATTTAACTTCATTACAGTTATTGAACGCTACTCATCAAATTGAAAATCCAGAAATATATCTTAAAACAGATTTTAAAAAAGCTCCAAACGAAAAGTAATGAATGTATCTGTTTTTTAACTACAGAATAGATTCCTGGAATATAACGGATACAAATTTAAAAAAGCAAACGATTTAAAAAATACCAAGGTTGCCATATTAGCTACCAGTCCTATTTTAAAAGGTCTTGTTCTGTATATTTTATTTATAATGTTTTATTCTCATTATCGTCTGTCCCAAATATTCAGAATTTTTTTATATTTCGTAAAGAAAAAATAAGGCTCAAAAGAAATAAAAAGTATTAGAATTTAAATTCCGTAAAAATAGTCTTGGGAAAATAATTGAGTTTTCATCACCAGTGATAAAACAATCCAAGTAAATAGATGCATGCTCATTATACCTTCCAGCTTCTCCAAAACTACCAAATTATAGTTGATTTAAGTATAGTTACTTAGACTTTTTAGCATGAAACTTGAGTAAATATGTAAGCAAAGGAATGTTAAATAACCTCATACAATTTATAAAATACAGAACATATATTAATACAATTTATAAAATACAGAACATATATTAATACAATTTATAAAATACAGAACATTGCATTAAAATAAGTTGAATAAGGTTTATTAAATTTTATGTGATACTTGTGCAAACACACAAACATAAAATCGGACATAGAACAGGATGACGGACAAACAGACTGACGCAACCAAGTTCAGTCACTAAATTAATGTAGGTACTCAAAGTATACAAAGTTTCATGAAAATATATTCAATCGTTTGGACGTAGCACGGGCACACACATACAGACAGATGGACAGACACAAAACGTGCAAGAGATGGATTTTGCATCAGAAGGGCCCAAAACGGATAGAAAACTTGAAATGGGTCAAAAATGTTCAATGCACAAAAACACTCCATTCTTATCTATATATGTAGATATGTTCCACAGAACAAAGAGCAGTCTTCTCATGTTATGTAATTAATACAAATCTAATTTCCATGAAGATTGCTGGCTGGGGTTCTTATTTTTGATAAATGTCATGCAAACTCACCCAAAAAAATGTAATTATTTCTTGCCAGTATACATTGCAACTGATCTAATAAATTACTTATATTATTTTTTCTTATTGAGCTTCATATGAATCTGGATATTTTCACTCATCCGAAACTCCGATTATGCAAGAGAAAAGAGAAATCAGCAAACTTTCAAACTAAAACGAGAAACACCCTCTTTGGGATTATTCTTGGGTGAATTCCATTTCTCTCTGTCAGTTCAGCTCTTTCCAAATCTTCTCAAAGAAGTTCTTCAAACGTGCTACATCTATTTACTCCGCTATTCTTTTGTTTATAAAGGATTTAAGTCCCAACGCGAAATAATAGCTTCTTCGCGATCGGAATTTGATCGGGGAAGAAAGACTTGCAGACTATCTCAAACTGAAATGATATTCATTCCAGCAGATACAACTTCCAAAGAACTTTAAATTATTTTCTCGAAGAATATTGAGTCAGCTAAAATACAAGATAAATGGAACAAATATATTAAATTTTTTATTGGTATCTTCTCTTTGTGTCAAGTGCGTAAATCTGCTGAATTCTGAAATACTTTTAAAAATTACAATAAAAATATTATAGTTTTTTCTACAATAAATATTATGTAATTGAGTAATCATTTTAATTTTATAAATTCTGAAAAAAGGAAGCATTTCTTACAACTTTTAAGGGATGTTTTTTATTCATGTGTTGTGGTCTTGAAAAGTGATAGGAATGTATATCTCTAACCCCTTAAATTTAAATTATTGAATCTGAAGAACCACAAAATTCTGCGCAAAGCAGCGTAGGAGCACCTATAGATTTATTAAAAGCTAATTTTGAAATTTAACATTTCCTGGGTGGTAGAAGAGCAGTCAAAAATTTCCATGAGATTTTGCATTCAGCTAGTATCGATTCTGTTTGAAAATTAAATCAGGAAAAAATGATCGTATGTGTATGGCCGTTTTATATAAACTGTTCATCTTTTGAAATGGAATTGTAATTCTTACATTTTTCTTTAAATAATCTTTACATAATTTAAAATATCTTGAAATATCCATGTGTCGTTTTCTATTTCATTTCCAATTTATTTGATTATTTCAATTGCAGATAATATGAAATGAATAGTAAATCGCATAATTTGTAAACACACTATCAGCTTCGTGTTCTAAGGAGCCAAGATGGTACACTGATGAAGTTGATAGAATTCAGAAACAGATAATATGAGTAAGTATGAAGTTTTTTTATATCAAGCTAGTGGCTGTCGTATTTTTGTGGTGGAACGTGTAACCTGTACGTATTCCGGAAGTGACGTCACTTAGTTTGTCTTTCGTATGCGATTTCACACGTCACCAATAAGAATTCCAAAGAACGAATTCCGAATGATAGTTAATAGGTCTGCGTCAATTAGACTAAAGACCAAACGTCTACGAAAACTAAACTACATTTAAAGGTAACCCCGATATGTATCATGCGAGAGCATTGAGGAACAGGAAGTAGAATATCCGCCTTCAATCTGGTTTGTTTGCTTACACTGAAAATCCCTCTCGTATGCTATCCTGTAAATACCATGTCAACTATACTCCCTTGCACATTTCATGTAATGTCCCGCGGATGATTTTGTTTTGAATTTTTTTATCTTCGAAATGTATTGAAAGTATTTGTTCAATGCCCAAGTGGAACATCTAACAAATATCATACCATGTTTTCTTTTTACATAGATTCCAAAAAATTTAAAGGAAAGTTTCTCTGAGTCTCATGCATAACCATTATATTTGTATATTTTGCTTACTCAAATAAATGTTGGAGTAGTATGGAAGTTTGGAGAGTGGGGTACCAGCTCAGGTGTTGACCTCGTCATCTGACCGTGATTCAAAATTATGTGGTGTTGTACTCGGATCTTTCCTTTGGGGATTGATCCTGGACCGTCGCCAATAGACCGTTGTGTCGTTCCAGTGCGACGTTTAATTAATTACCACCATTATCACTTCACAAATAAATTTAAATTAATATTTCCTTATTATTAAATATAATGGTGTATTATCTACGTGCTGTATTTAAATAAAACATTCATGGTTACATAAGACCATTACAGTGTTAAGACAACCCTGCATGTTATCTTCACGTCGAAAACTACCCTGTAGGGGCAAGTCTATGATACAAAAACCTGTTCCAAACCATCACCAGTTCTGGGAAAGAAACACGCACACACGTTTTCTTTTTCCTAGGTTCTTCATTTCCCCTTGAAGTTAGGGCATTTTTGTCTCTACGTTAGCAAAACGGACTAGATCTTTATGGATGAAATATCTCGTCATTAACAAAAATGGCCGAATCTCGATGAACGAAATATCTCGTAGAAACCACTAGGGAAGTTAAAAAGACTAGTTTTAGAAACCTAATACACCGACATTTTGAATATGAATTACAAATAGCGGACTCAGGAGTGAGATGTTCGTGCATCGTGAAAGCTAAAATCGGAAGAGCCCAAGAAAGAATATGCGAATTAAGGATCTCGTTACAACGTTACATATATATTCATTCAAAATTATCCACCGTCAGCAATGTTTTTTATTAATTAAATAATTAAGAATTTAAGTTTGGACGGTTACAGTGAAGACGTCACGCCAAGAGAGAGATTCCCTTAGCCAATAGTTGACTGGCGAAAGACCAACAATTCGGTCGCTGTTTACAAAACTGTTACATTCAACAACATACTTTTAACTTTTTTAAAAGCTAATCGGTACACCATGTTTTATATTAATGAAACTGAAATGGAAAAATAATCCTGTCTCCCACAAAAACCATATTAATTGTAGTTTTAAATAATGTAGCAATTACTAATGACTATGGGCATAAAAGATTGCAGTGTTATTTAAAACGAGGTGCAAACCACAACCACTGAGTAATTCAATGCAAGACAGCCAAAGCAATTACCATGACCGAGAGACTATTTCTTTAATCTCGAAAACAATGACTTTGTACTTTTCACCGCAACAACAAAAAATCGCGTGTCCACGCTAAACGTGGTCAATGAAAATTGATCTTGTCTTCGTTGGGAACGGCCTAAAACTAAGATTTGTAGACCGGAGCAGCAGTTTACGAGTTCGGTCATTGTTCCTCCTGTTCAGAAGTTACCCGATTTTTCTCATTGTCGAAATGTGAACCGATTTCTTCTAAAAGTCTAGCATTCATCCATGGGAGTTACTTAGGTAACCATGGCAGTAGGGTGCGCATAAATTATGTAATTCCTTTTACGAACAAAAAGTTCCTCATTACTGATAATGTATACTTAAAATGTTTGGAAAGTATTACATGAAAACAACTGCAATTGGTCAGAATTCGACCGAAAAGATGCTATGGTGGTGCACAAATTTTCAGAGCTTAGTTTTTCATTAGCCAAAACTACATATACTGAAGCTTAGGAAATAATTAAATAATTTGATGATTCTCTCTCTGTCTCTACAGGAAAGCCTTCCCGACCCACACATCCCAAATGGTTAGAGCGTATAACAGAGAAAATAAAGGAAAACTTGGAATGTCCTCTGCGACAAAATTTTTAACGGTCCCAGACTCAGTTACTGGCCGCTACTGTCCCGTGCCCATCTCCATCGAATAGGACTTGCTGATTCCCCAAACTGCAATTTGTGTAACCTAGGATAGTCTATGCTAGGGGAACATTTGTACGAGTACCCTCTAACGTTTTTTAATTGTAATGTGGGAAAATGGTGGACAGCAAGTGGTCTAACAGCCAAGCGACTGGCATTTGTCAACATAGTTGGTCAGAAAAATATCCGAACACCTCTTGTTATTCCTGTCTCTGGAGATACATAAACAAGCAAAGTGTCATTTGCCCCTTGGCCCTAAAAATTAACCAGTCGATTAACAATTCGAAGACTCCAAATTATTTGATTTTCTTTCGTTTTCTTCCTGTCAAAACCAAAGAAAAACCCACCAAACAAAAATTTATTTGTATTTTGTGTATATGTGCATGCCTACTAAGTTCTAACAAAGATGGCATGTCAAAAAACATATTTCGAGCAGTCCGTCTGTCTATTGCGAAAACTGCTAGTGACACATAGTCTAGAAGTAGGAACAGGGCTTGCATATTTTGATTAGAGAAATACTTGAGAACAGTGGGTGAGCAGAAGAGCAGGTTAAAGAACAGTAGTTATTTTAAAAAGAGTAGGAACAGCAAAGAACTGTTCGTCGAAAAGAATATTATTTCCCATCCCTAATGTCGACGAATGTCGAAATTTTACTTTTCATTTCATTGTAAAATTCGGTTTTAAAATAAAGTTAAAAGCATTGCAAACCCTAAGAACATCAGTAGAGGCGACACCACCAGAGAAAAAGCTAGGCAACAAAATCTTAAACTGTAATATTAAAAAAAATAATTAGTTAATAGCTAAAAATTTATCCCCACGCCATTGCTCAACTATGTATTATGAAATTTCACAATTATTACCCTAGTTTTCTCACAAATTTGTCAAAAGTCTGGGCTTTAGTTCCGTTGAGAACAATGCGAGAACAGTTCTGCGATAGCAGAGCATGAACATTTCCAGGGGCAGTTCATCGAGAGCAGCCCAGAGAACGGTTCATCGAGAGCACATCCGAGAAAGGTTCATCGAGAACAGCACCGAGAACGGAGAACAAGGACGGAACAGTTTGAGAGCAGGAAGGAGCAGAGACGTAACTGGGGGGCAGACGGGGCATGTGCCCCGGGCGCCGGATTTGGGGGGCGCTAAATTGGCCGAGTATTTTCTTTACTATAGATATTTACGTATGATAAAAAAAATGAAGAGGAAAAACTTATTAGTAGACTACAAAAACCAAAAACTATGAAAGGAGCTAAATGTAAAATGTGTGAAGAAATAGCAGGAAAGCGTAACCTAGATCCTTATTTTAAAGAAGTACGGAGGAGGAAGAAGTGGATGTTTGATGAGAAGAGCAAAGTTGAAAGCTATGAATTCTCAGAAGAAAAAGTTCAGATTATTGATTATACAAATAATAGATCGGATTCTGAATGAACTGAGGCAAAGGTTTCAAGTCATTCAAAACATGAATAGTTTATTTGGTTTCCTCAATGGAGCTGGGTTGGAAACAATGAATGGAGAAGAACTGAAGAACCAGGCACTTGAGTTAGCTACCACATATAAAGAAGACTTAGACAAGGACTAGCTGGCGATAGAAGTGGAGAGTTTTAAGTATCATGCCTTGGATTTAAGCCCTAATATGAAAACGGCTACATTATCAGGCCTTCTGACGTTAATATACAAGAACGGACTTGAAGACGAGTTCACCAATATAATGACAGCGTTGAGAATTTTCCTCACAATACCAGTCTCAGTCGCCTCAAATGAAAGGAGTTTCAGCAAACTAAAGATCATAAAAAATTACCTCAGAAACTTAACAGGACAACAATGACTAACCAACCTAAGCATCATATCAATAGAGCACAAGTTAGCTTCAAAGCTATCTTTTGAGGACATTGTAAAAATGTTTGCAGCCGAAAAAGCCCATAAAGTTAAGTTTTAGTTCAAGCTTTCTGTAGTTAAGTTTTAGTTCAAGCTTTCTGTGTTTAGATTAATGTTTTTCACATTTTGTCAATAGAATAAGAGATTGTGTAAAATGTATAATACTTAAGATAATAACTTGAGTAAAATATGTTATTCCTAATTCTTGTTTTAGTTTTCCAAAATCATTGAATGGTTTTCAGTCGACGTTTCGATAATGCTCTTTTTAAAAGTCCGAAAGTCCATGGGTGAGCCATCTGGAGATTTAGCAGGAATATCAGTAAAGGGATTGGTACCAGTTTCTTGTTCCATTTTTTCCAAGAATTTAATAGTGGATTTAGATGTGTGGCTGCTTCCATTATCCTGATGCAGTTCTACTGATTGTTGGCACTGTGGGTAAAGATATGGTATTTCTTTTTTGAATATTGGGGATAAAATATGGTCTTGATAATATATGGGAGTTGATTTTGCATTTCTCGCCTCTTTTTACTTTTAATTTTCCATTATATGCAAAACCGGCAACAATCATAAATCTCTTAGAGAAAGTTCTCACGTTAAAGTTACCAAGTTGAACCACGTTTTAAGATTTGTCTCCTCTTTTATGTGATAATAAATTGTTCTTTTTTATTGCAATCATTTAAATACACCCACGCCTCGTCAATTGTCACAACATTTTTCCATCTTTCTCCAGCTAAATGATTCTCATAAAGAATTCTGCAACGAGTTCTGCGTTCTGCAATATGTCGTGGAGATAAACGATGAACATTGTATTTTTTGGCCTTTTTAAGATTCAAATCACTGTTAATTATTTTATTTATAGTTGAAACTGAACATTTTAATGACTTTGTAATAGTCCTTTGACTTGGCGGATCCTCTTTTAAAATTAAAGATTTTACCTTACAAATATTCTCAGAAATTCTTCTCTATTTTGGATACGTATTTGGAAGTATTTTTCCACTTTTACGTTTTTCCTTTCTCATTAATAATATTACTTATCGTACCTTTAGATATCGAAAACCATTTCGGCGTTTTTGAATAATTGAATAAGCACAATTCTCTTCGGAAAGAGCGGAAACATTTTTAGCTATAAATTATGGTAAAGATATAAACAACGCTTAAAGATAGGCGCCGTAGTTCTGCTTTCAAACGATTTGTTTATTTATGCGGTTGAAGCTAGGCGCCATAACTTCTCTTTCCGCCACATACGATTGCTTGCGTAATCATTACTAGAACTTGAATAGGATCTCAGAACGCAATGTAAAATGTGTAGAAATAGAGCTTGGCTGCTCATATTTGTAAATATTAATGTTAATGAATTAGATAGCCTTTATAAACCTTGATACTTGGATGCATTTCTTCACTCTGTGTCCTGCCTGCTCACAACATTTTGTGAAGATATTAGAACACTTCCATCGAAACGGAAACACATAGCCTACCATCCATTGCTTATTTAAAAGCGCCCTTTTGAAAGTAAACAAAACTCTAGTTGGCAGACGATAAATTATACTTTAACTATTTAACTGCTGAGAAAATAAAACTATTTCGTAGCATACAATTTTTTTACAGCTCATCAAAATCGTTCAAAAAATGTCCGAACAGCCTCTGTATTTATCATAATTAAATATCCTATTCTAAAGCAACATTCTGTTGATTTTGATTCAGCCCACACATATCCCGATATCATTTGATAAAACCTTTTCATTTCATTTGCAGCGATTATAAGTGTGAAAGAATATACCAAACATACTACTCTTAGATTATTTGACAATGAAATATCTTAGAATTAATTACGTATTTTATCTTGTACTTAAAATGAAATTACTGCAAATTAATCTATTTACCTTTGAAATCAAGCATTTACCATCTAAGTTGAATAAAAAAATTTTGAACAAGTGGAATTATTGTGTGGTGGGGTGATATCAGGTGTTGTCGGGGAGGGTTTTGGTTTGGTTGGTCGGTGGGGGGGCGCCAAGGCGAGTTCTTGCCCCGGGTGGAAACTAGCCTAGTTACGTCTCTGGGAAGCAGTTACCGAACATGAACTAGTTTTAGAGCAGGGATCAGTTTATGGACAGAGAACGGGTGAATAAATCAAGAACTGGAAACAGAGTGAGTCAAGAACTATTGGATAAACAGCTGTGTTTCGGCAGGTAGGTATTTTAATTAACGTCACAGTGGAGCAACACAAAGGGCTATTGACGACGGTCCAAGAAAAACCCCGACGGGAAAGATCCGATCTGTGTTTCGGACTTGGCATTCTTTAGAAAATGCGAAAATTTTTAGCGAACTTAGAAAATTCGATAAAAGAGAAACAACTTTCTTTGCGAAATTCCCATTTTAACCGTAATATTAAAATCGAAGGTATGTAGGTATTTTTAATTAGCGTTACACTGGAGCAAATCATCGGGCTAGTGGTGACGGTCTGGGATCTTCCCTTTGGGATTAGTCCCAAAGGGAAATATCCGAGGACAACACCACGTGATTTTGAACCACGATCAGATGACGAGGCAACACCTGAGCTGGCACCCCACTCTCCAAACTTCCACATCACGCCAACGTGAGGACATTTGAGGCCCCGACGGATTTAACTTGCACCAGTCCGCTTTGTACCCGACGGTCTTTATCCATTACTCTTCCAGCCGGGCTACCTCGGCCCAATATTAAAATCGAAGCAGAAAAAAAATGCAATGTTTCTTTTTAGAATAAGAACGGAGAACAGGTTTTTGTGAAAAAGGGGAACAGACTGTCTCCGTTCTAAAAGAAGTACAGATGAAAAAGAGCAGTTATTTTCCTCATCCCCCACCGTCGCCAATAGCCCGCTCCATTGTTTCAAAGTAATGTTTATTCAACTACTTACCGTCCAAATGAAACACGTTGTAGTGTGGAAGTTTGGAGAGTGGGGTGCGAGCTCAGGTGTTCACCTCGTTATCTGAACGTGGTTTAAAATTACGTGTTCTTGAAGGACCTTTGGGACTGATCCCGGACCGTTACCATTAGACAGTTGTGTCTTGTCTCACAGAGTAAATAGCTATGCATACTGAGGGATCACTGCCATAGGAAGTAATGGTCTGATAAATAACATGGGAAATTGCATAGACGGTGGCGCCCTCGGTTTGAGTCCAGCAGCATGACCTTGGCAACCGATTTAACTTCCTTTCCATAACAACCGAACTAGGTGATTTATTTCTTGTTTTGGTGTTTGTTCATTTATTATTTTATAACGTCTTCGTCCACGGGTAGCTTAGACTAATTACCAATGAAAAGTGATCCGTTTCTAGATTAAGGGCCGCGGTGGCCCGGTTGGAAGAGTAACGGACTTGCAACCGAAGGGTTGCGAGTTCGAATCCAGCCAAACACCGTCGTGTACAAAGGGGGCTGATGCACGTTAAATCTGTCGTGGCCTCAAATGTCCTCACGTTGGCGTGGTGTGGAAGTTTGGAGAGTGGGGTGCCAGCTCAGGTGTTGCCTCGTCATCTGACCGTGGTTCAAAATTACGTGGTGTTGTCCTCGGATCTTTCCCTTTGGGATTGATCCCGGACCGTCACCACTAGCCCGTTGTGTTGCTCCAGTGTGACGTTAATTGAAATACCCCCCCCCCCACACCGTTTCTAGATTAACTAATTTTATTTACACTTTTTACAATTAGTTGATAAAACGAATGAAGAGTTCAGAATGGAATTCACGAGCGATAGTTCGTTGGAAAGTCCAATATTTTATCGAGGTACTTCGTATGGCTGCTGATGAGCCTTTCACAAATTACTCGGAGGAGTCTCCTTCACGACTACGGGCGAGCCTTTCTCAATAAAATACTCAGGCAAGTCCAAAGGCGGATAAATCAGCTTTCTCCAGCTCTGATGAGCTCAAATCTCCACGACTACTCGGGCGAATAGTTTCTCCCACGATGGCAATCTTTTGCCGACAGCGAACGGTTGTTTTCTTGTTCGACTCTGGTCGCACCAAAAACTCCTCTTCTCCTTCCTCTCTTTTCAAAGATTCGAAAAACTCTATATATATATCGGGTACTTCTCGACTCCTCCTTTTTGTCTCGTGTCGGCCCTTCTAGTCGGTGCTCGTTGGCTGTTGATTACCTCACCTTCTCCAGGCCTTCCCGAATGGCCCTCGAACGTTGGCCTCTCCCCTTGACTCTTACGTCAGACTTCGGCGGGCTTGAAAGGGACCATTAATCCTTGTCGGCAATGGTCATCGTAACTCATCCCCGTACCCTTTTGTCTCGAAATGTCATAGAGAGCGACAGAAGGGCGCCTGCCTTTTGTTGTGACGTCACCAACAGTTTCGCTTCTGGACGCGGTGCCTTCCCTATCTGCCGTTAATAAGCTGCTCCGGTGGTCGTTCTTTTCGGCGCTTGATCGCCGGCAAGATTGACCAATTTCCTTAGCCGCCGTTACAATTTCGTATGTACATTTTAAGTTTATGCTACAGTGCTGGGGTTGTTTATTCAAACAATATCAACAGATTTGTTTGTTTGTTTTAATTCTGAAATAGATGGGGTCAGGACTGCTGTAACACAAGCTTCAGATATACGATAAAGCAGAAAGATTTTGATTTAAGTACATCCCTATCCGTTAGCTGTTTTATTTACTTTGGCTGTTTCATTCTCTACGATTTGAAAGGCCATTTGTATTTTTGCTTTGTATTTCTAATTAAAAATTAAGTATTTTTTATATATTTTTAGCATAAATGTCTTAAATTCGCAATTTTTTAGAAATGAAAAAGAACCTTAATTTATGAAAGCCATTTGTGAATTATAAAATTTTACTAATGTGCAAACTTGTTTCTTCAATTTTAGTTGATTCTTTTTTAAGTGAATGCTTTTTAAAAATACGAAAATATTCCAAAACATGCCCTTTCGATTTATTATTTATTAGAAGATTATTGATCTCTGTAGTCTGAAAAATTATTTGAACAAAAGAGAACATTCGAATTTTTTTATTCACACATAATCATGTATTTAGTCTGTGATCAGGTACATCTTCCATTTTTGAACAAATTATACAGTTTGAAAAGGGAACAGAAATGAAGTATTCTGTTGAAGCTCACAATTTGTTCAATTTATTTCGTTAAAATCGTTTGCACATACTTTTATGATTAGGCTCAGCAAATGAGCTTGAATCAGAACATCAGTTCTGCTTCCGTTTGCACAAAGCGAATGAGCTTGAATCAGAACATGAGTTTGGCTTCATATCTAAACGATATTTTTTCTTGTTCTGGTTCCTGCAATTGGTTGTTGAAAAAAGAACAGCGTTGATTTTGGAACGGGGATAAAATTTCGTTCGCTCTCGGCTCCTAGAGTCGCCTTCGATGCAGCTAAAAGGACTTCTGTTGAGACATTTGTTCACGGCACATGAATGCCTTTTAAGTAACGTTATTCAATTCGTTGTTATTGTTGACTTGAATTTACCTTTCTCCCATCCGCCAACATATTCATATCCGGAACTTATCAGAACTTTGAATATCGTTCGCAGGTAAATATAAAGAAAAAGTAATAAATTACTCTTTTCCGCTGCTAAACGTCACAGTTCCTCCTCGCGCAGGCGATTTCCTTCTCTTATGTAATCACTAGAACTCTAATAAGGGCAGTATGCAATATGTAGTGCAATTAGGGATGGGAAATACTGTTCTATTAGGTGAACTGTTCTTTAGCCTGCTCACTACTGTTCCTACATTCAACTTCAGACATACGATGAGCCTTGTTCCTATAGCAACCGTCCTTCATGGGGGGGGGGGAGTTTTCGTGCTAGACACACAGGGCCCAGATCTGTTGACACCTTATCTTTTGTAAGTACTTATTGTAGATAATACGGGAAAAGGCTAAGTACAAAAAATTATTGCTAGCGTTTTCGCGATCAACAATTTTCTATTGGGGAAGATCTGGAAGGTTTTTTTCTCTTGCATTGGACAGGAGAAAACGAAGGATTTATATGTATATCGCATAATTTTGGATCTTTGAGTTGATCGAGATGTTGCTTGCGTCTACCTGAACCATCTACAGAGTGGTTTCTGAAAATGAGATTCGTGGTGCATAGGCTGTTCCCGTTCTTTTGAAGAACAGGTGAAAAAGAACAGTTTGTTCTTTTTTTCCCATCCCTAAGGCCCCGTTCACATGGACTTTTTCAACGCGCGTTTGATAAGAATTTTCGAGTGCTATCATGTGAACACCTCTTGGGCGTTTTCAAGGTCAATTCCGTTATGCAAATTGTGTTTTTTATTCCCCTAATCCAAGTTTCTATCTTTTGAATGGTTAAAGATAGAATCAAAATTTCAACGGATTTGAAATCAGCGTAAAATTTTACGACAGATCGATACCAAAAACATGATTTTCTTTGAAAATATTTTTTCTCAATTGTCGAACTAATCTTTTTAAAGATATTCCTTTTATACTAAGCGTAAGCGGAAGTATTACCTTGCTTTTAAAGCGAATGTCACTTTAATAAGATATTTTGTTACCCCTTATCAACTGTATTAATTTTACAGCCATTAAAAATAGAATGAAAATCTTTCTTTCCCAACCTAAAATTGATTTCTGTGTTCACAAGAGCCTGGATTTGGTTAACAGAAATGTATAATCAATAAAATGCCTAAAATAATCTAAAAAATATTCAAAACGACGTAAAAATTTGATATTCTTTCGATTTGTAAAACATTCGTTCCCCATTTTGTGTTGTTTTTGTTTTTTTAAAGTGTTTTTGAACTTAAATCTTTGTACATAAATAAATTCAATATAATCGACTTGCTAACCAGAAGTGACAAACTAAACAGGTAAATCTTACGATGCGTTTCAGTGCAATGCCAATGAGATCAACCTCGGTTGTAAATTTTTGTACGTTAGCCTTTCGTACCTTTTTCAAAATTTTTCGAATGACGGGATTATTTTGGACCTAGGTAATGGTATGAGCCAGCAGATCACAGAGAAACAGTGCTTTATATAGTTCAAATTGTGGCATCATTAATCATTTTCATTAACACTTACAACCTAAAATCTTCGTTTTTACTGTCAAGACTAGAGGAAAAAATCCTATAACCTTCACTTTCCAGTGTCGATGATTCACCTACCAATAAAAAATAGTAAGGATTTGCTTAGTGTTAAGAGGTGATCACGGATTTTTTGGGTTCAAGAAGCTAGCAGATGAGTCATTTGTAATGTGTTTTATCGTAAAAGCGAAACTGCGTATGAAAAATTGGAATATTTATGTAAAACTTTGCTTAAAACGAAACTAAAAAATGACCATACAATTTTAAAATTGACAGTGTAAAATAAAAATATATGCCACAAAAATCTACGTTTCTAGAACCAGGAAATGGAAACGAAATTTCTGTTTATATGGCATTGTCTACGAAGTACTATCAAAAGATGACACGCAAACAAAATCCGACACTGTTGATAACCTTTCTTTTTTTATGTTATTTTTGCAGGTTTTATCGATTTTCCTACGATCTACAGCTAATTTTTATTTAATTTTCCTACAAATAAATCTCTGTTGTTTAAAACCTATCTCTAAACATTTTAAAGTATCAGCACAAATAACACATATATAACAATAATTGGTTTTTTAATTTTTAAACACAATTTTCCCTGAGTTCCGACTATTCGAAACGAAAACTAACCCTCCAGCCTACCCTCTTTCAGGGGTTTTGTAGCACAAATGGAATAACGACTGGGACATATTTCAACTAAAATTTAATTAAACCCACGATGAAACGAGAAAATCATGTTAAAACTAAAAAAAATCTCAAAGGAAATCCAAAAAAACAGTATATATCGAAAACCAGGAGATTGCTAATTGAATTTGCGTCTACGCGTATATATAATACAAAAATTTCGATTTAAGTAGTGATAACGCTAACTGCAGGATTAAAATATAAATTCTATGAAAAATAAGCTCACAGTAAATTAAGTTCAGTAAATCAGAAGTTCATTTTCAAGTGATATCGAGTTAATGTAACACGAGAATGTGAAAAATGGATGAAAATTGAAACTTATCTTACGCATTTCACCCGTTGAGGACAAATAAAAAAATAACTAAAGTTTAGTTTTTGAATTGAATATTTAATTTTAGCTTTATTTTAAAGACGTTTGCCGCACATGAAACTAAAATGGACAGTTGTCAGTATACGTTATTCTCAGAAACAAAATTACCCACTATCCTCTTTAGTTATAAACTATCACATTTTTACAAGTTTTGTGTGCAAGCAGGGTAAATTTCTTCAATAAATCGAATACGATTAAATTTTCTCATCCTATTTTTAATGGCCATAAATATAAAGCAGTGGATTAAGACAAAATACTCCAATCAAGTTGTATCTTTTCTATAAAAACGAGATGAATACTCCCTTTTGTGTTCGTAATGAATATATTCGTCAAATCCGTATCGCGAAAATATTAAAATTACAGTTGAAAAATTATTTATATACAGAAAATCACATTTTAAGAATCGTTCTAGTGTAAAACTTTCCGCAGATTTCAAATCCGTTGAAATTTTCACTCTATCTTCAACGATCGCGAAGATAGGAACTTGGACTAGGGGAACAAAAAAGCCCCAACGCGCGTCAAAACGCGTGTTAGAAAACAAGTTCAGAAAAATAAGTTCAGAAAGTCTTCACGGGCTGCATCTACCCGATGCCGGGTGCATTTGGAAATAAGCCAAAAAGCCTTTTAACACAACATTCATAATTTTATTTACAAGATTAACAGACGACAAAAACATACATACGCATACCGCCGAGAACAAACTTAATCTGACTTACAAAATTCAGCTCGGAAGCTGACGTCACTTTTTACAGCGCCGCTCATTGGACAGTTACATTCACGCTCACTTCACTTCACAACATCCTCCCCCCTTGAGACTCAGATAGAGTCTCAAGCTCATAACTAATGTTATTCAAAAGATCAAGTCTCTTTGGAGCTTTCACACACCTTCCAGAGGAGGTGTATCTTTTCATTATCACATTATCTGGTGTTAATGTATTTTCAAGACAGGAGATGCCATCAGAATTAGATTCCTCTTCACCCTGTTTCTTATCAGCAGTTACATTAGTTTCATTTGCCTGTATCTCCAAAGGGAAGATACGCTGTATCGGACGTAAAACTGTTCCATGCTGCGTTTTAAGTTTAACTGTGCGAATCTTTCCATCACGTCCTGGAATCAACTCAATAATCTTTGCTAAAGGCCAAAACAAACGTATTTTGTTATCATCTCCCACTAAAACTATTTCTCCAACCCTTGGCTCACGTGATCGCTTTTCATTATGCTTTTGAACCAACTGACTCAAATACTCTTTTCTAAAACGTTGTCTTAGATCATTTAACAGTTTACTTCTATATTTAATTCTCGTCCTAAGGTTTCGCGAATCTAATTCGTCAATATCTTCAACACTGGAACGCCGTGTCTCGATAAGAAACATAGCAGGTGTCAGAGGAACCAATTCCTCCGGATTTTCAGAGACATATGTTAACGGTCTACAATTAATTATAGATTCACAGTCACAAATCACAGTATTCAGTTCTTCATAAGTTAACACAGATTTACCCAAAGTACGTTACAACAGTTCTTTTACAGTACGGACCAACCTTTCCCACCAGCCTCCCCACCAAGCTGCGGTGGGTGGAATAAATTTCCAAAGTATTTTAGGAGTTCTGGTTTCTTTTAATATTTCATCCCAATTCAATTTCGAAAGATCATTAGTTAACAAGCCAATAGGATCAAAAATTTTCTGCACAATTCCTAAAATTAGTCTTTTTGTGATTTTCGTATCACATGTTAATGCTTCCATATCTGTGCAACACTTCAAGGTATCATTATCTAAATTCCAAATTACCCCTAAAACGCAAGTATCTCCTGAATGTTTATCAACATTTATACCTGCTACATTGCTTTCAAAACCACGCAAGTTAAAACATTGATTTGACATAATTAATTTAGCATGCTCAATGAAACGTTCTTGTTCATCAGTATTAAATACTCCTGATACACAATTGTCTACATAGAATGAACGTTTCAGTTTCTGAGCAACATCTTTATACTGAGGTGGGCAATTGTCTAAAATATGCATTATAGAAGCATTCAACAAAAAAGGGCTAGATGAGACTCCAAATACAACTCTACAGTGCCTATAAATGAGCTGCCCTTCATAACATGGGAAAAAAAATCTAAGAAAATTTCTGTCCTTAGGTGCAACAGACAACATTAAAAAAGCTTTCTCTATATCTGCACTTATACCGATTGGATACATTCTAAACCGATCAAGAATATCAGGTATCAATTCAATAAGATTAATTCCCTTAAATAAACATTCGTTCAAAGAGGGTTTCCCTCTCTCCGCGGCAGAAGCGTCAAAAACCGGACGGATTTTAGTAGTTTCACTATCTAGTTTAATCACTGGCCTGTGTGATAAATAATGACATTCTTTATTCAATTCGAAATCTGTCACGCGTTCGATTATGTTCAATTTTTCCCATTCCTGAAACACCTTCTGATAATCGGTGAAAAATTCACCACATCTAAATTTATTGATCATTTTTTCATGTCTCTTCCAGACTAATTCTTTATTATTAGGTAAATTCGCAGAACTGCACTTCCATGGAAGTTCTACTTCATATCTTCCAGCGGGAAGAATTTTCATTCTATCATTAAAATCACTTAAATTAAGATCACTTTTCTCCATTTCAATTTGGGTTGGATCAGATATTCCTAAAATTTCAAGTTCCCATAATTTGTTTATAGGTACTTTCATTGCATGCATTGATAATGTCGTCAAAATATTATCTTTCTCACATGAATTTTGTTTTCCAATTACAGTCCATCCAAGTTTCGTTTCAACGGCCGTTAAGCCAGACTGTAATTCAATAGAATTTCCTGTCAACAATTTTCCTACAATATCTGCACCAATCAAAAGATTAATTTCGGTTTCTTTTCGGAAAGAATCAGTAAAATCTATCTTCTTTTCTTTTAATTCATTCAAAATCCCGTTAGCTTTAATCTTAGGAATAAAACCACAAATCCTTTTTTCAGAAAGAGCTTCAAAATTACAAGCAAAAGTTCTTTTTAAATTACTGACCTCGACAGAAAACACATCATGTCGTTTTGGTTTCGTTTCAGCCCCCCCAAACAGCGCATGTATAACAGTTTCGTCTCTCAGTGGAGATGCTTTAAGCTGAGTCATAACATTTTCGCTTACGTAACTACTTTGACTTCCTGTATCAATCATCGCGCGAATAATTTTCTCATGACCTAGATATCGAATAAGTACGCAAAGAGTTTGCAAAAATACAATTTCGCTTCTGCCACAATTAGAGAGAGAACTCTCAGATTTTAGAACACTCTTTTGTTCATTATTTTTTTCTTGTTTGGAACACATAATTTCAAAATGAGGATTATTACAAATAGAACAATTCAATTGCTTTTTGACACTACAAAATTTACTTAAGTGACCAGCTCTTTTTAAACAAGAAAAACATGCACTTTTTTCATCAACAATTGTTGTTTAGCAGCCAAAGTCATTTTCCTCGCGGTAAAACATTTTTCACTAGGATGAGACTTATCACAAAAAATACAGTTATTAATTCTCTTACCTGAATTATCAACAAGGCTTACCAAAGCTGATGCTGTTGTCAGGTCAGCTTGTTTTACCTGTTCAATAAAGTCCTTCTTTCGATGACTTTGGTGCGGGGCGAAACCAGTCCGGGCGAGTAAAACCATTTCTTCACCCTTTACTTCCTGTCGAAGAAAATTCATCAAATGTTCTAAAGTTCGAGATCCTTTGGTTTCTGTCGAGTCGTGATTTCTACTTCTTTCCCAAGCCACTAACACTTCTTCTGGAAGGCAACTTTCCACTAACGGCGTTAGAAAGTCCCCGTACTTTTCTTGTGTTCTTCCCAAGCTTTCCAATGCTCGCAGCTTTCCTTCCAGTTCATCATATAGAGAGGGAAGATCCGTCTTCGCTCTTCCGGTAGCAGCGTTCTTCATAACTAAGCTTAACAAATCTCTAACATAGATTTGCACAAGCAAATCTTCTCGTCCAAAACGCTCTTTCAATTGTTCAATTGCCTTAGGGTAATTAGCCGCCGTAGCTGGGAAACTCAGAACTAAACGTTCTGCTTTCGATTTGGGTTCCATAGATTGCAATAAATATTGCATCTTATCCTCATCGGCAATACTTTTGTCGTCGTGTATTTTCTGAAACTGGCTCCAAAAGGTCAGGTATTCTTTCGCTTCGCCATTGAACTTTTTCAGCTCTATCTTTGGCAATTTGAATTTTCTCGTTTCCTTATTGTCATTCGACAGAGCGACTTCTTGCAATTTCAAATCTACCTGAGCACATAGCTCTAAGTACCGGTCTCTGTAAGTTTCAGATTCTTCTAAATCTTCATTAAATAAATGTTCGTCATCTTCACTCTGTAAAAACTGTTCTGAAATAGCAGTTTGACAAACATCAAGTCTCTGAAACTTATCACTAAGTTGAATTCTCAAAATCGAAAGCGATTTCAAATCACATACTTCTTTCGATAATGCCGTTTCTATTTTCTTTAAACTCAGAGAAAAAGCAGTTCTCAGCCCTTTTCGTTGTGTTTTTAAAGCATTTAAATTCATTTTCAAAAGTTCTAGGTTCAAAAGTTCTTAAATAGCCAAAGCACCCAGTCCCGCCGAGGGTACCACTATGTTAGAAAACAAGTTCAGAAAAATAAGTTCAGAAAGTCTTCACGGGCTGCATCTACCCGATGCCGGGTGCATTTGGAAATAAGCCAAAAAGCCTTTTAACACAACATTCATAATTTTATTTACAAGATTAACAGACGACAAAAACATACATACGCATACCGCCGAGAACAAACTTAATCTGACTTACAAAATTCAGCTCGGAAGCTGACGTCACTTTTTACAGCGCCGCTCATTGGACAGTTACATTCACGCTCACTTCACTTCACAACAACGCGTGACATGTGAACGGTGCAGTAGAAATCTATGCTTCTCCAAACGCCTTCTAATTGCTAGAATGACCGGAGATTGTTGAAGCGCCGAAGCTATCCAGCGCTTGAATTCTCGCGATTTCTGCATGTGAACACTGCAGTATAACTCTATGTACTTCGGCTCCCCGCGTTTTGTTTTGACGTAAAACGCGCGTTGGAAAACGCCTCATGTGAACGGGGCCTAAGTGCAATGAAATTGACTGATAATTTTTTTTGTAGTCTCCAGCTAACTTTAAAATATATTAATGTCAATAAATTCTTTTATTTGAACCTTGAGAAACCGCTGAGTTTCTCAACACAACACAGGCCACTGGGAAGGGTAGTACGGAACATAAACTCCAGCTTGTAAATGTCTGGCACTTCGATGAAAGAGAACACGACACGTTAAGACATCAATGCATTCTGTCAGTTTAGTCTGGCAGTTTTTTCACTGAAATTCGACAGACAATCGCATATATAGTTGGCCACCAAATCCACACTAGTTGCTCCATTTTTACACTAAAGCATCTGGCACCCTCGAACAGTGTTTCCTGCATCAGATAACAAATTATACAATAACATCACAAAAGGGCAAAGTTTATTAGATCTTGATATAAACACAAAAAATACAAATGCATATAAATTAAATGTGCGATAAAATTTGTAATTTTTTTTAGAATTCTTATCTTCGAATGTGTAATGCATTTCATATTTTTACTTTACATTTGTTATTGTTATTTGTTATTGTTATTTCAATTAACGTCACACTGGAGCAACACAACGGGCTATTGGTGACGGTCCGGGATCAATCCCAAAGGGAAAGATCCGAGGACAACACCACGTAATTTTGAACCACGGTCAGATGACGAGGCAACACCTGAGCTGGCACCCCACTCTCCAAACTTCCACACCACGCCAACGTGAGGACATTTGAGGCCACGACAGATTTAATGTGCACCAGCCCCCTTTGTACACGACGGTGTTTGGCTGGATTCGAACTCGCAACCCTTCGGTTGCTAGTCCGTTACTCTTCCAACCGGGCCACCGCGGCCCTTACTTTACATTTGACCATCATACGACCAAATGCTGGCACAAAATACATCTGTGCAGCCATTTTATGTTCTTGATGGATTGAGAAAAAAGAAATTCAAGTTCTTAGTAGAAAAAAATTCAGGAGAGCATGGTTAATAACTACATGTTCAGGAAAATTAGCATGGTTCTTAACTACAAATACTCCATGAAAGTATGTATAAAGCATTACAATTTTGCACATAAATCTATATAATTGTATTTATAAAATAGGTTATAATTCAGAAAAAGATCAATTTGAATTACATAAAAACAGCATGCAAATAAAATCACCAACGAACAGCACAAAAGAAAATATATTAAGCAGAATACAATTGTGCAGAATTCTGGATGCCACATTTTTCGTAAGTTCAATTACGATCGATTTTAATTAAATAAAAAATGAACAAATTAACACTTTGAAAGATTGTTAACAAAAATCAATAATCTTGGGCGAATGTCTTAACACTAAATACAACGATTTCGTTTTTACTTCTATCAAACTATTGGGATTTAAAATATTAGCGAAATTCATTGAACTTGATTGAAAACGATTTTTAAAATGACACACAATTTCACATTAGTGGTTTTGTAATTTATGAATTTTTTTTGAAAAACTAAAAAGAAACTTACCTTTCAAGAGAAGCGGGAAACATGAACAGAAGTCTCCGTTTGAATCAGCAGGGCCGCGGTGGCCCGGTTGGAAGAGTAACGGACTTGCAACCGAAGGGTTGCGAGTTCGAACCCAGCCAAACACCGTCGTGTACAAAGGGGGCTGGTGCACGTTAAATCTGTCGTGGCCTCAAATGTCCTCACGTTGGCGTGGTGTGGAAGTTTGGAGAGTGGGGTGCCAGCTCAGGTGTTTCCTCGTCATCTGACCGTGGTTCAAAAATTACGTGGTGTCCTCGGATCTTTCCCTTTGGGATTGATCCCGGACCGTCACCAATAGCCCGTTGTGTTGCTCCAGTGTGACGTTAATTGAAATACCCCCCGTTTGAATCAGCAACAAAATGGCTACTGCTCTGAGTGGGACATGTCAAACCCCGCCCACAATTAGGGACATCAGACCCGCACCGAGGGCACTGTATGTCGTACCTTCAGTGAAGCCTCTGTATCTTTTACGTCATGTCGTGGCCAAAGATATTTAACTACCTACTAAATTAAAAAGTTTACATAAAAATGGCAACAACCGCTACCAATAAAGCATATCGTAAATAAAATACAGTTGTTTTATTTCGCGGGCTTCGAATTTTATGAAATGTATAAATTTATTTAATTTATTTTGATATGTGAGAATAGACAAAAGCTTAGTTTGTTTGGATTTCACTTTGTTGTGACCATGGCTTCGAATCCGATCTTCACAAGTAGACAAGCATTTTGACTGGTGATTTTAATTATTTTGTGAAGTGTCAATCGAATTAAAATTTGAATATAGTGTATATATTTATAAATAAACCGGAATCAACTTTTTGTTTCAAGATGAATGAAATGGTTGTATCAAATCAAAATTCTGGTAAGTTTTTAAAATTATGTATTTAGAACTCGTGTTCTTATACTTATGCTATTATAGTTACACCATTTGATGTGTCGTTGATTTCATTATTTTTTGATTCTGCTCAAAAACTAGCTTTCGAATTTTATTGTTGTGAACTGTTAATAAAACTAACATTTCTGAAGAAATTTACTATGAAGAAACGTACAAAATGAACCAATATCAAGTTCAAAGTTTGTTATTTCTTTCGTTAAAATGAATGTTATGCATGGCCAAGAGAAATTTTTCGATAGTTCTGTTAAGTTTTTATAACGTTTATATTGATATAGGTTGAAATAATTTCATGCTTTTTGCTGTTAAATTTGATAAAGTTACATTTAAAAATGTTTAAAACCCAAAATGTATGTACGAAGTTATATGTACAAAGAACCTTGGTGATTTTACACTTCTTCCTTTGGAATGGATGGTGAACAGAACAATTCAATTTAGAATGTCAAAAGGAGTTTTCAATATGCAGTCGGTAGCCCGGTTGAGAGAGTAATGTATTAACAACTGGAGGGTTGCGAGTTCAACTCAGTCCAGCCAAAGTTCATGTACACTGGGGCTGGTGCATGTTAAATCTGTCATGGCCTCAAATGTCCTCATGTTGTCGTGGTGTGGAAGTTTGGGGTGCCTGGTGTTTTCGTCATTTGAATGTGGTTCTAGATTTCGAAGCGTTTTGGGATCCTTTCCTTGGGGATTGATCCAGGACTGTTGCCAATAGCCTGTTGTGTTGCTCCAGTGTGACGTTAATTAACTACCTTCTGTACATGATATGTAAATCATCCTATAGGAAATTAAACCTGATTTTACACTACTATTCTTGTCAAAACAATTCCAAGAATTTAATTGAGCTTAAAGCACCATTAAGTTAAAAGTTTGTTAAAAATATTTTGACATTGTATTCATGTTATTGATCAGTGAAAACTTAAAACTAACTAAACTGAAAAAATATAACAATAATTAAATTCATGGCTAATTAAAGTAGAGAAACGTCTAACTTATTCCAAAGAATTTAAACACTGACTTGCTACACTCAACTTATGAAAAATATTAGAGTTCTCAATAATTAAAATATCTTAGTTCATGAAACTTGAAGTTCAAAGTCCTTAAATTTACATGGGAGTTTTACAGTTCTACCACTCCTAGTAATAACCCTTTTCACCAATTCTTCATGCATTGATGTCTTTGACTCAAAATAATTTTCATTTGTTTCCCTAGATTTTTGTACCCTTTCCAGATCCTCGTCAGGGTACCCTACTGATAATGGATACACACGTTGCACTGGTCGAAGCAATGACCCAAACGACATCTTAATTTTAACTAGATGAATGTTATCGTCCTTTCCAGGATAGAGAGCTGCGATTCATTCCATTGGCCAAAAGGTTCTTTTCTTGTCTACGTTTTCAATCAAGACAAAGTCTCCGACTTTCAGAATTTTTGTTCAGTTTCTTCAACAGTAGTTGACCGAGATATTCTGTTCTGAATCTCTCCTTAAATCTTCTCTCAGTCTCTGGTAACAAAATTTTCTTGAGAGGTCGACTTTATCAAGGTGATCCATGTCTGGAACTCCCATTGTCTGTATATCTTGCAGGAACATGGCATGCGATAAAGGGAGCAGATCATCAGGGTTGTCAGAAATGTATGTGAGGGGTCTTGAATTTATAATTGCCTCGCAATCACACAATGGGCTGATCATTGCTTCATAAGAGAAAGGCATTACTTAAGACACATCGTAATAATCGTATTTGCTTGATAACTGCGCCAAGAATAAAAGGACTTCAGTTTGCACCAACCACTACTCTCTTGTGACGAAGTATTTTCATTTCTTTGCTCAAAGCATCCTTCCAGAGAAATCAAAGGAAATCTCGATCTTCGCTGATGGATATCTGAAGAAAGGCCTTCTTTATATCTACGATCACTCCTATTTTCTTTTCTCTAAATCTCATCAAAAGCGCTGGGATAAGCTCGAGAGTATTAGGTCCCTTTTGCAAGCAATCGTTGAGAGAAGGATAGCATTTCTATTTACTTGTAGCATCAAATACAGGACGCACTTTTGTAGTAGAACAACTTTTAAAAACTCCTCTGTGTGGCAAATAGTAACTTGTCTTGGAAAGTTCTTCAGGCGGCATCTCTTCTATTATATCTTCTTTTTTTGTAACCACTCTGAAAACCAAGTCATGATATTCAAATTTGCCTTCCCTAATTAATTTTGCAGTTCGTTCCAATCTCTTTTCACATAAGATTTTGTTGTCCAAAAGATCTCTCATTTCTTTCCAGGGAAGTTTTACTTGGTATCCTTTAATTGTCACCGTTTTCATAAAATGTTCTTTTATCGTACACCTAATTCTGTTTTTACACGATAGATGCGTTCCTGAAGAATACGTGTAAAAAAAAGACATTGTATCTATGGAAGAAAAGAAGATTGGTTCTGGATCTAAAAAATCAGTAAAAATAATTTTAAAAACCATATGAAAATATTCGTTTTAAGCTTATTATTTTATTTCAACAAAATACACATGTAATAATATGTAATGAAAATGAAAAAAATTCTTCATGAACAAAAAAATCTGTTTTACACATAAAATTTTTTATTTATTTTCACTTTCTGACAATAAACGGCGCATACGTTTGCGTACGACTGGAATATCACTACTATCACTAGAAATGTTGTGGACATCGTCTTCTTCCTCTATTAATGAAATTCACGAGTTTCCTCTGGTGCTGATGTTTCACCGGTTTTACGAATGAATTCAGTTATTAACCGTTGTGTTCATGTTTTGGTTAGGCAGTTATATAAGCCGTTAGGTTAGGCCGTTATATAATGAAGTTGTTGACAGCCTCTTACAGAGGCTGTCAACAACTTCAGTTCACGTTGAAACTTCCCAGCGCGTTCCTCATTAGGGTCATGTTTGACAAAATGATTACCCAATTTTTTGGCCAGTTCCAGACCTTTTATTAAATCTGCATTTTGAACAGGATTATTTTCTTCATTATCACTACGTTTTGTGGGATTAGGAGTCTCAAGGACAACCTCTAATATTTTATCTTCACTTAAGGCTTTATCGACTAATAATTCATCAATATCTTCAAACGATAGATTATCGAATCTATCTCCACCAATTGTGTGTGCCATTGTAATGATGTTGGGAAATTCGGTCGTATTAGGGATGATGGGATCTTTGCTTTTTACACATTGTGGCCAAACCGCTTTCCAACATGCATTCAAAGATGCTGGTTTTAATTCAGTTAACGCTAATCCAACTTGATTGATACAATCCATAATTGAGAATTTCTTCCACACATCAATGACTTAGTGTTTCATCAATCAGTTTTTCCAAAACATGTTGGAATGTTCGTTTTACGTAGTATGTTTTAAATGTCGCAACTATACCTTGGTCTAGCGGTTGTATCAAGGATGTAGTATTAGGTGGCAGAAATAAAATTTGTACGTTTGGGTGTTCCAAGACAGGATGGCCGGGTGCGTTGTCAAGAATCAGAACTTTAAATTATAGACCTTTCACATTCATGTAACATCTGACTTCTGGGATGAAACATTTGTTGAACCATTCTGTAACGATAGCAGTGGTCACCCAGGCCTTCTTGTTTGCCATCCAGTGAACAGGCAGTTTATTGATATCTACACCTTTCATTGAACGTGGGTTTAGAGCTCGATTTACCAGCAGCAATTTCAACATACGATCTCCTGAAGCATTGGAGCAAAATAATAAGGTCACACGATCCTTAGCTACCTTAAAACCACCAACAGTTTTCTGCGATTTGGCTACGTACGTTCTGTTCGGCATTCGTTTCCAGAAGAGACCACTTTCATCTGCATTCCACACTTGATCAGGAGTGTATCCTCCATTTTTAATAATTTTAGCAAGTTCCTGCAGGAATACTTTAGCAGCCGATTCATCTGCAGATGCAGTTTCACCTTTAATTTTTATATTATCAAGAGCATGCCTTTTAAGAAACCCTGTCATCCAACCTGTACTTGCAGAAAATTCGTACTTTCTGTTTAACTGAGATGAAGTGCTTGACTCCTTTTCTTTAATCTGTCTATAAATTCTTAGTGCTATTCTTAGTGCATCATTCTTTGCTTGATGGCATTTGCATCTACTGGTACTCTTTTTTGTGACTTATCTTCTATCCATATTACCAGAGCCTTTTCCATCTTTTCCTTGACAATATCTCTTGTATATGATGAATTAACACTTTTGTTCCAGAACATACCGACTTCCTAATTGCAGCTTCATTTTTCTTAATTGTTCTTATGGTAGCTTCATGTACACCAAAATGCTTTCCTACAGACGTAGCACTTTATCCAGTTGTAAGACGATCAAAATTTGAATTTTAAGTTCCAAAGAAATCGCTTTCCTTTTCATTTTGGTAATGGGTGAATTATGTGACATTATGTAAGGGCTACCGAAAATTATCTCAAATTAAAATTAATAAATAAAGGTATGAAAAATTTGTAAACTTACAATTTATTGACTTTCGGCAAAATTTATATGTGCACAAATTTCACTATAGATTCTTTCACTTTGAAAGAGAGCTACATACTAAATGTCTTCCGAAGATACAATGCACGAATACGGTAGATGTGCACCAAATTCAATAATAAAAACGTTATGTAATGTATCTAGAGAAAAGCACACATTTCAAAACACACACACTAGCTGTTATACATATAGAAAATAGAAATGATCTACTACGCCACAAATAAAATTTTGTTTTCTTAGAATTTAGGAAAAAAAAATTGTTAGAAATTGGATTGGACCACTCGTGTTAAATCAAAATGACTCGCATAAAAAGAGAATGAAATATTTATTTTGAATTCGTGTTAAATCAAATTTGTGTAAAAAAGGTTCGTGCAAAAACAGAATTAGGTGTATTTTCAATTTCATCTTTGCTGTATTGTGTTCACTCGGGTCATGGATACCAATCGATTCCAAGTTCCATAAATCTGTAATATTGTTGCTTTGTATCACGAGTGAAGTTGCAACAGCAGCCATAGAATTTCTTGAATTATTTTGTCTCTGTTTGCCCATTAAATCCCATCCAAGTTTAGTTTCAATTGCAGTTATACCAGGTTTCATATCGTAACTTCTTCCGGTGTAAATTTTTCCTGTAAAGTCTGCTCCAATCAATGTTTCAATAACTGGCTTTCCTTCACCAACATCTGTGATCAAGATGCCCCTTCTTTGCAGATCATTCATCCAAGGACCCTTCTGAATGAGTGGAATCGACCCACAAATAACCTGCTGATCCCAAACTGATATTTCACTAAAGCTCGTCTGCAAATTGTTAATTTTGAGTTTGTAGCATTTATGTTCCATGAACGATGTTGCACCACCAAAAACCACATGGGTCAGAACCCAAGTTTGTTCACGGTAGACTGCAATATGTATGAGCACTGAGAACCAGTATTTATCAGAGCTCTGGCCACAAGTGCTTGCCCGCCAACTTCAATGGACACCAGTAATGTTTAAAGCAAGACTTCGTCTGAATAGCAGGAGTTAGATAAGGAGACATTTTCCCTCTTTCTTAATTTCAGGCACAAACTTTGGATTCTGTTTGAAAACTGGACACATAATATGATGTCTCTTGCCACACAGTACACAACGGACATAACTTCTACAAGCTTTTGAACGATGTCCCTCTTACAAACATGAGAAACAACACTTTTTATTCCTTAAAATTTCAAACTTTTCCTCAATTGACATCTTTTGACCTTGGTAACAGTCTTTACTTGAATGCAATTTTCCACAAAACACGCATATAACTTTTGGAATTTCTTTTGCACCCGATAATAGGTCATTTACAGTAGGAGTCGAAATTTCCTTTTTTCTCTAGTCTTCTGCTTAGAAATATTCTCACTCTGTTTGAAGCCAGACATGGCTAAAGAAATTCTTTCTTCCCCTCAACTTCTGCCTGGAGGAAACGTAATAATAATAACGGATAACGTGTCCCCATAAGAAATTTCTTTAGGTTTAGTTATCGAAGGACATCTTAACCATACCCTGAGTATATCTTCTGATATACATGATTCCACTGAAGGAAATAACATCGCAGCTTATTTGTTAGAGGTCATGCCAATTGATTCTAATGATCGTAAATGTGATTCCAGTTTATCATATAATTGAGTCACATTAAATTTCGACTTCACCGTCGTAGTGTTTTTTACAGCTAAGCCTAATAATTCTCTGACAAAATTCTACAAGAAGCTCTTCCTGACCGAATCTCGTTTTTAGGCTTTCAATGGCCTTGACATAATTTTCTGAAGTTGGCGGGTAGCTATCAACAATTTCCTTCGCTCTGCTACCAACAGTCATGCCATTGAATGAGATATTGAAATTTATCTTCATTCATCTGTTGATCATTATGAATTCGGCTAAATTGACTCCAAAAACTTAGCCATTTCCTTTACAACTCTGCCAAATTTCACCAGTTCAATCTTTGGGAGTACCCCGTTTCTGCCTCTTCATAAACTTTATTTACAAAATATATACACAAGAAGTTCTTACAACATTGTTTCGGAACTATTAGAAATCGACTACATCACTTGCGAGTCGTTGTCAATCTTAAAAAGCTTAATTATCATCGAATAAATGTAAACACAAAATAGGTGGTGCTGCTTAAAATCTGAATCTGACACATGGGTTACTTTATATTTAAATATCTTTTGCAAAGCTTTTCAATTATTTTGGCAGACTGAAATAGAAAGACAGCTTTATGTGAAAAAATACATGAAAATAGTAAAAACATGAAGTGCATGTATAACTCACTATATTTTAGCTAGTTTACTTGTTTAATATTAATACTAACCATTAGTATCATATTTATTTGTTTAATATTTGACAGTTTTACTAAAAATATCACTTCAAAAATGTTTATCACCTATATTTCATACAAATGTACTTACGATTGCTAAAATATTCACACAAGCATTTCAATTTGAATTTTTGAAAATTAAATAGCTATCAATTACTGGATGTATGGTGATCAATTACTGGTGAATTTTGCGTGTTGAAATATCTAAAACACTATCAAGTATAAAAAATTGTACTATAGCTAATTTTAATCACCATCTTTAAAATATACTAAGTGCAAGAAGTCTTGAAAGTACAATTGCAAATTAGCTTGAGCAAATTTTTTTCTTGAAAATTGAGCACTCTGGCTAACCCTATATTTAAACTTTATCCATTTTCCTAATTTTGTTCTTCATTTGTTTTATTAATTTTGTTACTTATTGTTTAAAATATTGTGTTGATGTAGCAGATTTTTTTCAAGGCAAAAATGTGTATAATAATTTGAACCAAATTAGTTTTTTATCATTTTTATTGAAAATTATCTAATTCTTTAAATTAATGCATTTTAAAAATTTCAGATTTGAAGGATGATCCAGTTGTAGAAATTTTCAGGATTTCTGGGAGTGATTTTGTAAAGAAGTCGCAGATCACAAGTAAATTATCTGCATTCAAAATTATTTTTATCTTATAGGTTATTCTTCTGAGATTTATGTACAAAGGTATGCATTAGTGGTTTGCTAGTATTTGTTCCTCTGCAAAAAATGCCAGATTTTCAAAAAGCTTGAGAACAGAAATTATTTTTATTTCAACATCCATTATTTTATTAGCTTGTAGAACATCATTTTCCAAACAGTTTGATGAAATGATATTACAAGGTTTGCATGGAAACCCTTGAAAAATCTAGTTATCTAGTTAAAACTCTAGTTTAAAGTGCTAGACTGCACTGTAGAGCCATTGTGGCTCAATGGATTTCTCCCATTGGGCTAGCAACCTGTGAGTTGTAGATGGCGCAGGTTCATTTCCTCCCTGAGTGTCTTTTGTGTCAGTGAAGCTTTCCTTGTGTTTATATGTCCATTGCCTGATGTTTATCTTGTGATTTGGCCAAATATGCCAGATATGTGTTTGACCAAATATGCATGTACAGTTTGGCCAAATATGCCAGATTTGCTGGCATATGCCAAATATGCCGGCAACTTAGATTGCACTGCAGTCTGCTCATCTTTTCTTGCTAGGTTTTCACTTTCTTAATTTGATAATTTGCTTAGCACAAAACTTAATGTTTATTTTCTGAATTGACATTTGGTTATTTCTAATTTTGGTGAATATGGATAGATTATCTTATTGTTCGTTTGCTTTGTGCAACAAAAATAGGATGAAACAATTAATATATGTTCCATCTACTTGTTGGTAAAGATAATTGGAATTTGTTAATGGATGTTAATAATTAAGTAAACATTAGTACCTGCATACTTTCCTGTTTTTCTATTGTCAAAAAGAATGTATGCGGGTAAGAACTTAAGAGATATCTTAGGTTGTAATATCTTAGTTATCTTAAATGAGGGGGTCAGAAGCAGAGGGATGCAAGTGAAAAAACTGACTTTTGAGGAAAAGAGCTTCAAAGTTGAAGTGAGTTTCTAAGAAAAATATATCTGATAATAGATAGAATAACTGATAAATATATTGAAAAGTATACAGTGTCTCATTAGTACTAAAATAATTTCAAAAACACACTAGCAATATGAGCAATAAGGTAAAAGTAAAAAAATGTTTAAGAAACCTTAAAAATTATTAATCTGTAAACAGGTGCTAAGTATACAAGAATTTGTCGACAGGTGAAAAAAATTAAACAAAGTAAAAAAAATGAAACATAACTAGTTATCTTCAGATTCCAGTTCGGTTAGATCTTCGGCTGGGTCTGTGATTGCAGGTAGGATTGGATGTTAGGGTTTTATGGTAAATGGTCCAAAAGCAGACAAGCTGTGCAAACACAAGACAGAATATAACCCAATAAAAGTACAACATTGAAAAATCAAGTCCAAGGTAAAGATAAAAGATAGATTTAAAACATGTAAAATATGTAGATGAGAATAACTATACCAATAGTCAGATGATAAAAACAAGACCATTGACTAGCATAACTAATGATTTAATTTGTATATGCATAAAATTTGATGGTTGGAAATTTAAAAGATTGAATTGTAAAAGAATTTGATAAAATTGTCCAATTGAACGTAAAATGCAAAAAGGTTTGGATGGAGATTTTTCCCAACCAAATCTTGCAAGTTTAAAATTGTACTTAAAAATTTTTTGTTGTTGAGGATAAAAAGCAGGACATATAATTAAAATATGATGAACTAAAATCTGAAGAGCATGAACAAAAGGGGGGGTCTCGCAAAACAAAAGATGGCGATGAGTGAAACATGTGTGTCCAATGCGAATGTGGGTCAGTTTGAAAATCCGTCCTCTTCACTGGAGATAATGGCCATTGATGAATGATATGGGTTTTACACAATGCAATTTGTTGGTGACTTGCAAGTTCCACGACTCTTGCCACAAGGAGTCGACAAACTCCTTTTTGGACATCTTGATGCCACTAAAAGGAACGGCTTGCTGCAATGGAATGGAAGCTGTCTTCGCAGCAGTGTCAGCAAGCTAATTTCCCTTGATGCCCATGTGACTAGGGACCCAACCAAACAATATCGAAACCCTTGCTCTGCGAGGTGCGCAAGATGGTAAAAATATCTGACACGACAGGATGGCAAGTGATGCTATATTGCTCCAGCTGTTGTAATACACTCATGCTGTCAGTGTAAATGCAGTACTTATGGTGGGTAATAGAGGATATCTGCCCCTGAAGGGTGCAATTAATTGCCACTGCTTCAGCAGTTTAGATGGAGCAGGAAGTGTGAATTCTGTAACAATAAATATTATGTATAAATAGTATAACTGTAAGTTTTGCTTTACCCTGTATGGTCTCCATTTTTACAGCCGAATTTTATGGTTTACATGAAGCTTTGAAACACATTTCTCACCTGGGGATAGATAATTTTATTGTTTACATGAACTCTGAAAGTATTTCGGAATGTTTGTCAGCAGATCCACAACATACCTTAGGTATTGCCGTGCTGAAATTCCATCATCAGATTACTCAACGTGGCTATAGTATCTCTGTTGAATACCGGGGCCATGTTGGGATTGCAATGAACTTGCTGACACCGCTGTCAAGAATGCAACAACCTTTTTAAGTCTGCGAATTCCATATGAGGATAGTCAAATAACTACTTGACATAAGGAATGATTGGCAGAGAGACTGGTAACTGCAGAGTGCTAATAAACTTCATGGGATACAAATGACCGTATCACCCTGGCCCACTTTGTATCCTCTTCGTCTTGATGTAATTCTAACAAGACTTCACATTGGGCATACGAGGATTACCCATCGGTACTTACTGGCTGGAGAAAGCTCTCCTTTTTGCCAATATTACAATTGAGACCTGACTATATCTCACTTTTTAACTTCCTGTCCAGGTCTGTAGCATTTTTACTTTACACATTTTAAAACTACTTCGCCTAATTTGTCTGTCTTGCTGGGTAATCATTCCCACTCTGCACTTTTTCATATTTTACACTATTTTCTGGAATTTTAACATGTATATAACTATCACTTTTAAAATATATGTCAAATCATACCTTTTTATCTTTTCTTGTGGATAGGGAAAACCCTATCCACATTTTATTGAACACTCAAATCGTTTTAAACTTTTAAGACCAATTCTGTGTAGAATTTTTATTGCCTTTTAAATTGCATCACTTCGCTTACTTTATGTTGATTCGCTACATCGAAAACATTTCATTCTTTTTATTCAGTCTTAATATTCTGTAATGTATTTCTATTTTTAACTGATTTTATTTAATGACATTTAACCTTGTGTTTGGCACAACTTGTCCGATATTGGACCTTGCACCATAAATCAATATCAACCAACCATCATAGCCATCTACTGCCAACCAAGTGAATGTGCAACACTGATTTTACTTTGCAGCAAAGAGACGTAAGCGACTTGCGTCCCTTTGGCATCAAGCCAAAGACAGTATCTCTTGAGCAGATTATCTTTCTCATTATATGGCAGTGCCAGTACACATGACGGCTCCAACCATCTGCAGCCTGTCAGCCACGTGCCTAAAGAATCTCTCCATTCATCCAACTCATTCTGGCAAGTTTGATCACATGTACCCCTTTGCCTCTGATCCCCTCAAATATTTTCTTTCAGACAGTCGTTCCATGTCAAATCAGCGCAGTTTTTAATTACTTTTGTCTATGACAGCACATATTTTGATAAAACTTGGTGTGCTTATATAATTATGAATAAAAAAAGTAATATTTTTTTGTCTTTTCAAAAATTACTAAGCTGTAATTATTTGAATTTTTAATGAAAATTGCTGCATTTCTAGATTGTCAACTCGTTTTCTCAGGAACCAAATGACATATAAAATCAAGTTATGTCTTATTTATTGCCCTTTAAAAGAGTTTTAAATTAATGTAAAATGTGATGTAATATAAATTTTAAAAAATTTCTAAAATCTGAATTAAATTCCAAAATTTAAATATTTCTGAAAAGGAGAGTAAAAATTTTGAAAAAATGCCCCAAAATACTTTGTATTTCCTCTTTTATTTTGAAATGATTCTTTGGCGTTGCTGTGGCTCAGTGAGTTTGTTCACTGTAGCAACCTGTGAGTTGTAGGCGGCATGCGTTCGATTCCTCCCTGTGTATATTTCTCTTTTGTATTTGTAAAACTTTCTTGGTGTGTGTTTGCCCATTTGATGCTTGGCACATCTTGTGATATATAACCCTTGTGCCATAAAAAAACAATCCAACCAACCCAAAGCTTCATTTTAGGATATTATTGGGATGTATGTTTCACAATGTTTGGAGACAGCCCTCATACCATATGTTAAATTTCACTGGTCCAGCTTTAAACAAACTTTTCTAGGTGACTGGTAGTTCGGAAAATAGTGGTATGGTTTGATACAAATTTAATCCCACATATTTGAATCATACAGCAACTAAAAATCTATATTCAGTTGACAAGACAATGATAGTTTTTGCTGCTTTCCCTCCAAAATAAACATAGTATTATTCAATACTATGTTACTGGTGGTTCTGGTAATACTGGTGATGGCTGCTGCCTAACTCAAAATGATTAAAAATATATAAAATTAAATTTGTAATAAACTGATAATTATCTATACTACCAATCAGCTATGGAGCCGACTTGGCCCAGTGAGTTTGCCCATTGCATTAGCAACCTACAAGTTGCAGACGCTGCATATTTGATTCCTCCCTGTCTGTATTTTTCTCCTTTGTCAGTAAAAACATTCCTTGTGCGTGTTTGCATATTACTTAGAAGTCTTCTGTCTGACACAGTTGCCCAAATATGGCCCTTACTCCATAAAACCCAATTAACCAGTCAGCTAGATTTGCTTAAATCTGGTGAAAATGTGCATAACATATGACATGTAATAAGATATTTATTTCTTTATCCTACTAAAACTAGAACTATTTACTCTGGATGCTTACACTTTTCCTTTACTGTAATAATGCATTCTAGTTTAAGACAAAAATCAATGATGGTAGCTAACAGTTTTATTATCAAGTTTATTTTATAGCAAAGGAATTTCTCTACTAACCAGCAGTAAATCTTTCTGCCTACAAATTTACTCCCCAAAGGAAACAACTTGGCTAAAAAAATACACTTGCATCTATGTCAGGATTTAACCCTATTTTACATTCAGTAATTTGTTAACAATTTTTATCTTGTGCTCATCATTTGAGAGTATATTCTTACAGTAATTTTTTCTTCTAGATCTGGATGTCAGGAACATGGTTGTTAGGTGCACAACTTGCCTACATCAGATTAATCACCATGATGAGGATAAAATCAAAAGGCATCGCCGTTTGAACATACTCATATGCAGAGTAAGCTTTGTTATTCTCTGTTCATCAATGTGAATTGTGTTTTTCATAACTGGTCATCTTTTATGGTACATTACTAAAATTCATAACATACATTTTATTATTTCAGAAACTCTATTTTTACTACTTGTATTTGTTTTAATTGGGATTATAAAAAAAGAATGATAAATCAAAAGGCATAAATTGTTAAAAAATTTACATTTTCAAGGATTCTCAAAGCAATATATTTTACATTTATCCAAAATATCCAAATATGTACATGAAAAGTGTTAAATTTGCTGTTTGGAGTTTTACATTATTATACATATTGTTTACATTGAATGAACAATATTGTTTAGCAATTAAGCGACACATGTATATGTAGTAATGTAAAATGCCAAACAGAAACCTGTCCTGTCCCCCAAACAGCAAACTTAATACTTTTCATGAACATATTTGGATATTTTAGATAAATGTAAGATATATTGCTTTGGGAATCCTTGAAAATGTAAATTTAGTTTTCGTAATATGTGCCTTTTGACTCCAAAAAGTTTAAAATTCCACACAAAGTGGGGTGGACAAAAGTGCATGCCTAATTTAAATTGACTCAAACTCTTCACATGCCACCACACACACACCAGTTTGGAGGACTTCGCCTATGTATTTAACATTTGCATGTCATACCTTAAACCTTTCCTCTTTTTCACACTCCATTTGAAGTTTGAACTTTTTCATTTCAATACTGCTGTCTCAGTATTAATTGTCAATACTTTCTGCTGCTCTCTATGATTACACCCCTAGCCCTGTAAACATATTTTATGAATTTGTGTTCTTTCTGACCTTGCATGAGCTTAGACAAGTGGCCTACTGTACCAGGGCATTGGCCCACAATTCAACTCAATGTCTGCAAACTTATTTCTTGAATGAAATGATCTTATTAAAATGTAGTCATGTCTTCTCTTTTAAGTATGATAGAAAGCACTAGGATTGTGAATTGTCTAGGGAAAATAAATTGAAATAATGTAGCTCACTCCTCAGCCAGAAAATGGAATGGAACATTTTTGTTTTGTGAACTATGGTGTTTAGGCGAGTTCATATCTTTTGATAGCCAGTGACAAACTTTTATACTTTTTGTGGTTCATTGGTGAAAAAATACCCCTTTCCTTTTACCAATAGATTCTTTTTCACTTAGCTTCCATCTACAGGACATTACTAATTTCTGCTACTTTTGCAGATATATAAGATGATTTTATTTACTTAAAATATATTTATTTTGTGTTTTTTGCAACTTAAATTAAAATAAATTACTGAAAATGTTTTATTGATGAAAGTTGGAAACTTTCTATTTTTAGGATTGTTTTGAGTTCTATGGCAATAATGAATTCTCTCAAGATGAATCTGGAAACTACAATTACTGCACATGGTGTGGTAATGGTGGTAAACTTTTCCTTTGTGATTTCTGTCCAAATGTGTTTTGCAGTACATGTGTGCGTCGTAATTTTGGTCGAGCTGAAGTTTCTGTGATGAGCAAAGAGGGCTGGAAATGTTACTGCTGTGATCCTAAGAAACTTAAACCCAAAGTAGCGTTTTGTGATTTAATAATGGAATACTGTACCAATGCAAGGATAAAATTGGAAAAGAGGCAAGAGAGAAAACTTGCTTCTGAAGCTTTATTGAAAAGAGGTGTACACCTGACTTTCACTGAAAATCAAGATTGGGTATCGCCAGTTTTTGATCAGCTTAATGATTCTTGTAAAGCATTCCATAAACAACTAGAAAAATTAAAACTGATAGGTATCTCTCAGTCTAAAAGCATAAAGCATGTTATTAGAAAAATGGAAGAAATTATCAGTACACATAAAACAGAATTAGGTTGTACTGTAAAATCTCTGACAAATCAGTATGCTATGTATATAGACAGTAAACTAAAGGCAGAAGAGAAGAGAAAACGAGCAGAAATGGGCCAAGAACAAGCTAATTTAAATGAAGTAGATGAACCAACAGCAGATTTAGTTAATATTTCAGATTCTGATCATTCAACTAAAAGAGTTAGAAGCCTTTCTGGAAATGAAACAGATGATTTAAAACAAGAAAAACCTACTATATCCTACGTTGATGATCCTAACTATATAGCTAAAATGTCACTGCTCCAAGAGTCTTCTTCAGAGAGTAATTTAGGAGAGGAATTTAGTAAATTAAATGGTGAATCTGATGTGAAGGAAAATATACATGACAAAGCATCAGATATTCCTGAAAAAAGTGTTACTGAAATTGAAAATGATGATTGTGACTTAAATACGTCAGGAGATTTATTTGTGAATGGTGAGACAGAAAAAGGTGATGAAAATAATCAACCCAAATCTTCTAAAGTATTGACAGAGAGTAACACTGAACTAAAAAATGATCTGGATTTTTTGACCAGCTCAAAGCCTTCAGAAGGGCAAAGGGCAGATAAAATGAAACAAAGTAAGGTTTACGATTCTTTAAATGTTTCTAGCAGAAAAATGAAACATACACCAGTTAAAGAAAGGTTCAGCAGACAGCTTAAATTTTCAGACAGCGAATCTAGTGCAGAATCTTCATCTCAAACAGACTGCAAAAAACCTACAACAGTTCACTCAAGTAGCTCAGAATATGACGCAGATAGCAAAAATCCTAAAAATCAAAGAACCAATAAATCCATAAAGCCTCTGGCTTTAGACTATGATGATCCCAAATTGAAACATCAGTGCTCTGTAGTTCTTGAAAAATGCGATGATCTATTACCGAATGGAGAAACTACAATACTTTTGCCAGCAAGTTATATTTTAGCTGATCTAGATAAAGAAATCAGTAACTTGTGTCAACTTCCTAAGAAATTAAAGACAGAGAGCAGACTGAAAGCAAAAACGCATGGAGAGAAAAAGACTCCAGGTTTGTGATTCTTTGTGCTCTTTAAATTTATCTCATTCTTTCCTTATGCTTACTTGTAAAAACATTTACCAATAGCATATTTAGTATAAATATTCCATATTTTTCTTTATATTGCTATTTTAATAATAAATTAGTCTTGTTTGACTTATTTATATTGCAAATTAGAAGGTTTTATTTATATTAACAAAGCTATTAATTACTTCAGAAATGTTATATTCATAAGTATTACATTTGTGAAGAAAATACATTTGAAAATAGTTTTTCTATGTATAGTAACTCTTAATGTCAAGCCTCAGTATATCCTGCATTCTGCTACATTGCTCTTATTTACTCCTGATGAATTTAAGTTTGCGAGCAATAAAAAATATTAATCTGCTTCTTTAAAAGTGGGAATTCAAAGGTAACTTGTTATAACTTGGTCATTTTATATAATTAAAAAAAATAATTAATACACGATAAAATGTAATGTTCAATTTCTACTTATTTATTTCAAATTCACAAGTTTTCTCAACCTTTCCTATATTGTGCCTTTTTCTTGTACTCCAAGATTTAAGATATATTGAGGTATTGAATTTTCAATTGAAATAAAAGCAGGGGGTGACAAAACAAATTGCATGCCAGTTGGAAGCCTAACATGAGTAGAGAAGTGCATAGTTTGGAAAATCCTCTTCATCCTACTGCTTCATATTTACAGTAGACATTCCAAATTTCACAGATAAATTGAAAAATTCAATTTTTAAAGCAAACAATATACGTTCCATTCAATGGGGCTGCCGTGGCTCATTTGGTATGTCTACTGCGCTAGCAACCTATGAGTTGTAGGTGGCGCAGGTTCGATTCCTGCCAGGTGCATTCCTCCCTGGGTGTATTTCTCTCTTCTGTGTCAGTAAAGCTTTCACTGTGTGTCAATTACTTGATATTGTATGTCGTGCGTCAATTACTTGATATTGTATTGTGTCTGGCACAGCATGGCCAAATATGGCTCTTGCGCCATAAAACCCCCAAAACAACCAATCATTTAAGGTATAGATTTTTAAGAATGAAATTCTATTGAAATGTAGTTGAGAAGCTTGTTTATGACAATCCTTTCTGGGGTACATACAGCAATTTAAGTTTGACTGCTGCTTGTTCATTAAATATTAAGTTGCATATTATAGATCATGTGAAAATTAACTAAATTTTTTATTTAAACTGCCTTGTTAGTTTTGGTAAACATCCTATTAACAAAGTTCATGTGGTTGATTCTAGTTATGCCTGTTTTTCTATTGCAATCTTATTAATTTCATCTTCAGCATTGTATTAAAAATTAATACTTACAGTTGTTTTAGTACTTAAGGTGTATGTATACATTTTTTTAAAATTACACATACAATTTTTTTTTTAAATTTTGACTTTAAAAATCCAGTTTTTCCCAATAGGTCATTGGTTTGTGCTTAAACTAATTTTAGTGTGAAAAATTCTGATTAAGCTAATCATTTATTATCTAATTTAGATATAATTAGCTAATGAGCATGTTTTTCGAACAGTGATATCTCAAATTCTAATGTGTTTAGAAAGCCAATTCCTATTGGAAATTATTCCTAATATTATTCATGCTTTTACCCTCCATCAAGTTACTAGTGGGAATACATTCTTTTTTACAATTTTTTTTCACAAAGAAAGTCTAAAAAAATCAAGATTTTTTCAGGAATTTCAACATTTAAAATTCAACTGCGGGTCAAAACATCCACTATATTATATAGATTATAATGACACAAAAATAATTATAATAGATCAATTCAGGATTGAGTTATCACGGTTCGAAAGAAGCATCCTATTACAAAAACAGTTCAGAAATCGAATTTAATGTTTTGGAAACGTGTTTGACTATGGTGACAGTACCTAACCCAAACCCTTGTATCTTGAAAACTATTTAGAATATTTACAAGATCTTGGTATCATTTGAAAGCTAAGGGGATGGACAATATTTTGAATTATTAAAAATAGATCGATATTCTGGCCAATTTTCGTGATTTCAAATGTATACATACATTTTTATTGACTATTTATCTTTCTAATGAAAAGCATTATTTTCTTTTTTCAGTTACACAGGTCATCAGTGAAGCAGGTACACCACAAATAATCATACGCTTTCTACTTTTAGATTAAAGTATGATTGAATAATGTTTATCCATTTTGAGATCTCATTGAAAGACAGATCACAGATATTACAGATCTCATTAAAAGAATTAAATTACTCAAATACTAGTATATTCAAAAACACATGAAAAAGTGTACTTGGGAATTTACAATTTAGTTAAAATTATATATAATTTAAGCTTTACATTATGTTTCTAAATTTAATCATGGAAATGTTGTCAACTCATATATTCTATTGATTTTTCCAACTGAAACGAATGATATGAAGCCACCAATTGCCAATCTCATGACCTGGTCATTGATTGTAATGGTCATTCTCCCTTGGTTCAATTGTATGTTAAGAAAACAGTGTTAACAGTCTCCTCTTATTAAAAGTCTCATCTGTCTTGAGATTTTATCAGCAACATTTGACAAATCTCTTATATGGCTTGATAAATTTTACATTGGCAGCTACAAGACAATCGTCACATGATTCTGCTTGCAAATCAAATCTGCCAATGTAAAGTACAAGCTTTTTCACAGATTTAAAACAAAAAATGCAAAGATCTAAGAAAGTCATCTATAATACATCAAGGAATAGAGTGATATAATGACTAAGTTTTATTGGAGTCAGGCACACACATACTGTGTTCTGGGAACATCATTCATATCTTGAAATTTTAAATGAGTGATTGATATATGTTTAGACATTTCTTACATTATATTTTGATACATGAGTCTGGCATATTACGCTGATTTTACAATGTCTTTAAACCAGCAAAGCAATGTACAAAAAATAGGCAGAAAACACAGTAAAAATAGGAGATGGATCACTTGTACATTTCTTAAATTGATACTTTTATTTAACAAAATATTTGTCAATTGTTTTTTAATGCCAAGGTGAATTGTGAGTGAGCAAAGTGAGAATGGTTCATACAACAAATCAAAGAAGATTGCCTAGCAATCTTTGGTGATTGGTGAGAGGGAGTGAGCAAGGGTGGAGCCCCTAATTCTTTCCATTTTACTGGATTTCTGGAACTTATGCAACATTTAAATTTTTCTCACAGAAGATTCCTGGTGAAATTTGGCCTTAAAAGTATTGATCACTTGAATTCTGGACTCAAATATCTTCTGCTGTATCAAATAAAAAGACATAATCCTTTTCTTCGAGTTTAAAGGGTATCTTAACCCTGGGAGCATAATTTTTTATTGTGCAGTTTACAGTGTTTTTTGCGTGACTTGTAACTAGTTTTCAACTTCTTGACCTTTCTATGAACCTCCTATGATTCTTTCAACCTCTAGATATGACATTTAGACATTAATTTTTAGACTACGGGTGATACAACAGTTGTACCGTGAGATTTTCCTTCTAAGAGCAGCTCGGTACAGATGCTGTACCGAAGATTTTATCCCTTTTAAGTGACCACTGACATCGATCGCCATTTGCGAGCTGTCAGCGGCTGGCCATAAAGAGGGACGATCCTTTTGTTCGAAGCCCTACCCTGTCGATCATTCTGTGAACGCTGGGAAACTCAATGTCGCGCCGGTGATATCTCTAGCATGCCAAACACTATGGAAGGAAAGCGCGCTAGGTGGTCAGTCGTAAAAGTCATTCACGACTCTCACAAGTTCTGTTGGAAGAAGGAAGTCAAGGGAAATCTTCCGTTCTGAGACGCGTTTAACGAAATTTGTGTAAAGGGGTTAATTGTGTTGTATGGTAAAAGCAGTAGCACACGCAGAATCACACTCGCAGGGATCACACTCGGATGTCACCGCGTTGGTACAGTAGTTTATTTTAATGATCAGAGTGCAGAGGGCTTAAGTTGAAATCTGTTGACCACTCACATCAAAATTTGTCACTTGTTTTTAAGGGAAATGATAATGGTAATTCATCTTCTATCATATCTGCATTATTTTCACTTTTAAGACAGTTAGATAATCTTTTTTCGATGCATTAAGATTTATATTTTTTCTCTCTTAGCTTCTAAGATGGAAAGTGATGGTGAATCATCCAGCTCTATTTGTTTATCTGGTGAAGATGATTCAGATGATACTAAAGTAAGATTTTATGTAAACTATCTAATACTCTAATTTAAAATTAAACTGTAGGTAATTATTTATTAATATTAGTTTAACCTTCATTTACACTGTTGTCAGCATTTATCTGCAACAATAGCAACAATCGAGGATGATGATCTTAACCCATTTGCATCATATGGCAAGCTCAGCTCATAAGATGACTGCATTACTCAATATAAATTCTTATAGTTCAATGTCTAGCACCCAGATGTCACTTGTTTGTATTTTGAAATGAAGTATAGACTTGTGACATTGGTTATTTCCCAGTGTAGCTTCATCTAATGCTCCTTGATAAAAAAAAATCTTCATCATATTTCACTATCTTCAGTAGCTTCAAATTCTTCATTTAGTGCCTAGTCGTGGCAATCCATGAAGAAACGATATTGCACACCTGACAATCTATCCATAAAAACACTTAATTTTCTGGATGGAAATAGTATCTGAACTTTCTCTTGAAAATTTTCAAGTGATGCCAATTTCGAAGCTTTGAGCCTTAACAACCGTGATAAACATTGGAATCTGGTTGCTAGATTGTCAAAAAAAACCTTCTGTAGTATTAATTTTTGAGTAAAACCGTCAGATATACCTTAAAAAGTGATTGCTTATTTTTGCCTATAATTAGCACCATTTTGTGTAAAATATCGCCAAATTTGTTTCGCTGTGTTCAAACTACAGCCAAGCACAGTACAGTAGTAGAGCATAGGGTTACTTTTTCTGTTTTGAATTGCTTCTTAAGGTGCAATTGTCGCTAATTTGGCTTTTGTTTTTAAGTTTTAATTATTTGTAGGTATTTTTGATGGTAACGCTTTAGTGTTTGTCACAAATCTCCTGGATTTTTTTTCTTGGTAGTTGGCAACTATACAATATACCAGAATGTGCAATGTATGGAGGTGCTATATGGAAGAGTTACTTTGCGATGAAATGGCTTCACTGCCATTTCATCGCAAAGTAAGAAGTACAAAAAAAGTAGAAAGAAATGAAAGGAAGCACATTGTTTCCTGAAGTGGAAAAGTACTAGCGTTTTCTAAATAGAATTTTTGAATTTATAAGTATGAAAATAACTTATGACAGCAGATTCATTGTCCTGTGTATCCACTGTACCATATTCTACCCTATTTATAGTAGATGTAATTGGATTTGTTTTTCACGGTAATTATCACTTGTTAAAATGTGTCACTAATTTTTTGTAATTTATTTTATGAATGAAAGAAAGGCTATTTAAGAATGAGACATTTCTTTATGCATATAATTTTAAAGGTAATTTATTTTTGCTCTTGGGAATCTCAAGAATTTTTTTGATCTTGTCCCAAACCTGTAAAAATTTATTGATTTGTTCTGATGCTTAAAAATATAATACTCATATCTTAAATGCATAGATTTTCTCTTTGTCATATAAAATAGTTCCTATATAGAAATTAGAAAGATATAGTTTGTAAGCAATCTTTTATTCATTTATCTGTACTATGCAAGGTCTCTGCTTAAAGTATCCAACCATGTAATATGAAACAAGATACATTGCACCTAAGACCTTTGGCACCTAGTCACCTACAAATTAGGCACCTTAGGACCTTGTGCACTTCTCCCAGCATCTCTTCCAGTTTTCAAAACACTGCATAGTCGATTGTTGGAATCACTATCACCTTCCCCATGTTCTCCTAAATAGTATCCACAGTCTGAAATCTCCCCTTTTAGAGATTTTAGCTCTGACAAAAGCCAAAAGTCACTGGGCATCAAATCCATGCAAAAAGGGGCTGAGCCAGCTGGATGATTTGATGTTTAACTAAAAACCATTCATGAGACATGACGAATGGGCAGCACTGCACATTTCATGTCAAGGGTCTTCAAAATCTTGAACACAGTAGGCTTTGAAAATGCCAGATCATCTTCCAATACTTGCACTGTCAGTCACTTATCTTTGTTAGTTATAACCCGTACTCATTTAACGTTATCAGACATTCAGCTTGTTGAAGGCCTTACAGAATGAGCTATCTTTGAAGTGGCTGTATCACATTTATGTTTGTGTTGCTCTCATTGCATCCTGTCTGAAAGCCTTAATCACCTGAATAGTTTCCATGGGCAAATTTTCAAGTTTAATGCTGAATATGGTGTGGATTCGCTGCTCTACCTGCTCAGTCATTGTGAATGCGATGGTCTATCAGGACACACACTCACTCAAGGGTTTCTAGCACCCAACTAATAAGTCCAATGGATTCGTGACTTTTCACGCATGCCCATCAATATCTCCTTTCCTTGTCTGTCAAGTTACATTCAATGTCATTCTCATTAGATTAACAATGGTTGGATACTTTCCGAACAGACCTCGTAATTAGATTAGAGATCAAAACAAAGCTTGTAAATACTGTTCTTTCTACATCTTTATCATCTGATGTATTTCTTTCTATTTTCTAGAAAATTGAGAAAAAACGCAAGGATGATGATCCAAATTTTCGTGCTAAAAAAGAACTTTTAAATTCAGAGAGTGATGAGAGTAGTCTTAGTGTCATTACAGATTCAGAAGGTTAGATATGAATTTTCATTTTTGTCTTCTAAATTCCTCTGATCCAGAGGTTTAGCTTAATTTTTTTTATTGAGCAATTGCTTAGTGTTACAATTGTGAAATAGTGTCAGCTTCTTCAAAATTTTCTGAGTATGATTTTTATAGTAGTTATTAGAGTTGTAAATTTCTCAATAATAATCTTTTGGAGAATATTCCCAAGAGGAGAATAATGGAGAATTTTCTTCAAGGCTTAGTTAAAAACTGCCATGTCATATTTTTTAATCGATGAATGAATACATAAATGAGAAAATCATCCTCAAGTTTATAAAAGTAGCACTTCTAAGGCTAACATGAGAAATAAAGTAAACTTTTCAGTTATTTTTGTACTCTGCCCTTTTAAACAGTTTTGCACAAAGTGTGAATTACTTTGACAATATGTGTAGTTGTTTTCGAGTTCACTCAAGAGTTTGTTTTTAATATATCCCCAACCAATAGCTTATATCTCTAGATTTCACTGTGGTGGCAATATCAGTAACATGAAAGATGTATTGTTTTTTAATGAAAACTAACAATTATAAATAATTTGTATAAAACTGCTTAGATATACATAAAATATGATTCAGTTTATTTCTGCTATCGATAAATTTCAATTTCCTGAAAAGTGAAGTTTTAAGTAGAAAATTCTTGAATTTTATCTGCGAAAAACAAGTGGTTATTTCTTAGAACATCATTGTATTATCTACAGGAGCAGTTTCCATCTAAGAAGTTTTCTGTATGACTTAACAAAGTAATGAGTGTAACTGGTTTCAAGGTATCAAGGTATGAAAAGATAACAAGTTCTGAAAAGATCCAAATACCATGGAACAATAGGGTTATGACTCTTAAGTAGCTTGGTGCTTTTTGTGCTATTATTTTATAAAGTTCCAATGGAGCTTCTACAATATTGGTGAATTTTTTAAATCTGGTAGTACCAATGATTACTTTAATGTTTTGATAGGCTCCAGTTATTGCTTTCTGTTGTCAAATCATTAAAGTGGCACTAACCTCTACTTTGCCAAACTAGGAATCCATTTGTGGTTTTCCCTTACCTTTAGACCTTTGTGATATGTTGATTTTAGAAAAAATGTTAATATGTATTACCATTTCACCTTAAAATGTGTTGCTTATAGTGAAATCATCCTATAGCTTTGTGTTTATAATATTTAAAGTATCATTTAAACATTCTTGTCTTTTAGTGGAAGAGCCAGAGACGAAGAAAAAAACTAAAAAAGCAAAGGCTCGAACTGATTCATCAGATGACTTTCAGCCCAGAAAGAAGAGGAAAGTTGATAAACTTCTCAGCAAATGTATTTCTTCTGGTGATGATTCAAGCAGTGATAATAGTGGACAAGAAAAAAAGGCGACAGATAAGTAATGCAATTTACGTATATAAAAATATAAATGAGTAGCTGTGACAACTTAAAATATATATAAGCCATTAGTTTTAATTTGAAGTACATTCATCCCATGCAAGATGAGCAAATCAGCTGGAGCTGACATCACTGATTTTAATGAAAATAAGATTTTTAGATAGGTTGCATGTAATAATGAGCAATTGAAAGTATTAGGTTTCGTACATTTAAATTTTGTTTAAAATTGACATTTAAAGTTGTCACACAAATTTAGATTTTCTAGCCCTAAAAGTGTCTTGTTTTGCAACCCTATATTTCAATAAGTTATTGACATAATTTTAAAATTTTTATATCGTTACATTCTTCAGAAAAAGGTCTCTTAGGAAAAGTCAGAAAATAATTTAATAGCCCTCATTGCTGAATCTGAGATATCGACAAAATAGAAATTTTGCCAATTTGCTAAAAATTTCAAATATCTCTGGTTCTCTAGAAATGGAAAGACAATATTAAAAATTATTCTTAATGAGAGAGAACTTTTTATAACAAATAGCATGGCATCATTTTGTGATTGTATTTTTACTCCTTTATAAATAAAAAAAACATTTAAAAGTGAAATTATGGAAAAATATGATTTTTCAATTTTTTTACAATGTGTATTTGACTGAAGGAAAGCTCTGAAAACATCAAAACATTTCAGCATGAAAGAGCAACATGTTTATTGTGTCCTGAAATTTTCATTATTGTAATTTGATTATTTTTGCCTCACCAACATTTTAACTGGATGCAAATTTTACTTGGTTGCAGCCGATAATATAAAAAATGCGATTTAAGAATAAAATAACTTATGGTACACATGCAAAATTTCACATCAAATTTCTTTTTAGTCTTTTCTGCTTAATCCAAGGAGTGTTCCATCAGTGTTAGAGAAGTCTTTTCGATTTGCTTTTCCCTTAGGAAACGTAAGAATTAAATACTGTTATTTGTGAATATTAAATACGTTTTGTAAATATTATGCATTATTTGACAGGTAAACACTAATTTTGAGAGCAAAAAAGAATTTAAGCATCGTTGTTACACCTGATTCTCCCAAATGTACATAACCCACATGAATCCTTGTTTCATATTTATCACAATCGCTAGTGAAATAAGGAAAGATTTCAAGAATTAGGCAGCACTAGGAGAAATTTCAATTTAAGCAACTACAAAATTGAACAAAAGGCCTTTATCAGATTGAAAGTGAATTTGAAAAGCCAATCAAGTTAAAGTTTTAAATGTTTAAGCTTTTTCAATTGTGATTTAATGTCCTGCTTTTATAATTCCCTTCAAAAGTTAAAAATAATTAGGTATTTCATTGTTCATTTGGGTTTCATTGTTTTTATTCCATTGTTGTCATTTGAAACGAGTAATATGCATAGAATGGGAAGGAAATGTTATGATTGCTGATAATAAACATTGCCAGTTATGGAATGTAGTAACCCGTTCACAACTGCTCTTCAAAGTTGCAAGTCCGTAAAATGCCTGAAACTTCCAAAATATTTTGGATATCATTATTTATGCATAAACTAAACCCGCAGAGCAAATTTCATGAAAATCTGTCACCTTATGACAAGTTTTTCTGATTTTTGCTCATTACACATGGAATGAGCTAATAACTTTCTCCTCTAATAATCAAAATGATTAATATCTTTCTTTAGGAAGAGAAAATTGTGATTTTGCAATTTGAAATTCAGATGCCCATTTTTTATTGTAGTTGCGATTGTAATTTCTTAAATGAGATCTGTTTTAATTATTGTACATATTATTGTATTATGTTTGAAAAAGCAATAAAGTGGAAACTGTATATCTTAATATTGTGAAAATGATGTATTCTTTACTTTATGTACTTTTGTATATTATTATGATATTCTGTGTAACAAAATAACTTAAGCTACTTTGGAAATATTTTGTTTTTGGATGAGAACCAAAATTTTGTTTTTCCTCTGTGTCATTTCTGTTTCTCTTGTCATTTTGTCATCTGATAAAATAAAATATTGGCACATTAAAATTAAAAACTTCAATTTCTCTTAATCCTGTTTTATGTTGAAAATACAAATGTATGTTTCAAAATTTTAACGAAGTTTGACAGTCATTCCTTACTTAACCTCCGAGTTTCATTCTTACAACTAGATCTTTAAGTGAATTGGTCGATAAGTGAAAAGCTTAATCATTTTTATTTACTCTGAATAAAAAAGGTAAAGGAACTGGTTTCAATAATTAGTTTTATGAGACTATCCAGAACTTGGCACTTCTGAGTAATCAAGCAGGAAATGACAGGTGTAGATTAAGTTAGGCATGCCAATCACCAATAGAACATGTAATGAGAACATTCCAGCATTTGATTTGTCAAATTCAGTGCCAGCTGCATTTGCTGGTGTCTGCAGCCAGACAGGCAAATTTGCTGGATCAAGTTACATGTGAAACTCTCAACTTGATTATATTGTACTAGCTGAATTACCAGGCATTGCCCAGGTTGAATTGTTTATAATTTATCGTAATATTACTCAATATTATGCGTATGGAAATTTCGAATTGTTTTTAGCCCCTGCAGACCCAGGACAAATAAAACAGAGTTAATATATAACCTATGTGTCCCGCAGAATTCTACAGGATGAATGTACCAAATTTAGTATGAATTGGTCTGGCATTGATCGTATAAATACACAATGTTATTCCTATGAGGATCTCGAATTGTCTTTACCCCCTGTACCATATCGACGATAAAAAAAGACCACTTTCTCTGAAAATAATCTTATATTATAAAAATTTACATTCCAATAATAAAGCTATAGTTTAAGAATTTAGAGACGGGATACATAACCGATATGATACTGAGTGATTTTCAGCGCAACCACACCCATCTATGATTGCATCATACTCTAAGATTCTAAAAACCTCCAAGGTCATCTTGAGAGGCGTTCCTGTAATTGTTCTGACGTCAATGTACAGTCAGACCATGAGAGCGTCCCCTACCAAGTCCTCTGTCCAGGAGGATGGGACGTTACCCCTCTGCATACCCAAGACAAATAGAATGGGGTTAATATGTAGCCTATGTTACCTGCAGGGTTCCAAATAATAAGTGTACTAAATTTGGTGTAGCTTGGTCAAACGGTGTAGATTTGTATAGAGACAGACAGATGCCAACTTTGCTTTATTTGTATAGATTTGGGGGCAGTGTTAGCACCACTTTTGAAAGTGTGTAAAAACAGTGCTGAGGAGTTTGTCATAAGTTCAGGCGGTCATTAAACAAGTAGGTTGAGGAGTGCTTGTATATATATGGGATTATTGTTAAGTATATCAATAAAATCTTCCATAAAATTCCATTTTAAGTGCATTCACCAAAAATGGATGCAGTTCTTATTTGACTGTTCCTTGTCACAGGATTTATTTAAGACTGCCCCTTGTTACAGGATTAAAAAAAAGAAGAGAAAACCCATAGTTTCTGATGATAATTCAAACAAGAAGGATAATTCAGATTCAGTACATACAACCAGTGATTCTGAGTCAGACAACAAGAAGAAAAAGAAAAAAAGAATAAAGAAACGACCCAAGTCTTCAAGTGACGAATCTGGAAAGGAAGTTGATGGGGTAAGAAGCTTTTGAATTTTGAATATTTTTTGAACTGTTGTCTCCAATGTTTTGTTTGTAGACATCCTCATTTTTAAATTTCTTCATTTTCATCCTTTCACCAGAGAAATCTCAAATTTAATTTTCATTATGTCCTACATTATTAAATAGCAAATAATGGGTTGTGTGAGCGTATTTAAGTACAGTAATATCCCGAAGTTACTCTATAGTTGGGTCCGACGAAAATCGCTCAAGTCGAATTCACGTAAGTCGGGGTACAACTTTGCATATAAATTTTGTCAATTGGGTCCAAGGACTAACAAAACACTAGTTTAGAAGAAAAATATTTAATAGAATTGCAGTTCTTTATACATATTAATACAAAATATTGAAAAAATAAATGAGTTACGTAAAAAAGTTATTTCAATGTCGATGGTTTCATAAAATCTAACAAATTCGTGTGACGACATAATGCCTTTTTTCATGCAGAATTTCTTAGCAAGCTAATAATTTTTTATTTCTTGCTTTGTAGCTATAATGCGTTCTTCGTTGGAGTCTATGTTTTCTAAAATTTTTAAGTTATTTTCAATTGAGCTGAGACCTGTCAAGCTTGCAATTGGCATGTCCTTTTCTGGTGGAACTGGGTCTGAAGTATCGGATACTTCAGTGACGTTTTGCTCACGCATCTCTGAGCTCATCAGTTGTCAGCTCCTGACTGAATCCAACTGCTCGTAGACATCATCACCATTGACTTCCAAATCTAATTGCCTGGCAAGATTAAACTTCTTTTATAACATGAGCGACATGATCAATTTCTTGCATTGTTTCCATCTCCTTTTTGAAAAAAATGGCCACAGTTTCTTCCAGGAACAATGTTTTTTTGAAATTTCATCCCAAGATTCTCCAATGATTCTTACGGCATCTAAGACATTGAATTGTTTCCAAAGGTCTTCTCACTGTTTTGCCTCATAGCTTCATTCAGATGTGTAAATGAATGACTTGTGTAGTAAGCCTTGAATGTTTTGATGACTCCCTGGTCATCAGTTGAAGCAAGCTGGTTGTGTTTGGAGGCAAAAACACAACTTTCACATTGCAGGAGAATCAGATTTACTTCATTTGGACGACATAGTTTTTTAAGGGTTTAGAAAACTTATAACAAAACAATCTTTACTTTCGTTAATCGTAATCATGCATGTAGAGTTTGTGTGAAACACGTTCAATGCGTATCACAGAAAGAGAAACACTGAAGATAGCGGGTGGCAGTAATGCCAAACGAAAAAAATCAAGAACCATGTAACTCCGAGTTCGCATAAGTCGGGGTATTACTGTATAGATTTTGTGTCACGGACAGAAAGTTAATAATTCTTATAGGTTCTAGCCAGAAAGCATGCTAAAGATGCCAATTTTGGGAACACATTGTAGACATTTAATCTTAAATAGTTGGTTGGGGCAGTCATGGCTCAGTACTCGTGGCTTCTACAACCTTCGAGTTGTAGGTGGCACAGGTTCGATTCCTGCCAGATGCATTCCTCCCTGGGTGTATTTCTCTCTTCTGTGTCAGTAAAACTTGGATTGTGTGCTTCTATTACTTGACGTTGTATGTCGTGTGCCTGGCGCAGCATGGTCAAATATGGCCTGTGTACCATAAAACCCCAAAATCCAACCAATCAAGTAGTTGGTGATTTTAACATTCATTTTTACCTTGCTGTTTTGAATTTCTTTTAATTTTTATAGAAAGATCTGTATTTTTTGTTAACTTTTTAGGTGCTTTACATCGTACCTTAAGAGGCATGTAACTGTTGGTGTGTTATACATGGTAGAAATGTTAAAAAGAATAAAATTTCTTTGCATAAAAATCATTTTAGAACATTGGAATCTGACTCTAGTGCACTAAGAAAATATATGCTGCTTGTATTTTTGTGTATTATTTTGTCGAGTTGTGTAATAAATAATTTACTTGTGACTTAACAAACTTTTTAAATAATAAAATTCTTATCTTGAATGCATGTTTTCTGCAATAAACAATTACTGCTACATTTGATTCAGAATGATATTTACTTTTTTTAAAAGATTCTGCTACAAGAGCTTAGTATTTTCCCATTTTTCTATATCTGCAAGACAGAAAATACTGATTTAAAGATAATACATATTTTTTTGCTGTATAAAGATAATGTACTTACTAAAATGCAATGTTTTTCAGTCTCAAAGTACTCCAGGAAAACATAGAAAAAACATTAAAAAAATAATTCACCAGAAGGATTTAACTGCAGAAACTAAAGGTGCTCAACTAGCAGAAAAAGAACGTAAAAGAAGAGTTCTAGAACGGCAAAAACAGGTTTGAAATTTTTGTTTTTCAAATTTGATTTCATTGATAATTTATATTATATGTTGCATTCAATTGAATGCAGCATTTGTTTTAGAATTACATGTCTTTGTGTGTAACTATAATTTTGTTATAATTTCCTACAAGTTTTTGTAATAATCAACTATGTTTATGAAATATTTTAAAGTCTAACATTTAATTAAGAATTACTTCTATAAAATATTTTTGAATATTAAAAAATGCTTTCTTAATCTACCCCCAATAATAGTTCTTTTTAAAACATTTACTTGTTTCTGCAATGAGAAAATTTTCACTTTCCAAAACTTTTTCAAGAGGAAACACATTTAAAATTGATTGGTAGCCCATGAATGTGCTGTGAAGCACCATTTGGCAACTTTTCTTTCCTTAAGCTGCTATTGCAAAATAAAAATTACATTTATATTTATTTAAATTACTTTTTATAATACATGGGAATTTCAATTGAAACCCCAAATGAAGGATCCTGATAGTAAAGTGGTGCAAATTAAAAATTTTAAAGCAAGTAAACAGATTTCATGAAATGTGTATGCATTAGTGTTGTCATTTCATTTTGGTATATCTAAGGGAAGTTACAAGTTTTCTGATTTTATTGTTTTCAGTACAACGTTATTCAAGATCAAACCTTAGATGGCAAAGAAACTGTGGTAAGGAAACTTGTTCTCGAAGTTGATACTGTTTCGAAAGAAGAAGTCGTTCAAATTCATCCCGATCTGATTGACAAATTGAAACTTCATCAAGTGAATGGTATATTAAAAATTATATAATTGATAGTTTCTTAGCCTGTCCTGTCTAATCAGATTGATTTAGAATAATTGTAATTATTTTAAGAATGAAATAAAGTGTCTTTGATTTTTAAGATTCTGTTTTCAAATATAATCTACAAATTATTAAAATTTAAAGTGTTTTCAGAAACTCTTTGTATATTCACTAATAGAAAATATTTTTCCATCCAAAATATGTTTTTAAAATTTTTCTATTTCTCAAAAATTTTTACATTTTTAAAAAATAAATTATTCATTCCATTTTAACCTCACAAAAGGAAATCAGTTACAATTTTAACAGGAAAGTTGATATGTACTATTATAGCAATCATGTAAATCTCATCTTAAAATAATCAGCAGTCCTATATATGTTAAAAATGTTTTGGCTGTGTTAAGAGTTAGTTCATTGAATGAAATTAAATTGTAAATAATGAATTATACTACCAATTTGCAGTAAGTTGGATGTTAATTTCTGCCAGTGTTTTATAAAATTATGATATTCTAACTTTCAAAATAATTGAGTATTCAAATTATCCTATAATTTGAAGTTTTCCCTTAAGAAGTTATTTGAATTTTGTTAACTTTTGAGAGTATACAGTAATACCTCAAATGCAGAAAGGGTGTATACAGGATTATCATTCCTTTTATTTGCAAAATTTTATCTCTTAACTATTGAAAAGCATAAAGTGTCTTCAAACTATTGGAATTAAATTTGTTTTTTAAAATATCAGTTTGAATGTTTGTATTTCTTAGAAATATTTCATGTTGAATTACAAATTTATATTTGCAAGTATATTACTATTAACAGGCACATAAGTTACAATCACTATCATACGTTGATATTAGAAATACCAATTTAGCATACAGCAGTGCTAAATTCTGAAAAAAGTATAACAGTGAGCCACCACTACTGAAATGAACTTACAATACAATATTATATATAGCAATGTAACCATTGTACTCCACCATGAAGTACTCTATGGTAGACTAAGTTGCACTATCTTTCACATATGCTAAATTGGTAACTGGTTGACTGAACACACTTTCAAAGACAAGCCAGATGCAGCTTGCCTCAATCATGCATACTTCAATGAATGGTCCATGTTGAAAAGTTGAAGTACCAGTATGATGCATATCACTTTCAACTACTGCCTGAAGCTCTGATAACAAACACTGCTTCCACTCCCATCACAGCTTCACTCTTCATTGCTACTCGGCTTTCACTTCACACGGCAACTGACTCGGCTGCAACACAGGATGTTTGCAATCATCCTCTGCATGACCACACATGTGAGAATGGATCCATGATCTTAATATAGCTCTCACAATTGGCAATCAGTCAGTAGCATCTATAGAATTCAGCCAATGTAAATTCTGGAGGGGGAATATTGTGGATTGTGATGAACTTAGCCACCGCTGCCTTACAATATTTATAGCAGTATAATCCAACTTCCCTATTAAGTACTCTTTGGTAGACAAAATTGCATTGTTTCGCCTGTCTTGCTAAACATTCTTAAATTCTTTCCAGTCCTATTGAATACATTTCAGAATTTTGATAAATTGAAGTTACTATAACAGTTTTTGATCCCATTGAATTTGAATTTAATGCAAATATCTGCATTAAAATATCTTGGTTGTACTTAACTGTGTTTATTTTAATTCTAGGTGTTAAATTTATGTGGGAGTGCACCATAGAATCTTTAAAAGAGCTTAAGGAAGGCAAAGGTTCTGGTTGTATCTTGGCACATTGTATGGGCCTTGGAAAAACTTTACAAGTCATTACTTTTTTGCACACATGCCTAACAAATCCTGAGGTCAGCAAAAAGATACGAACTGGAATGGTTATTTGTCCTTACAATACTGTTTTGAATTGGAAAAGAGAATTTGACAAATGGTTAGATGAAGTTGATACTGAAATTCAGGTATTATATTTATTTTCTATCACAATTTCAAGTTAAATTTTGGTAATTAGGATGATTTTTATAATGTGTTTTTAGATGTTTGATACTAATGAATATTGCTAATAATCAAATTAAGAATATTCTTTGCCTATGAGAGAAAAGCGAAGAACTGCATCAATCTGAAAAACTGTAAAAGCAGGGAATTCTCTGTGAAAAACAGTTACAGAAAATGTATGTTTCATCAAGCATTATGAAAGTTTTGAAAATGTATTATAAACCACATTCTTTGTTGAAATGAGGTTTATTTTTGACTAAATTTAACTTTGTCTCCTTTTTCTTTAATTCCTGAAAATTCTCAATTTTGTAATTGAAAAGTGCTAAATGTGGTAAAGCATTCCAAGAGAAATTTAAAATTATTTTTGTCTCCATCAAATGAAAAGATAAAATAAGTATAAGTTATTAAAACTGCTATTTAAAAATCTTATTTATCATATGCCTTTACACATTTTATGATACCATTTTATTACATTGCATTTTACATAAATCACTGATGTTTTGCTTAATTTTATTAAATCTTATATTTATACAGATTTATGAGATGACAGTAGCAAAAGATAATTTTTCAAGGCTGGATATTCTGAAATACTGGCAACGTGAAGGTGGAGTTCTTATCATAAGCTATGATATATTCCGTCGATTGTCTAATAAAAAAATTCCTAAGATGAATCTGAAGAACAGAGAAAAAATTCATGAACTTTTAATTAACCCAGGTATATTTTTGTGGATCTTTATATTAATAATTTTTATGAACTTATACTTATGTTTCATCCCCTTTAGACTTGGGCCTACCACTTACAAAATTTCTAGTATGCACAGATATTGATGTCACATTCAAAATTGCACTATAGAAATCATTTTTAAAACTTAATTTATAAAAATGTACTGTATTTTTATAATGTATTATTTTTTTAATAAATTTAGCACTTATGCCTGAATATATATTTATCTATATAAATAAAAATAGAGTGTTTGTGCATTAAATATTTTCGACCCATTTCAAGTTTTCTATACGTTTTGGGTCCCTCTGATGCAAAATCCGTCTCTTGCATGTTTGGTGTCTGTCCATCTGTCTATGTGTGTGCGTTCGTGCTATGTCCAAACCGTTGAATATATTTTCATGAAACTTTGCATACTGTGAGTTCTTGCATTCATTTAGTGACTGAACTTGGTTGCATAAGTCGGTCTGTCCGTCTTCCCGTTCTATGTTCGACTTTGTATCTGTTTGTACCAGTATCATATAATTTATTCAAACCATTTTAATGTAATGCTCTACATTTGATAAACCATATTTTAGTGTAGTGAATGCATTATTTTAAATTCCTTTGCTTATGTATCTAAACAAGTTTCATGTTAAAACATCTGAGTAACTACTTAAATCAACCATAATTTGGTAGTTTTGGAGAAGCTGAAATGGATATTGAGCATTGCAATTACTTGGATTGTTTTACCAGTACTGCTGAAAAATCAATTACTTTTAAAAAACTATATTTTTGCAGAATTTGAATTCAAACACTTTTTTATTTTGAGCCTTATTTATTTTTTTGCAAAATATAAAATATAAACATTTGGGACAGACGATATTTTGCAACGAAACGGAAACTCGTGTTCGTTTGCCACGTGCTGTGATATTTTTTTTCACTCTGAATTAATTTCGTATTCTTAAATTCTATTTAATTTTAGTTGTAAGTTGTGGCAACTAGGTGAGATCAAGAGATAAAAAAATAATCACCAATTTATATCTTTAGAACTGTTTCCAGCCAACTATTATTATATTTTAATTCTGTTTTAAATATTTATTTTTTAATAAATTGTAATTCCTTTTCATCACACGCAACATCACCACAAAGTATTCTGTTTAAAGTGGCATGTAAGTTAGAATAAAGCAAGTTTTAAGTGAAATTGCGCCATTATTGAAAGAATGTTAAAAATATCCGAACTAGGACTTTTGAAATATTACAAATTCTGTTATAGCGACAGATGGCTAAGGTGGCTTATTTTCGAATTGAAGCTATATTCAAGCAACTTATGTAGGAAAGTTTGTTTAAAACAATATTTTCTTTAGAAGAAAAGCTTCAAATTGATTTACCATTTGAAAAAATGGTAATAGATTACCTTTGCGTTATCACTACTGAAGACATTAAATTTTAAAACAAGTTCTTTTATTATTGCACGTGCCACAAAAGGGAATTTTCAAGAAAAAACATATTCGCTTTTAAAACAAACTTGATGATAAATATCTTATCAAATTAATTTGTCATCCGAAAATTGAAAGGAGTGCCACAAATAAAAACATTGGCAGGTAAATTATGTGAGAGTATCCACAGTTGATTTATCATTCTTATGAATTGAATTGAGCAATTTTACAGGAATAGAACTTAAGAAAGGGAATTCCTAATCCTCACTCAAAATCGTCTTTTTTTAGCAATTACCTTAGTGTCTCGCCTTTCGCCAATTTGTACCTTTAGCAGGGATGTGATATATATAAAATATATTACATGGATGGATTTGCATATATGCAATTTGTGTTCAAAGTAGGTTGTAGAAATTATAAAAATGTCAAAAAGGTGTTAAAAAATAATTTTACTCACACTTAAATGGTTTAGCATTTTTCTACAGAAGAGGAAAGTTATTATTTTCTGGTCACTTTCAATATATAGTTAACCAACTCAACCCAAGTGGGGTTGGGCAATTTTGCAAGAATTCAATAAAATTGGAGGTTCAGAAATACGAACCATTATGGATTTTCTGTAATTTTATTTTTCACCTTTAATTAAAGTATATAATGAAATTTTTACAGAAAATGATGTGATCGCCAAAAATTGCTACATTTGAAGAAAATGCAGCCAAATTAAAGACATGTATTGCATACATATTACCTTGCACTCTGAATGTTGAAGTGCCACATTTATAGAAAATAGTGATGATGCAATACTACAGGAAACATTTCTGAAAATTATGGATTCTTCAACCATTAAATTTGCATTTGGCATCATTGCATTGTGTTTTTAGTGTGTTGATTATAGTCAGAAACATGGTAGCTTAAATAAGCATTGATGAATGAAACTGCATGTCAATGATAAATTATGAGTTTATTGAATCTTTTGTAACGTAAATATAAGTCACAAAGACTGATTTCTGGTTTTCTTGAATGAGTACAATGTTTTGTCATCCATTTGTCTACCACAATGTCTTTTAAGGCTGAATTGCATATTAACTATGTTTAAACAAAATCATTACTGAAATTTGCATCATTACTAAAATTACTTCCTTATTCCTGACAATCAACCAAATATTGGCATCTCTGCAATGCTTTTTCGTTCCAATTCTGTCACAATGCTTGTCAAGGCTCAATTAACTATAAACTATGTTTAATTGTTAATTTGAAAAATGTAATAATTTTACCCAAATTCTACTTAAACATTGATTCTACTTGAAATTCTATATACCATTACTGAAAATCAATCATTTCATTTTTTATACAGCCAGCCAAAATTGGGCATCTTTGAAGATCTATAAAGTGTCTTGCATATTAATTCTTTTGGACAAAATGTTTTGCATAATATTTTCTGGTAAATAAGGTATTGTTAAATTTGCAGAAAATAAATCCAATCCTTCATTTTATTTTTAAAAAAATGACAATATTTTTTATTGTAAAAGTGAAAATTGTGATAATGTACTTTGTTTCATGACAGTTTCTCTATCTGTTGATACTGTCAAACCCCATTGTAACAAACCCGGGATATAATGATCCCTCGGTAATAGCGAACTTTTCAAATGGTCCCAACCAAACTCCTATGTCACTAATATATTTTCAAATGCTTGTAACTATCTTCAAGAGCAAGGAATTCGGATATAGTGAATTCCCACTTTTCAAGTTTAGTTTCAGGTCTTTCATGAGAATTTTACTTGCCCCGACCAACCACATTCCTTACCTTTTGTTCCTTTGACAGAAGCCAGTTTCCACAATGGTGACAAATAGACACCCCTGCTCAGCTCCTCCCCTGTCCCCGTTCAACCGATCATGCACGCATTCTTTGACTTCCCGTATTGCTGATTGTCGTTTGATTTGTGGACATCACTTAGATTTAAAATGGCTAGTGTTAGTAAATGGAAAGCTTTTTCCATTGAGGATAAAGTGAAAATTAAGATAATAGAAAATGGTGAGAGCCAATCTGCAGTTTGCAGAAAATTTTCTTTCTAAATCTACAGTTGTGACCACTTGGAAAAATCGTAGCATAATAATCTCAGCCTACGAGAAAAATCTTAACAGAACCAAGAAGTTGAGAAAAGCCGAGTGAAAATGTAGACGAAGCTCTATTGTGAAATGGTTCAGCATTCAACTAAACAAAAATCTCCTTATAACGGAGCCCACGCTCCAAGTGAAGGCAAATGAGTTTGCAGAACGTTTTGATGAGAAGAATTTTATGTATTCGAACGGATGGTTAGAAAGATTTAAGAAGCGGAACAACGTTACATGCAATAAAATTGTGGGCGAAGCTGTTAGTGTCTCTTCAGATGTCAGCAATTGGATGGAGAAGGTGTGGCCTGACAACATCCGTGTATGAAAAGGACATTTTTAACACTGATGAAGCTGGGTTATTGTATAAAATGACTCCCAACCAAACATTAAAATTTAAAGGAGAAAAATGCATTGGGGGAAACTCTCCAAAGTAAGGTTAATTATTCTTGTGTGCACCAACATGAATGGTTCGGAGAAAGGAAATTGACTATGATTGGCAAATTTCAAAAGCCAAGTTGCTTCAAAAATGTTAAAAACTACCTGTGGCATACAAAGCAAAAAAAAGCATGGATGACATCCAAATTCTTTGAAGAGCTGCATCAATGGGATAGTGAATTGTGCCAAAAGAAGCGTAAAATTCTTTTAATAGACAATTGCACTGCCCACATCGATTTAAGAAAACTTAAATGCATCAAGCTAGCCTTCTTACCCCCAATACAACATCAGTGCTGCAACCTATAGATCAAGGTGTGATCCGCAGCCTTAAATGTCACTACAGGAAGCCGTTGATATTGCATAGTTTGGAATGCTACGAAAAAATCATGGACTGACATATCCCTTCTGGATGCAGTTGTTTTGTTGGCGAAGTTTTGGAGGCTGGTCACTGAATCCACGATTGGAAACTGTTTTCGTCATTCCGGGCTTACGATAAGTCTACAGGAAGAAGGGGGATGCATCAAATGTTGATGATGATAACCTACCAATCGCTAAGTGGCTAGAAAAGCACAGAGTGAATGCTTTTTCTCAAAGCGAAATTGAGTATTTCGAATGTTGCGATGACGATGTGATTACATGTGATGCGCCAAGTGATGAAGATATAAATTTGCTCCTAAAAAAAAAGAACGACTTGATTGACGATTCATGTTCAGATATTGAAGACGAATGTGTTGTAAGTTCAGGTCCTTCAATTTGATGTGAAGGCAACTGTGAACATTTTGCACAATTTCTTTGCAACAGAAATTGTGGATAAGAATGTAATGGACTCTTTTTTTAATTATTGATACGAAGATGGATGAAATGTATCTGAAATCTAGATGCTTTCAAGGAAAAATTTACTTATTTTCATACTTTAGAGAAATAAATGCAAGTACAATTTACTTATTTTTAAGAACAAATATTTATTTTACTTTTATATAGCCCATTACTATTTGTAATTCAGTGTAATTAATTTCTTCACCATGGAAATGTGTTCAAGGATTTTAGGAAATTTTGTATAGCCAATATTTGAAAAATCGGATATAGTGAACCTTCGGTTATAGCAAACTTCTGGATCAGTCCTTTTAGGGTTCGTTATAATGAGATTTGACTGTATATCTATACATATAAAGCAGAGTTGGCGTCTGTCTGTGTATGTTCTGTATACAAATCTACACTGTTTGACCAATCCACACCAAATTTGGTACAGTTATACTTTGGAACCCTGCGAGTAACGCAAGCTACATATTAACCCCCGTTCTCTAACCTAGGTGTGCAGAGTGGGCTAAATCAATTCGAAATTGCCATAGGAAAAACATTGAGCAAAAAACGGTTGCGGTACGCAACTCAGTTTGTTTTACCAGTATTGATCGAAAATCAAATTTTCTAATAAAATTGTTTAACCGTATTGCTTGAAAACAATTTTTCTGAAATGTTATATTTAAACAATTTAAAATTCTAATTATGCTTGAACTGATTTTTTATTTCTTTCCACAATATAAATAATTTAGGAATATTTGAATGATGAAAAATGGATATTTAAAATACTCAATTTTACACAACTTGCATTTTGTAATGGAACATGAAAAGCTAAAACAAAAAACGTTAATGATAAAAGCGTAATTTTTCTATTCGGTATCTGGCAATGCAAGAATTGTTTATTTTGTAGAGTTACTCATTGCTATCAAAAATACCCTTGTACCACTAGACACGAGTAATTTCTTGGTTGTATATGTATATTTCGACGAACTTTCCTTAAGTCTTTGGTTAAATACGTTATTGTTTGTAGAATTCTGTTTCATATAAATAAATGGAAATCTTTTTAAGTAAGGTGTATAACTTATTTTAAAATGACTGGTAAAGTTAAAATAAAGTTATTCTAAAATAAGATATGTTACATTAAATCAAAACGGGTAGCCATACTTTGTAGTTCAAAGATATTTCTAAATTTTGACATATTTTCATTACAAGACGATTAGAATGAATTTAATTTACATGTTTTTCATGTTTCATGGGTATTATTGAAAGCTGTACTCCATAGTCAAGTAACTACATCTATCATTCTAAATAGGTGCGTGGTTTCCATTTAGAAACTGAGTCTCTGTATTGAGAAGAGTACCTTAAGGATTCGATTTAAAACTAAATTTTTCTGTTGGAGGAAAGCGAATTTTAAATATGACTGCTGATCTTGGAATATTAGCATAGTAAGGAAGTATGTAAACTAGGTCTTGAAAAATAGAAACTTTTTGTCTTAAGTGACAGAAGGTCGAAATTACTTGAAGTTGAAACTGTTCGTATAGAACTTAGGTACCTGTGAAACATTCATTGAAAGCAGTGATTTTGTAAAATGTGTAATTGATTGAGTTTGCTTTGTCTACACTGATGACATTTGTTTTAAAAACAAGCTCCGTTATTCCACATGCGGCTGAATAGAATTTTCAAGACAAAAAATGTGTGCTTCAAAATAAATTAACCACGAAATGCCGTAACAGTTTTACCATCGTCTCAATGATAATGTAATTGGAAAACATTGTATTCATGGTGCAAGGGTACCACAAATTATAAAAATTGATTGTAAAACTGAGTGCAGGACTATATGCTGAGTGTTCCTCATTTTTACTGAAAATGAACTTAATTGGCATTCGTAATCACTCCGAAACTCAAAATGGACTTGGAAAAAGCTTTTGTAATTTGTCTTACAGCGAGAGTGTGATGAATATGAAATGGATCATATGGATGGATATATTATGTGTATTTATTAGTAAATTGTAGAAGCTTATGAAAAAGTTAGAGCGATGTTAAAAAATATTTTCTGCACACTTAAATGATGCTTGCATTTTTCTATGAAATAGAATCAACATTTAACCAATTCAACTCTAGCATCGCTGGGTAATTCTGCTAGTATTAACTATATTTGCTTAGTATTTTTGTAGTACTTTGAAAATTATGTGCATCATGAAAATTATGTGGATCATTTTTCATTTTCAATCTTTAATTTCCAGGAGCAGATATTGTCATTTGTGATGAAGGGCATATATTGAAGAATGTTAAATCAGCTGTTTCTACAGCATGTTCTCAAATATTAACTGAACGAAGAATAGTTCTCACTGGAACCCCATTGCAAAATAATCTGGAAGAGTGTGAGTTATTTTAATTTGGTTTGAATGGATTTGCTATATGAATTTTTCTAAGAGTATTTCAAAAATTAGATAAATTTTTTAGAGAATCAATTCAATTGTAAAGAAAGTAATTGGTATAATATTTGCTGTTGATATGTACATTTTGAGCTACATAATATACATTAGCAGTACAATAGTTCTAGTAAATATTTTGATAAAATCTAAAAATTTAATAGCATAAGGCTGTATAACCCTGTTTTATAACCCTAAGTTAGGAATGAGTTTCTGAAGCCAAACAGAAGTAAAGAATAATTAGCAAATTAATATAATTTAAAGGGTATATATAACCTATTTTAATATTATTTATTACTTAGTTCCATTATATTTGTATGATTTCGTTGCTCTAAAGTTTGTTCAATTGAAGCTAACACTAGCAAAGTCATTAGAGCATACAATTCTCAGTACTGAGGTAGCACATTTATTCTTTTTAATGCTCTCCCAGAAGAGTGATTTCCTTTCATTGCTATTTTAATTTTAGAAGTCACTCACTTATTCCAGATCTTGTAAAATTCTTGAACAATACCAAATATTTTAGTTCTTAAAAACACTTGAATTTCACTTAGAACACACACTTTTAAACAAAATGTGTTTCCTCTTCCTGTTGCTTGTTAATGATTCAATGGTTTCATTACATTTTCTTGCATAATTATAGAAATCGATATTTATGTGACTTTCTCTGCTGCAGTTTTTGAATTTATAAATATGCAGGTCACATAATATTATGGTTGGTCACAAGTTCCTTTTTGTTGTATAGTTATATAAGTTGCTGAAAAAAACCCCGAACCACCCCCTTTATTTCAAGTACTATTCATAATAGAACAAATTCAAAGCAATTGCATAAGGGGCCATCTTCATATAAAATTTTGCACAATGAAATTTCCAATAAAAACACCATATTTTGATGCCTTAATCAGATTCGGCTTCGTTAAATCAGTCTAACTATGAAATTTCATGATTTTACTATCTTTATATCCGGAGATATTCAATGTTAAAGTTGCTGTCAATTTCAGGGATCATCTCCACATTGAAAATCATTTTGTGGATCGAGATTAACTATAGTTATAGCTACCCGAATTTCAAATTTGAACACCATTTCAAACGTATTTGCCAGCACATGGAAATTATCCAAGAATTATTATATTTACTATGCAAATGAAAAACGATTCAAGAATTATCTTATGTTTGTTATGCAAGTGCAAACTATCTGAGAATTATTGTATTTATTATACGAGCTTAAACGATAATATTGTGAATTGTAACCAGGATTAAGATTTGATAAAAAAAGAAGGAATTGGGAATTGAGAAGAATTCAAAATGGAGAAAGTGTTGATCGATGTTCTGTATAATTTTGTATCATCTTTAGTGTTCTTAATAAATGTTAATTTTTTAATTAGCGTTCGTCTCCATGTATGCAACCAAAAAGCTTACCTACAATTATTTAATACAATTGAACTGATATTCCAATCATCCAAAAAGTGAATAGAATGAGTTATTCAATTCATCATTGATTAGTAGAGTTCATCTATATTACATAACTGGTAAGAGGCAATTTATTTTAGATTAAAATATAAATGAAATTTCCAACCATTTTTCAAAAATATAAACATTCCTGAGGTTTCTTGCATGTTTTTTTGAACTTTTGGTTGCCCCTAAAATCGTCATAATGTGGAAAATTTAATGTAAAGCAGACTAATTATTGGAACGAGGTAAATTTTGCATGATCATATTAGAAGTCCTGAATTGATTCCCATCACAATATAGTGTTTCCTATTCATAATTTTTTCAAATAAATAATTATTTAATAATTATTGCATACTAAAAACTATTTTTAAAATAAAATATTAGGTGGATCTTGTTTGGGTTGCTTAGTAACATGGTACAAAATATCAGTGCTACGGAAATATTTAGGAAGATATCCATAAAAGTCTCAGAAACTGATTTAATCTGAGAAACTTTTTAGGAGCTCCAATCTTTCTGTACTCATAACTTCGAAACGATAAGACCTAATGACATGCAATTTGGTATCTGAAGTTAAATTTTGACATAGATTTGAAATTGGCATGTGAAAATAGGAGGATTTCCATTTGAAATTATGAAGTTGGTGCTCAATTTAATATGAAGATGGCCCCTTATGCAAAATTTTATGCAGTTGAATTTATAAAAGGCATTAGTTCCTGTTGAATGCCATCTTCGAATTTTATCTACTGTTAAAATTGCTTGAATGGAGATGGGTCGTTCGTTTTTTTCCCACGACTGTACATTTTAGCATTGCCTTAGAAATTCGTTCGTTTATTAAAAAAGTTGCATTACATTTTAATTTTCTGATCTTCCATGTGTTAATTTTAGTTAGTCTCTTGAAAATAAAGGCTTGTCATAAACAAAATAAGGTAGTTGAAATATTTTCAGAAATGTTGGATTTTAGTGTAAAGGATTGGGATACTTCTGCAGTAGATATTGGAGCTTAGTATGAAATATTTTATTAATTAGTCATCAAACTTATTAATTTCAATTGTATATATTCTTTGATAATTTAGTTTTCTGTCAAAATACGCGGCAATATAACTTTTTGTAATGCTAGCAGATGCTATGCTTTTTTTACTCCTTGATTTAAAATGTGAAATTAATAAAGCTTAATGCTTTAAATGTGGAACTGAAATTTTTTTATTGAATTCATTTCTGCCCTTTAAAATTCTGTCTAGACTTAGAAAAGGTTGAAGGAAATGGTAATATTATTTTCTGTTCCTGATACTAATTTCTTGGTTGAGGGTGGTATTAAAAAAAAATTTTGATAAGAATTTATCCATGTAATAGCTATCATTATATTACTTTAGATCATTGTATGTTGTCATTCGTCAAACCTCACCTTTTGGGAACTCCAAAAGAATTTCGAAACAGATTTGTTCATCCTATAATGAATGGACAGTATGATGATTCCAATGAATATGATGTTAAGCGCATGAAAAAACGTATTCATATCCTCCATAAACTTCTGGAAGGGTGTGTTCAAGTAAGTTAGACATTAAATATTAATTGAAGATTGTTTTTAAGATTGGATTTAGCTTTTTCATGACTAAGATTGCAATATAACACCATGGCTTTCATGAATTAAAAAATAACTTGAATCCTAGTGGCTCCATTTGGAATCTCAAAAAATTTCCGACAATTTTAGTATTTTAATCAGTAGATGATAGGAATGAATTAATTGTCATGCTTAAGTCTAAACATGATTGTAAAATTGGATTCTTATTTTTCTACAAATCCTATTTTTTTATGTCCCAAACAAATGCAAATACAATTCTGTGTTCTAATATGTATTTAAGTCTTGATAGACTTGTGTCTTGCTGGAGAGGAAATAAAGGGCAGAACTAAATTAAAAAATAACTGTACATTCTAAATTATTTAATTAGATTGGAAAAATTGTATACAGGTATTTACAGAAAATCGAAATGATGTTCAGATAATTTGAAAAAGCTCTCAGATAGGAAAAGTGCATCCTTCCTTTTTTCTCTCAAGTTGAAGAGTGTTCGTTTCCTTTTGAAAAGAAAGTATTCTTGTTCCTGCTGAAGGTGATTTAAGGAATCTCCTAATTGGTGCAGCGCTGCATTGCTAAGATCTGTGTTCGCTTTCATTTAGTTGCTGGGACTCCTCATCTTTGACCTGTATGACATACTCATTTATGTATTGGAACTAAATTGTTGAAAATTTTGTTTTTGTAATAATTTTTTAAATATAAGTGATTCCAAATGGCAACACTTACAAATTATATTTTAAAAAATTGAGAAAAAAAGTTTAATGAAAATATATGTTATATGTAATGAAAAATCTAAAACGCGAACAAAAAACCAAAATTTCAAAAAGTAATTTTAGGTTTTGCATGCATTATGTTTTTGTTTGCTACTAGTTTATATTTGTATTGTATGTGATGAATTCTGATTCTCACCCAAAATCACATGCTGTTATTGATAAGTTTTAACTGGTTATCACAACTGTTATTGATGTTTTAGCATGTAATTCTTGATTTATTTTTCTGTTTAGTGATCTTTCCCTCTTTTACCCCAAATTTGATATATGAGGTCTTCTGTAGTAATTAGTGCCCTAGGGACCTTTAAGAGTATGAATGCCTTAATTGTGTAAAATAGCCGAATGCAAAATGCTCCAGTTAGGCAACTGGACTGAAAGAAAAACAATTCCAATTTAATTGTACCGATCAAAACGTACTGATTGTACTGATCGTACAAAATTGTACTGATCAAAAAGCATATTAAAAATGAAATATTGTAATATCAATCATTGCAATAACAATAATTTAATAAAAACATTGATCAAGACAATTTAAGGAAGGATTAATGAAAAGAGGTTCTTTTGGTTTGGGGGTGACTGATCGAACAACACTGGACACGTGACCGACTTAGAGACCATTTCATCAAAGAAGTCAACCATTCCACTTGTTTTGACGGATCCGAAATTTGCTTTTGCAAACCTGTGGCTGCCGACTCTTGCGCGACTTCAGAAACATAAAGTATCAGAAATTTCCATTATTTGATCCGCCACTTGGGCCAGTTTGTTTAAATCTTCTGAACAGTTAGCCAAAATTTGCTGAACGGTGATGGGAAGTCGCTAAAGCCATACTGTTTTTAAAAGATTGTCAATTTTACCTGACACAGTTTTTCATTTCCAACAAAAAAATGGAGGGTTCACGGTTACCCATCTCAAATCCCGAAATTAGTGTTTTAATCTTCGAAGAAGTGGATTCCGAAAACTGGCCAATTAAACGTTCCTTTTATTTTTTAGTAAGCGTTTTCCTTTGGCCTGTTCAGGATAGGATCCCTACAGGTGATAAATCATCTTTTCCTGACGCGGCAATAACATGATGAACTCTGAATCGGCAGTGATGCCTGTGAGAGTGGATTGACTTTCAATTGGAGTAAACCAAAGTTCAGCGTTATCACTTCAAAACGGCAATAATCGAAAATTGCGTTTGCGTCTGAATCATCTCCGTCTAATGAAACTTTATCGTTTGTATCCGGCATTCAGAAATAACAAGAAAATGAACTGAAAATGAGACTTGGCTACTCACAGTACTGGCATGGAAATAGACTGGTGTCACCATCTGTAGTGACTGCAGCACTTTGCTACTGCTGCCTATATGAAGAAAATTAACTAATATTAAACCAAAATACTTTAAACCAAATATTGCGCAAATGCGATACAATGAACAAGCATTAAGCAAGGCAAGTAAATCCAGATGTATATTGATACAGCTTTTTGAGCTTTGTTACAGTTTACAAGTTAGGATTTGCATATTAAGTTAAAAGTTAAGACAGTTTGAAATTTAGATTGAGATAAAATTTGATCAGAGTCGAGTGCTGCCACACTAAGGTTTATCCTTCTGTTTAAAATTTCCCTTAAATATTTTATCCAAAAATCTCCATTCTTTTTTTGTCCAGATGTAACCTCAATCATGAAAAATTATACTCTACATTGGTGCCTATGTTATGTATATCAATATATTCAAGACTAAACTGTAAAAAAGTTGTTATTCTAGAACCAAGAGCTTAAAATCATAAATGAATAGTGTTATGAAATGGAAACACTGAATAAGAAATTCCATCCTATTACATATTGTGTACCTTATAGTTGAATCTCTTTTTACTTATACTTTTTACTTATACTTTTTACTCTATTGTACCTCACCGCATTCTTCAAAGTATGATTGATAAATTCTGATACATCCTATTTTTTATTGGCTTTCATTTGGTTAAAAAATTATAATTTTGCTATAATCCATCTGGAAATTTTTAGTTTTATTTAAATTTAAGAGTTCAGCTTTGAAACTTTTTCTTACGAACTTTATGGGATTTCAATTTTTTAATCCAAAAATTTCTTGTCTTTCTCTACACTAGTATTAAAACTTTGAAAAATTCCATAATTTTTAATCAAATGTAATTAAAAAGCACTGGCTAGATTCATTATTCAACTTCAAGTCAGTTTTCACACACCAGTGCCACCAGTCCTTGATACAATTTAGTTAAAAGGGAGATTTTACACATAGCCCAGTCTGGCAGATTTGCAGGCATTGAACTTGACGAATCAGGCAAATTTTGTATTGGAGTAATTAAAGCTGTATTCACTTATCTTATTTCTATTGGGACCATTTCCTTTGGAGGAATACACATTCTCATAAACCCCGGTGTTTAATATTTTCTAATTGTTCCACCAGAAAATCAAATAAATTTGTACTCATACGAAATTCGTTGAAATTTTTGGACCGATACATTCTAAGTTTTTCGAAAAGCATGTAAAAATTGCCTTCCAAGTATCTCACAGAGTAGAGATGTACCCTGTATTGTATTTCGTTTTTGCCTCTTCAGTACTTTCTCCTAATCTGTTTCAGCTGAAAACATCTTTCTTTGATCACAGCCAAAAACAAACTAGTTACTGGCACAGTCATTGTCGGCATGTGTGAAAGACGCAAGGTGGCTGCTCTGGTACTGGCTCTAGTTTTGCCAGCGTATGAAAATGTCCTAAATCTCAATTTTGTATTTTTATTCTTATTTGCTGCAATTTCTTTCAGTTATTTCCTTGTATACCTCTTTTACCTTTATTGAAGTAAAAGAAATGTAAACAAATGTGTTTTTTTTTTTCAGAGATGTGACTATTGTGCTTTAACAAAATTTTTACCACCCAAATATGAATATGTAATAAGTGTCAAACTATCTGAAGTTCAAATTAAAATGTATCAATGGTACCTTGATAATTTAAGTAAAGCAAAGGCAGAGGAAAAAATTAGAGGAGGAACATTATTTCAAGATTACAATGTTCTCAGGAATCTTTGTGCTCATCCTTATATAGTTCACACAAGTTTTCAACGAAACCAAAGGAGAAAAGTGAGTGCATATTTTATTAGTTTATTCTGTTTATTTTAAATTATATGGTATAATATCTGTATAAAACTTTATAATATGAATATTTTTTTCTAATACCCAACCAATTGAATTTCTACTATTTTTGATACTACAAGTACAGATTTGTGAACCACTTTGCATTAGACTGGTGCACCACAGGGGGTAGTTTCATGTTATAACTCACATATGCACCACACATTCCAGACATAACTTGTTTATAGAGAAGACACATTCTTCATTGCATACGGACAAACATCCATGCCTTACCTGGTATTTGAACCAGGAATCTCAATCTAGTAGCCTGCATCATAACCACCAGACCAATTGGTTGTTATCACTGGAATTTAAAAGCAATAATTATAAATGTGTAGCTGCCAACTGATATCCAGGAAGTCCAACTGTCAGTTTCTTATAGCTGTCTTAGCAGTTTTCAAAAGTATTGCTAAATGTAGACTGACATTTTGTGTTTTAGTATAGCAATGATGATCATTTTGCCAAAATAATACTGTTTCCAATTGTAGTCTTTTTTTATTCAATTAGTTATACAAGTTTGAACACTTAATATTTTGTTATTGACTTTTTAAAAACTTTGTTTAATTTCAAGACAGTTTCCTGAGAAATGGAACTTTTGTTAATTATAATATTAATCTTTTATGGGGGTTCATCAACTATGCTAAATGGCCTCAGTGAAATCTTTCTCTGAACCTAAATACTTTTCCGTTCAGATTATAGTGCTAGAGTCCTTTTGACCTGGAGTTTTTCTTGTTTTCCCCTGATGACAGACTAATATAGATTGTTTTCTGTGCTAAAAGTCCTCTAGGATAGCCAACCACCTGTTGAATTGACCCCACAGTAGCCATGTAGTCAGACTTAACTCTTGGTACTTATGATGTTTCTGAGTTCAATTTTTGCATCTAGCAATGTTGGGTTGATTGCTTGAGTTTCTTGGTTCTTTCTAGTCATAGCATAAATTTGGTTCAGCTTGCACTGAATCTTTGGGGCCGCCGTGGCTCAGTGGGTATGCCCACTATGCTAGCAACCTTTGATTTGTAGTCGGCGTAGGTTTGATTCCTATCAGGAACATTCCTCCTTGGGTGTATTTCTCTTTTCTGTGTCAGTAGAACTTTCATTGTGTGTGTATATCTATTACTTGATATTGTATGTCTTGTGTCTGGCATAGCATGGCCAAATATGGCCCTTGCGTCATAAAACTCCAAAAACCAACCTACTGAATCTTCTCATTTTCCCCCTTCATAACTAAATGAAGTCACTTGATACGCTGTTTTATCAAAATCTGAGACATAACTAATCCATTTATTGATTTGACATGGAATGACTGTCTAAAAATGCTAGGCATTTGGGTTAAAATCTCCTAATGGGGCTCTTTGGACTTCCTCCCCTCTTATATTGCAAAAATGACCAGACAAGCCTAGCCAAACTTTAGACCTTGTCGTTGGTCTACATTTTTTTCTTAAGGAAATTCTAAAGGATGCAAGAGGTCCAGGTGCACCATTTCTTCCTAAAAAATTCCTCCATCAATGTGTGCTTTATCCCTGCTATTTTTAATTTTGTAATTTCAATGATAAAAGACATGCACAGTACTTTACAACCCAATTCAAATTTGATAGGTATATAAATAAGTAATGTTAGTTAAGTTCATCAATTTTTACCAACTTGCACTTGAATATTAAATATATTCCTGGTGTTCATTGTTTGCCTTAAAAGTACTGCTTTGGAGTTTTGGTATGAACCAAAAATTAAGAGTACTTCAAAATGAAAATATTCATTGCTTAACATTAAACATTTCAAACTTTTTGCGAATAAAAGCTATGGATTTGTGAAGTGGCAAATTATTGTTTTTCCTGTTGTTTCTTTTTAATACTTCATGCAAATATATGCTTGACTTTTAAGTGTAATTTAAAAATCAAGCATAGGCATTGACCAATAATAGGCATTATTAGGCAATGTGTCTTTCATCATTTCTATTGAATGATTGGTGCCAATGAAATCAAAGAAAATTCTTACGTCTACTGCTCCATTCTATTCATTTACAATGGTGACAGAAAATATTTTAATATGTGTTAAAGAATAAGGTTTTATATGTATTAAATGAAGGTAAAATCCATCCGTCATATTTAATCATGGATAATTATTCTCAAAATCTACTTTTGACACACTGCGGAATAGATTATTATACATTCAGTATTTTCAGTGATGAAATATACATTTCTTTTTCAGGAGATGTTAGATGATGGATCTGACTTAGAAGGTTTTATCAATGATGATAGCGAAGGAACTTCAAAGTCTGACTCTGAAGATTCTGAGTAAGATAAATTCAATCATTATTTCATTGACAATGGCATTTTTAAAATATTTCATTTCCTTCTATTTATTTTGTGCTGTAATTAATCTTTTATGGCATGTACTCATGTGTATTGTGCTTCTATATGTTTAGAAAAGAGGAAGTTGTAAGAAAGTATAAAACAAGATCTCGGCAGCAAGATGACCAAGCAGAAGGTAAACTTTTCGAGCATTTTGAATGTGTGCTAATTCTTTTTATTGAATTTGTTATTATATAGCTTTCAATAATAAAGTACTGTATGACACTTTCATGCTTTATTATGCTCTGTGTACATACATTTATAATCAGATTTCTGAAATTGGACTAACTTCGCTAATATGAAATGAAGGTATAGAAAAATAAAGGGAAAACTGAAGGGGGAACTTAACTCAGAAAGGGGGAAATGAAATTTTTATGGCATGGTAAAACAGGAAACTAAAAACAAATTGTTTTAAAATGTTTGCTTATTTTTAAAATCTGTATAAAATATTTGTAAAATTTTTTTTATACCTTCAATTAAAAAAATTCCTGAAATTGGAATCAGTATGAAATAAAGGGGAAGGAAAAACTAAAAGAACTCAAAACCAAGAAGGGGAAGGGAAAATGAACGAATAATTTTTATGACAAAACAAAAACTTTCAAAATTAAATATGCAAAAAATATTTTTATAATTTTTCAAAATCCCTTAATGATTACTAGTGGGGAAATGTTTTTAATTTTTAACTTGTTGGAGAAAAAGTACTAAAATGTACTTACATTTTCTCACTACGAACTAGAAGTGTATTTTCCACTACTACAAGTGTACTACTATTAGAAGTGTATTTTCTGCATTTTGGTACAAATATATTTAGAAAATTTATGAGAAAGGTGTTCCATACAAAAATGTTATCAGGAAAAAGTATTTAGTATTTGAATCTTTAGTATTTGATATTAATTATAATGTGGAGGTATGCTGATTTCAGTAAGGTACTTTGTAATTGATACATCTGTTGCGTTCCTTGCAAAAAGTTGAAGTTGCTTTATGGCATCATGAATAATTTTTTCCACATCTAAATAATTGATTAATACCATTTCATATTACTTTGAATTAAAAATATAATTTCAAAATTTGTTTACTTTTAAAGCATGTTTTAGTAATGGTATTTATTAACTTTTGGTTTATCTGGGATTTTCTTTTTCACAGCAAAAAGATCTATTTTGTATATTTTTACTTAATTTTATTCTCTAGTTTAATTTCAAGTCGAAATTAGCAAAAATGACAGTTATAAGCCATAACAGATTCGGAGCACAGATGTAGAATTTGGAGTATGCATTTCATGAAGATGTAAATTCTATTAAGCTGGTTTACGATGATTTGCTATCAAAATATCATCTACACTTATCATTAGCATTGTATGACACTGCTATAGCAGAGAAATGCTACAAGTACTGAATATGCTTCCGTTAACTGTACTGTAACTTTAAACGAGTGGTTGGCATATCTCTAAAACTATTGGATTGATCAACTTGAAAATTCTAAAACATAAACATGTTGAGCAAACATCCCTTGATAGTTTAATTTACCAGAAAAGATATTGTTTTTTTTTGACAAAAAAGTTATTTTTTTAGCTAAACCATTGGATTTTGGCATCATTTCCTGAAATATTTTTTTGGTTCATGCAATAGCTACATGTGCATGAAGAAAAACACAATTTTTTTTTTATTTGAGATCACTTAGAGGTGAGAAATCTTACCAACTAGTGATCGTGGAACTTCCAGTGACATCTTGATTAAGGAGGATTAGCTGGCAAGATTCTTCCTGAAAATGATTAACAAAATTTTTTGTATGAATATGTGAAATGGTAATAAATAGACGTTACTTCAATAAAAAAATTGTTAAAAAGTAATTTAGAGAGAAAAAAGGATTCCCTTAATCATTGTGATTTTAATATTAGGAAAACAAATATTCACAAGGCACATAATTTCTTTTTGTTACTACATTTCTTTTAGTAATTGGTTATTCTTTTTAAGTTTCAAATATAAGATTGTTTTCGACATTCTTTTGAAAACGTTTTTAAAGTCAGTTCTGCTTTAAGTTATTGAAGTTTAGGAAAATTTTGATGGTTTTGATAATGAAATTGGGGCAGATAAAATGCAATTGGCTGAGTGAAATATTCCTTGCCCTTATATGTATAATCAAAAATATGTCTATTTCAGAGGAATCTGACACAGAAGAAAGAAAAGAATGGTATCATCAATTTATTTCAGATGAGGATTCACACAATTTTATGTTGAGTGGGAAAATGGTTTTACTTATAGAAATACTAAAAGAATGTGAAGCTGTTGGGGACAAACTGTAAGTAATATTAGTTTTTATTTAAATCAAAATCCACATAATTCATGTTTTCTGTTTGCATTGATAAGCTTCATTGCAAGCTAAATTTTAGTTTGTGAATTAAACAAAAATGTTTTTGGAATGAGGTCTATTTAATTTCTTGCTATATGTAACTGATATGAATGAAATGTCTAGTTTCATACATATCATTGTCGGTATGCACAAGTGTTTGCAATAAACAAAAATCTGTTATGCAATTTTGCTTTTTCAATTGCAAAAGTTGTCTTTTGTGCAATCAATAGTTCTAGTTATATCATTGTTTTGGACACATCTGATATTGTAACATTGATTTATTTGGCAAAGCTTGGCCCATTGTGCCATAAAAGAACCCAACCTATTGGTATTATTAAACTCAACAAACACATTTAACTCATTGTTTCACTGTGTTCTAATTTCCTTACGTTACTTTTTATTAAAGTTCTCTAAAATAAAGCAGATAAAACAGAAAATAAAAAGTACACATGTAATTATACAAGTTTTAATTTTATTACAACTTCATTTGGCAGTAATAAATAACTTATTTTTAAAATATGAATAATTGAGAAAGGTATACCTGCAAAATGAATTTAGTTTAAACAAAATTGTAACAACTTTATGCATGTTTGCTTTATTTTTCATCTTAATCTATCAATGAACTCAGTTTTCATTTCTATTGAACTTGCTTAATTGGGAACTCATACAGGCCTCGATTTAGTGAGTACCTAGGTTAAGATTAAATGGTTGGTTTTAGTAAATGTAGGAGACCTTACTCACTTATTACTAGCAAAACTCAGATTTAGCAAGTAAAATTTTACTAACGTGTCTTACTGAGCATCAACTTGCCATGTAGAAATTAGAAAGGAGCTATTTTGAATGAAGTAGAGATACAAGCAAGGACCACAAGCTTCTAAATTAAAACAAATTTACTAATCTATCAAAGTTCAATATAGTATAGCAAAGGAAGCTACCCTCATCTAGAATAAAAACTAAAGTTTCAATCAAAAAAGACATTTATGTAAATTTATTTTGTCAGCAGCTAGCCTTAATCTGCTGGTCTTCCATTTGAAGTCACTTTATTACTGTTCTGCTTTGTCAACAGTTGTTTTTGAGCCTTGTGCAAAGATAAGTCAGAGACTTGTCTTCTAAATTAACAAATGAAAAACTTAGCATAACTTGCTGCAATATTGTCATTGATCAAAATAATGAAACAGATTAAGATTGCAAAGGGTATGAGGAATTTCAAACAAAACTCCCACCCATATGTTGAATGACCTTAGAATGCATAGGAAATGATTAATTGGGTTTTCATGGGCCAAGCTGCACCAAACAGAACAGGCAGTGTCGAGTATTGGATGTACTTTGGAAAAGTTTTACTGACACAGATGTTACCCAGATTGCAGGAATCAAACCTGTTCTGCCAGAAAACAGGAATCAAGCTCGCAGGTTCTAGTGTAGGGGGCAAACCCATTGAGTTACTAATGCATAGAACTTCAGTTTCTTAAATGAGGGGTACAAGTGACAATGGCAATATACCGTTTATTAAAATTCATTAAGTGACAATTTTTAGTCAGTTCATTGCCCATTTGTTTGGTTTTACAAAATCACAACCTCAGATGCATTGATAGATTGAGGTAAACTTTAATAATTAAAACAAACTCTTAGTCAAATAACCTAACAAAATGCAAACAGATGTATAATAGCCTCTTATGTCTTTAATGCTTGCAAATTTTTATCTTGTTCCATTTTGGGTGCATGCATAGCACAGAATATTCAAGGTAACAATGCTCACCAAATCCTTGTCATTCCCTTGATTGTATATTGTTCTCTGTTTTTGTGCCAAACAAATGGTTATTTCCATTTACCAGTGACCAAGTTTTCAGATATCCTGTGTAATTATTTCATTTAGATTTGCCTGTCTTGTTCTAACCAGAAAAGCTGGTTTCTCAAATCCTTGAATTTTATTAGTACACATTTCCTATAAGCTATTGTTAAAATTTTGAAGGTCTTCATTTAACAACGTAAACAACAAACAATTGAACAAGCTGTTCAGTTTCACAAAATCATATAAAAGGATAAATCATTGATCAATACAAATAAATGCATAATAGGTTAGAACTTAATGTACTCAGTTGCTTTTAACATCAACATTTTAAAAGTAAAAATTTCTCAAATTACATTTTTAATAGCATTGATTCCTGTTGCTATGCTCATATATGCTTATTGCTCGTGTAAAAGAATGTGCTATTTTTCTTTGCAGTGTTTTGTTTTCCCAGTCACTCATGGCTCTGGATACTATTGAAGAAATTTTAGACTATTTAGATGAGCAACCTGTTTCTGAAGAAGATAAGATACGGGACATTATGTGCAGATGGGTGAAGAATATTGATTACTTCAGAATGGATGGAACAACTTCTGCTGAGTTTAGAAAAAATTTTATTGATAGATTTAATGATCTATCAAATGATAGGTTAGTATCTTAAGTTATTAAATCTTAATTCAAATTCAATGTGTTTTTGTCATATTTTGAATGTTTAACAATAAGGGAGGTGCAAATAAAATTAGTATTCAAAAATAAAATTAATACCTTAAAAAATGACAGTTACAGATGAAAACAAGGTGATAAAATGTTCAATAACTATTTTGGTGGAGCAAAACGTCCGCCATCATCAGGACAAAAATAAACAAGAGCATTTCTTATTGTTTACTTCTGTCCTGATGAGGGTGCATATTTTGCTCCACCGGAATAATTGACAATTTATCGCCTTGTTTATCAGTCAGTTTTTGTTGGTTGGAATTTTTGACTCATTTTGACAAGTTTAATCTGTGTATCAAGAATAGGTGTTCATTTTTACAAGTATATGTTGCTACAATCGAATCCTCTTATAAAAATTTAAGAAATCAGCATTGTTGCACAAATGATTAGAATTACAGCAGTATTGTTAAAATGTGCTGTGGTAAGCTGCTCAAAAATCGATAATGTTCCATAGAATAGAAACTTGACTCAGTAGAACATTTTCTGTTAAAATTGAAATTCTCCAAATAATAATTTGGAAGAATAAAAAATGTAGTTAAATACCTCTTATGAAATACTGCAGAACTATAGCTGGTTAATATTTACTATGGGCCAGTTGTCAATATCAATTAAACACTAAATAAGTTCACTGATATCTTATTTCATATTTCTCAGATCACAAGTTCTTTGTGATAAGAGACATTACATCTTTTGGCAAAGAGCTTTGTTAAATATATTTTGCAATTACTTTTTGTGTTTTAAGTGGCTATTCTAGTGTAAATATGAAGAAATATGCAGCCTGATGGGAAATCCTATCACAGAAGTATAAATTTGAAATTGATTCCATATTTGCATCACTGGCTTGATGTTGTCCAACACGAGCACAGATTTCTTGGAAGGATAATCCAGTCTTTATAACCCACAATTCTTCCTCTTTTACTCAGAAACATGCTCGTATGACTACCATGTGTTTCAGTGAGGCATAATTAAGTTTCCCGTACACAAGAACAATGAGAAAACACAATTCCAATACTGAAAAGTGACTATTGTTCTCTTTTTATACTGCTTATAGGGAATTACTGGTGCACATGATTTGTATATATGTTGCAGTGCTAATCATTTGCATATCTTTCCATAATCTACACATGCAAATTTCAAGGCTATTGGATGCTTCTTTCATGATGTTGCATTTTGATGGTTTTGTATTGTTTTCTTTTGTCTTATTCGCATGTATTATATCCTTTTGCAAGTCGCATGCAGATTTTTAAAAATTTTATGTGGTCATTTTGTGTTGTTGACTTTGTTGCACAATTAAAAAAAAATTAGTTTTTATGACTTCCTATTCATTAAATTTATTCCTATTACTAGAAAGGTTAGTATAGTATCTTTCCAAACTTTGATACTTAATTTGCATTTTTATTTTTAATCTAAACTGTATTTGAAAGGATATGTTTGAATGTTGACCTAAAAAATTATATTTTCTTTTTAAGAGCTCGACTTTTCCTTGTTTCCACACGAGCTGGAGGATTGGGGACTAATTTAGTTGGAGCTAATCGAGTAGTAATGCTGGATGCATCGTGGAATCCTTCTCATGATGTTCAGGCCATTTTTAGAGTGTACAGATTTGGTCAAACAAAACCTGTGTACATTTACAGATTACTAGCACAAGTATATATTTTCATAACTTTTTGCTTGAAATGCTCTTAAAAATTTTGATTTAGTTTTGCGATTTAATAGTAGTTTTTGAATGTAAAGATTTGCTTCAAAGATCCGTAGTCTGAAAAAATTTCTATGATAATGTTGTGCTGTTTAATTCTTTTAAAACATTTGTATTTTATTACAAAGTTTGCAATGCTTTGTGATATTTACAGTTAGTGTATTCCTTATTGCCTGTCACTAACTTTTAACTAGCTCTTTGAAGGCTATCTTTGCAAACACATTTACTATATATTATTAATCTTTGGTAGGGTACAATGGAAGAAAAAATCTATGACAGACAGGTCACTAAACTATCATTATCTATCCGAGTGGTGGATGAACAGCAAATTGACCGTCACTTTAATGCTGCAGAGTTAGCTGAACTGTATAAATTTGAGCCTGAAGTACAAAGAGAACGTCCAACACCCATGGTGCCTAAAGTAAGTTATAAAATTATCAATTAAAACCTTTCTTCATTTTATGGTTATGTTTCACTTCTACAGACATTACTCTAGCACATTTAATGATTAATAAAATGTGTAGCGCTTAAATTCACACAAGACACATCCAAAAATTAAGGATAATGCAGGGCTATATAGGTAACTTTTGCTACTTTTTTCCAACCTTTTCAATGGGGTATCTTTTTAAGCTAAATAATCTTGAAAGCTTTTAGTTTAAAAATGTTTGACTTTTTCTAAATTCACCAAAGGGCAATAAAAATGTAGCCCATTTTGTAAAAGCTAATAGTGAATGAAAAAAAATTGCTAACTTTTCTTTAGGGAGAAAATTTTGCCAGGAACTTCAAGTTTTGGCACGAAGTAGTGGCAACCATGAAAAAAACACCAGAATATGTTGCTAGATTGTCATAAAAACCTTATTAAGAAAATATTTAGTTTTTAAAATATAAATTTCTTGGTGAGATCTTCAACATCTGTTTCATGCTTAACCCTCTGTTACCTGTACGTGTCTTTAAGACCATGTCATCGAAAAACCAAATGGCTGAGTATCATTAGTACAATCATCAACAAATTCTTTCCCCCTCCTTTACAACTTATTTTACACTTCAGAGGGCCCCCACACCGGGTCCGAAACCCCCACTTGTTTTGATGGGGGAAGTCATACTTAAAGTGGTTTTTCAACTTATAAGTCGAATTTAGAATTAGACATGCTAGTGTTTGCTGATGTTTGGCACTAATAAATAACATTTTTTAAACTTGTAAGGAAAACACGAATCAAAAGAAATTGTGGTTAGGGAAACAATTTTATCTATTCACGTAAGAGCACTTTCTTTCGATGAAGTATATTGCAAAATTAAAAAATTGTGAAATTATTTAATAAAACTAGGAAAATATTTTTCTGTTACATCAAACACATTATTCTAAGAATAAGCTTTAAGTCAGTATTTTTTCATTAAACGTTTTTAAGAAGTTATTTATTTTACTTATTTCCCTCGAATGTCTGTTTTTTCTGCTGTGTTATCAGCTATTCATTTGTAATTTACTTTATTTTTAAAGCAGTGTATAAGAAATTCATGATTATTTTTTAAAGTAAAAATATATCTTTTGCTTTGAAATTGATTAAAAAAAGAAAATCAGAAAAATACTGCCAAATGATACAAATGGTCATTTTTCAATAACTTCTCTATAAATAGAATCTCAAAACAGTGACATTTTTGGTAATGGTTTTACTTTCCACTTGTTGATCTAAAACATCTAGGTACATCAATGAACTTTCACAAGAATCATGGCCCAATTAGATTCCTGAAATAGAGGCTTTGGCAGTTTGTGGGCACTTTTCAAATCTTCCTAAAACACTAAGATAGGCACACTTTTAAATGCTAAAGTGACATAGCAATAATTTGCAGTATTGCACTTTAGGGGTGTAAAGTTGACAGGTGAGAAAAACTTGCTTATTAGGAATGTAAGTCCCACATTCCTACAACCACTCTACTGTCACTAAATAAATAACGAAATTAGCATTTTTAGATGGTAATTCAATTTCAGAACTATTCTTTGCACAGTATATCTTTACCAACTATTATTATAAATGCATAGCCACAAACATATCAGAATTAAATTTCACATAAAAAGACAAGTGAAACATGTGCTTCAGTCAAATTCTGTGTTGAAAGTGATCATGTGTACGTTACTCAAAAAGTAGTGCAAGATGGTTTCCTCCATTGTTATGAATTCGTGAGAACTCCCATTCTGAAGTATCGAGGGGTCTGGAAATTGTTTTAAATGTTTAAGGGCCGATTACATGAGTGACATTGACACATTCGTAGATTCTTAGAATATTTCTTACCCTTTTGTTAGAAATCAGTAAACTCCCATTGTAAAAGACCAAAGGGGACTGAAACTGGTTTTCCCAATGAGGGAAAACGTAAAAGTCAGCTACTTACAGCATCCCATTCTTGTGGTATACATTCTTAGAATTTTGTTCTTTTGAGTATTGGGTTAGGTTACTGGTTGGCAAACTCATTAGTCAAAAGATCCAAAGATCAGCAATACAATGATTAAGATTTCTTTTGAGAGCCAAATTTCTTTTCAAGAACCATGTTTTTAGGAGTTGGTTTAAATTAGCTACTAACATTAAATAAAACCAGATATCATAATAATCTTATTTAATGACAAAAAATATTTTTTATATTAAAATAAAAATATGACAAAACACGCATTTAATGTGAACAATGACCTTGCGTTTCCTTGGAAAGTTTGGATAAGTCAGGTTTGTATGTTGTTTTTAATTTCAAGCAGGATTCCAGGTTCTCATCAATAAGACGATTTCTCAATTTATTTTTGATAAGGTTCATGCTTGAAAAAGATTGTTCACATGAATATGTAGAGCCAAAGAGTAAAAGAACAGCAAATGCTAGTTTTTTTAACTGATCATGAGACAGGAATACTATTCCAGGTGTTGAAAATTATCATGTCTTCCTTCTCCAGGTCTTTCAAAGCAGACCACTTTTTCTGTGAACTAAGATCACATTTATTTTTCTCCAATTTTTCCATATCAACATTAAGGTGTTCAAATTTGGAGCTCCATAATTCTTTGTTTTTTAACTCCAGTTATTGCATTTCAAAAGCGTCAATGTCAATATTAAAGGGAGAAAAATTGAATTCTATTACGTCAGCACTGAGAGGTTATTAACAAAGGCTAACATCGCTATGCTATTTCTGAATTCCTGAAACCTCCATAGAAAAGCTTCCCTCATATTTAAAATTGTTGTTTTGAAATAATAAATGTCAATTACCAAGTTATTTTCTTGGCGATGTTTCAGCAGGCTTGGAAATGAATTAATGTTTCTCTCAAAATCTTGAGCAAAAAGGGATAATTTGTTTTAGAATGAAATGACTTCTTCCAACATCGAAAAAATGGTGTTTTCTTTCCCCTTTAGTTTACGATTAAGATTATTTAGATAAGACGTAACGTCTACCATGAAATAAAATTTTTGGTCCCACTGATCATCTGTTAGTACAGGATAGTCAACACCTTCTCAGGGAGAAATACCTTAATTTCAAATAATAAGGAAGTGAAACGTTTTAGAACGTTTCCTCTTGAAAGCCAACGTACCTTATTTTGCAGCAGAAGATCTACGTATTCGCTCTCCATTTCAACTAAAAATTCTTTAAATTGGCAATGGTAAAGAGCTTTAGCTACAATTGTGTTGACAGTCTTGATCACCAATTCCATAACATTGCAAGTTTCTTCTGGAAATGTCTACGCACAAAGCGCTTGATGAACCAATGCCAACCGCTGCACTTGCGACCATACATTCTATGGGGAAAAGTGTTTTATTGAGTTCTATCACCCCCTGGAGTATGTCGTAATACTTTAGACTCACCCTGTATAAGAGGAGCTGACGTGAACGTGAACTCAAGTTGTTCACTCAAGAATCTTAGTGCTTGGCTTGAAAAAATTCTTTTGTAAACACATTGTAGATTTTAGATATTGTGAAAAAAATAGTTTTTTCCCTGTCAAAACCAACGTAATAGAGAAAGTACTAGCCTCCGATTCTTATGCAGTCTTTGCAACATGCAGACACTTTCCACAAGGTTATCCAAGACTTCCTATGCTAAGGAGTCTTGACCATGCTCTAGAGCAGAGGTTCTCAAACTTTTTCAGTCGCGGAGCACCTTTGAAATTGGAAATTCAACGCGGAGCACTAAATCTTATCTCGCAGCTATGTACTGTATTTAATGAATAGAACAACAAAATAGCATTAACGATACAAGGTAGTTTCGTCATTTAAGTTTGCTGGACATTAGATTTCACCTTTTAATTTTTTTTCTGCACTAATTTCCCATTGCAGACGGAAAACACACATGCAAAAAAAAACATTTGAAAATAAATTCAGGGCAAATATTGCAGATCCACAATTTGTTATTTTATTAATTTGGCATTATTACATTTGTTACAAATTTTTACTTGGTTTCATGAAACTGAAATTTAATGAGAAGGATGAGGCTGTTTTGATTTGTACAATGAGATTATATCTGGCTGAATTTCGGATAGTTGCAACTGAATATCTTGCCCTGCACATTACCCAAACGTTTCCTTTTATGTTTTCATGAATCCTTTTGGAAAATAAGAGTTTAAAGTATCAATCAAATGCGAGAGATGAACTTCAAACTTGTTTAAGATATCCGCATTCGCTGATTCGAGTTCTCCAAATCTTTTAGTTAGTGGAAAACAATCCAGACTTCCGTTTTTGATTGACTCTACCCAATACTTCAGTTTCTTTTTAAATCCTTCAGGAACAGGATACAGGAACAACAGATTGCAGGACTAGGTGTACGAAAATGGACAGGGCATATATTTTTCATATGCTTGAGAAGAAGCAAAACAACGAATTATAAACAACAAACAATTCTTAACATTTTTTTTTACAATTCATTTATTTTACAATTCATGGTATTTTAAATTATATAATTGAAATTTCATCTACAAACAAAATTACTGTTTTCGGCATTAAAACTTAAAATGCAAAATAAATTTTTTTTTAATTACTTAATTTAAAGATTTAATTTATTTTTCTTTATTATAAAAAATGAAAAACTAATAAAACTGAAGTGCAAATAAATAATAAAAATTTTGTTTATTTCTCTTACTTTCTCGATTATGGAGTGTTTGCTTTAGTCTGCAGCCATGACTTTATATTTTTTAAATTTAATTCGGTTCATTTTTTTTAAATAAAAGAACTAAATATCTTAATATATTTGGGGTGCTGTGTCCCCTCAAACATCGAATAAAACCAAAACAAGTACATACCTCTTAGATGTTGATGCTTCCACGTCTATTTCAATTGGCTTGTCAAAGGTTTTGATGTTTTGTAAGGACTCCGTCTCCAGCCAGCGATCCATTAAAAGAAAATCGACGTTATTCCCCATATCACTAATTTAGTATTTGAAGAAACCTCCACAAGACAGATATTTTGTCATCAAAACGAAAAATCTTAGAAGCTACAGAAAATTGATTTTTAAAAATAATAAATTACATATAATGAACTTCATAATTTGTCGGTTCTCGACTGAATGTCGACTAAAATGCAACTGATTTGATAAGTGAGTAAACAATAAGTGACTAAATCACCAGTTTTATATGCAATAAAAAATTTTCCGATAATTCTGGAAAGGTGTCAAAGCTTCTAATTGTTTCTGCAAATGCGGAGACAGTGAGTCCAGCCTCTGTCTGGCTCCGTATTGTATGGTTCTGTGTTGTCTGGTGTTGCCTTTTGAGGTAAATTTGTTTTGCCGACTGGCGGACAAGAAACTCTCATTGAATGCCGACTACCTTTCTATATAGTCAATGTTTCATCTGATCGGTGATAAATGATTTATACTCGATTTTTTTTTTCTTACACACCGAGAGCGCAAAAGGTCATAATATTCAAATATTTTATCCCATTTGTTTCATAAAACATATTTTGAATTTTAAACTTTAAAATATGTTTAATAGAAATATTTTTAATTTTAAACATGTCCTACCTTTTCGCGGAGCACTGGGAATTGTTTTGCGGAGCACGAAGTGCTCCGCTGAGCACAGTTTGAGAAACGCTGCTCTAGAGCATGTCTTTGCTCTTATGCTGTCCCCAGTGGTGCTGCATAGGCTGCAATGCAATATCTGAGAGCATCCCAAGCATGCTATATTAGATTAAGATCAGATGATCTTTCTTGATCTGAATTCAGTATTATCCTTAATTTTGTAATAGCTGTAAACATGAATTTGTTCTTTTTCAGGATACTCTTTTGGCTGAAATGCTCATTAAGCAGTCTGAATGGATTGTCACATATCATGAACATGATTCCCTTCTAGAAAATAAAACTGAAGAAGATTTGACTGAAGAAGAACGCCAGGCTGCATGGAATGAATATGAGAATGAAAGAGAAGGCCGTGCTACTGATCAATTTTCCATTGATGGTATTCATTTTAATGGTCTACAAGTTTCAGAAACGTTGTGAACATTATTTGAAAACTGATTTGTTTTATAATAATTTTTGCTTTTATTGACAAAGGAGAAACATTTTCTATTTGATTACATATAGTGTGAAAGTATTGACAAATGCCAGTTGTTTGCTGACTGAGCCATTAGACCACATGATCTCCAATGTTTTTCTTAGTACAATTAACCACTAGTGCACAGCACTAATCCAATCAATCCAATATCAATGTTGTCCAAATGTTCACCAGATATAGGCTGTCTTAGGAATTTGTTCTCTAGCTAGCTCCCTAAGTTAGAGAACAGACATAATAATTTTAAATACTTTTGATTTATCTATGTACAAGTTATACAAATTGAATCAGAATATTGTGAGCTTCATAAGGTTTGACTGAACACATTTACCTTCAAAAACACATTTGGTGGTCATGTTTTAGAAAGTGTAAAGAACCACCTCATCAGTTCTTTAGGAGTGCCAGGGGTCTACTGTGTTGCCGTGCCTCACTCAACAAGCAATCTTCAAAAACTTAAGAACATAAGTACATGTTTTTGTAAATGTTTTAAAAAGTGAATGAATTGATTTTACTTTTGATATCAGATTTTAAATAGTTTATTCAATATAAATTATGAATTAATTTATTATTCCTTTATTAAATTCATAATAAATATTTTAAAACACAATCACACATCATAATGTGTGTTTATTTGATATTGTATTGTGTCTAGCGCAGCATGGCCAAATATGACCCTTGTGCCATAAAACCCCCAAACCAACCAACCATAATGTGTTTACAGATTGTATCTTATGATAATAGAGGTATTCCAAGCACTAGCATTCTAAGATTTCTCTAAATGAAAATAAGGTACTCTAATTTGATTGGCAATTGCTTGAACTGTGAGAATAATTAAACTTATCAGTATATTTTTGTATTCATGGTCAAGCAATGAAAGATTGTGGCCAGATTCCAGTGTGTCCTAGTAACAGGAACTGTTATTACTGGGTTTCAGACAGTTATTGGAAGTGATTAGCATCTCATTAGCAATTCAACTATTCATCGTGGACCATCCATCGAATGAGCGAGTCATTTATTGCGTGAGTCAAATGGGGCGAGCACCATCTGCAATTTTTGTATGTAAGTGGGAGTGTTTATAATCACTCCGTTGGTCACCAATTCAGCAAATGTGAGGAAAGCAGTGAAACTTTGTCTTCCATAAAGTATATGGGGGAGTTGGGTTACACTGCTATACCATTGAATTGTAAGCTAATTTCTGAAGTGGTGGATCATCACACCCTCTCTAAATTTAGCTCTGTTAATATGCTAAATTAATATTTCTGATACTGATGTATGATAGTGATTGTAACTTATGTGCATGTTAATAGTAATGGGCTTGCAAATATAAATTTCTTCCGGTGGGATACGGGTGACACTTGACAAAAGTATCATACGAATCTGGAATCGACTGGTTCCTGTCGTCTAGAATTGGTGCAACATTCTTTCAGAAATTTAGGAATCGGAAGTCTCATATGAAACAGCTCAAAGTAGATGTATTCAAGTATATTTTTGTGTACCCTTTTTTGTCGTAATGTCTCCGGAATCAGGCGGTATTATGTAGAATAGCAGGCTCACTTGTGAATGCTGGGCTTCTGCAAAACCATAGGAACAGCAAATGGCATTGCCAGCTTTTTTTCCTGATTTGGGTACTAAGAAAAGTTTGCTATGCAGGGTTCCCAGGAGCCTTAATAAGGCTTGATTTTATATTTAAATGCCTCCAGAAATGAGGTATGTTGAATGGCAGTCAGTTGTGAATGCTGGGTAGCATTCACAATTGACTGCCGTTCCGCAAAACAGTAGAAGCAGTAAATGGTTATACCAGAATGTCTCCATAATTTAGAGTGGCTGAATTCTATAGATGTTACCAATAGTTGATAACTCGCAAATTGCAGGGCAACACTTTTTGCTACTATTTTTCAACCTTGGTGACTAGGGTTTCTTTTTAAGCAAAGTCGTCTCAAAAGCTGTTATTTTCAGAATTTTGGCGACGTTTTGGAAATTTCACCAGTCAATGAAAATTTGGTCCCCCTTTTTAACTGAACAGAAATTTTTTTTCGGATTTTTCTAAAGGAGAAATTTTTTCAAGGAATGCCAATTTCACAAGTTTTGCCACCATGCTATGGCAACCATGAAAGAAACATATCTGAATATATATATGATTGCTATGTTGTCACGAAAAATCTTATTAAAAAATATTTATTGTTTTAAAATTTAAATTTCATGGCGCGAGATTTTCAATGTCCATTGATACTTAATTATATATCTGTTTTTGGACCAGTTTCAGAATTTTATGATTTATTATTTTCTAGATGAAATTACATCATACTTGAAGGAACCTGACTTTAATCTAGCAAGTTATGAAGGATCAATAATACCAGCTAGTAAACAAATTCTTGAAGATATCATAGCCAATCTGAAAAGAAAGGTATATAGGATATCTGTATTTTATTTCAAATTCTGCAATTATTCAGATTAGATTTTCTGTTTTTTCAACCTTTTTAATTAAGCAAATTAAAATTCAACATTTGAAGTGAATTTTTGAATCCTTGAAAATGCAATGAAACATCAGCAATCATAAAAGCATCAACTTTAGAGGCATTGTAGAATTATAAAGTTGATGGTAGAGCTTTACTCTAAAGCAATTTTTTTTCAGACTAAACACAACACATGTGCAATTAAAACTACTCAAGTTAACTAGTTAAAGTGAAACTGGTACTAAGTGCAATTTATTAATTCACTAGCAAAATTACCCGATCTTACCTGGGTTGAATTGGTTAACTATAGTTTGAAGAAATGACCAGACTATAGAATCACCTTTGTCTTTCATAGAATAACATTATTTTATCATAGAATAACATTATTTTAACACCTTTTTCATATCTTTATAATTTCTACAACTTTGGATACAAATCCTACACATGCATATCCATGTTAGAAATATGCTAGCTAGTGTGGCACTAGCCTTTAATATTTTTTCTACGCATTTCAGTGGAAATTATTATTACGATTTTCTTGATGAGGAAGAACGTGTAAGGGTTGCAGCCCTAATAATAATGTCCTGTTATGTTCCTGTAATTTTAATAAACTAGTTATTTTATCTAAGACTTGTGTTATGGAAATTTACCACTGAACCACCCAGATACAAGACAATCCATCCATTTAATACACATCACATGCATCTCATAGTCTACAAAACAATATTTTTGACTTGTAGCATTCTTGCATTGGATATGTGACATTTTTGAATTTCGCCATCTTTAAGGGAAGGATGATGACAAATTAATTTTATTAGGTATTCTTCACTAAGTTTTCAAAAGTAAATACATTTTTTCTGGTCATTGGACCATACCATGAGTGGAAACAAGGTAGTTCATTACGGACCGTACCATGAGCAGAAACTACAAGGAAGTTCTCTGTTCAATATCTTAATGTGTCTGGCATGCTTCCTCTTGGCAACCTGAGAAAGTCGCCAAATTGCTACTGCATAACAATAGGTTCCTTAACAACGAGTTTTCATATTCCAAAATTGTCACCAATAAGTGATGGTACCATATTCTTGAATCAAACCTTGATATATAATTTAATTTGTATATATTTATAATTAATGTAAGCATTAATTTGCATATTGCACATACCTCCAAATGAAATTAAATGTATGTAATAAAACAGCATTTTGTGTACATCTCTTATTGGTGGTAATTCTTATTTCTAATACAGTACATGGCAAAACCGTTTGTGTACATCTCTTATTGGTGGTAATTCTTATTTCTAATACAGTACATGGCAAAACCTTCATACCTCAGTCATGCTACCACACAATAAGCTTTTGTTTGTCCACTTCAATTCCATTCACTTGGTATAAGGTGATTCCTTATTTTTTGTCTAAACTTATGTTCATGCTTGCTCACATCTTTTTTCGATAGATTTCTATTTTCATTGTCTTCTGTAATCATTCTAGTGATTGTTGCCATTTGACAAACAAATAACATTAATTTCTATGCCACATGCATTGGTGAAATATATATATAGTTTGAAAGTGCAATGTAATATTTTGATCAGTTGATGTGTTTTGTCTTTCCTTTGAACTTTTCCCATTGTCATATTAATGCTTAGTTCATCTAGAAATAGAAAATGTAGGTTTCTGTTGTAAGTCAATTGGTCTTTAGCTCATAGAAATATATAAACTAAAATTAGCTAAATTATACAGATTTATTAGATGTAACTGTTGGAGTCAAAAATGTATAAATTTTTGTTATTACTAGATTTTCTGCTATGTATCATTTTTAAATCTCATCTAGTGTGTTTATTAACCAAAAAATTGTAGAACTGCCATTGGTGAATATTTATAAATTTGATATGCTTCATAAAAATGTAAAGTAAATTTTTATAAGCATGTGAAACTTTTATCGTTGCAATAATGATTCTAACTTAAATATTAATCTAATACTTAGTGTATAATCCAGTGAAGTCTTAAGATATTCGAAATATTTCAGCTCCCTTCTGCATCTGCACCTGATTTACGGAAAAGACTATTGATGATGACATACACACTGAAAGCTGCATTTCAAGAAAAGCATGTGAAAATTTTAAGAATCAAACAAGAGGTATGCATAAGTTGTACACTAATGTATTTCCATTTCTTTTGACTTAAATATTGACATAGTTCATCTAAAACAAATGTTAAATCGTACTGCTGCTTGTGGCAATTGTTTCAGGAAATTTCTCTGCCCCCTGGGGCATACCTCCTTTAGGTGTTGACAGGCTTCATGAATCCGAGGTACTCTAGCTATCCTTTCTTTTCCCATGGGTTTACTGTCTAATAAACACAGGAGTCGCACTCAAAGGATACCCATGCAATCTTTTTCTGCTTTCATCTCACTACTCTATTCCCCAATCCTTTTTCCCCTTCCACAGCATTTTTTACTTGACGTTGTCTTGTGTTTGGCTCAGCGTGGCCAAATATGGCCCTTGTGCCATAAAACCCAAAAGCAACCAACCATCTGGAAATTTCATGATTATCATATCAGAATCTAGATAGGATTAAATATTGCATTGAATAACTGTGGAATAATAATTGCAAACAATGCGCGAACTTCGATATGAACACACAAGTCACTGACCCATTTCTTACTTTAAAAGCAAATGGCTAGTATATTCAAGTTAAATAAACTAATAAAAATGTACTATTAGGTAAATTGCAGCTAGAAATCTGCTTGATTTGCTATTTTATGATCATTGTTCGCCGAGCTAAAGCTATTTAGACCGGGAAATTGCTTTGTCGCAAAGACACCAGGGGACATTCCAATTAAATTTAGCTATATCTTTTTTCTAAATTGAGTTACACAAAAAATTCTACCTTTTGATTATCAAGTGATTAAAAGTCGTAAGAAATTGCCTAAATCCGACAAAAAATTCGAAACAAAAGCAACAAACATGCTCCAATTTTGAAATGCTACAAGAGATATTCTGGTGTAAATCAATGATTTTTTAAATGTGTTAATTTTAAATGTACACTTCTTTTACCTATAATTATTTTTTATTCAAGTTTGAACAAATATTTTGCTTTCATAAATAATTATATTCTTTTCCTTGCAGTATGTTGCTCGAGGCTCAGTTCCTGTAACTGTAAATAAATACCTGGAGGAACTCAATATTATTCTGAAGGACTTGACTAAGCATTATGGAAATATTAGTGAGGTAGTAATGATTTTCTATTTCGTTTTATTTTTGATAGAATGCTAATTTTTTTCCTAATTCAATAAATATGCCACTTAATTTTTTATTTTCTATTCATGAAGTTTTCATACTTAAGATAGGTTTACAATGTGCTTTTTAACCACTTGTATATGGTATTTAAATTTGAATACAGATACTCTTTACTTAATGACCATGTTCCTTTCCTAGGTCTAAGTCTTTAAACAAATTTGTTGATAAATGATGTCCTTAATTATTTTTATTTATATGGTATATATAAAGGGTTTTCACACATATCAGCAATGTCTATGTAAATAATTAGATTATTTTAGGGTACTATCCAGAACTTTGGTGCCGCTGAGTAATCATAACAGGTGCAGGTTAAGCAAGGCGATGCCAATCACCAACAGTACATTCCTGCATCCTATTTGTCGAGTTCAAAATTGGCTGCATTTGCCTGTCAGTGGATGGACCAGGCTACATGTGAAATCCTCCGTTTGATTACATTATATCTGGGGCCAGCATTGGTACTGGCTCTGGTTTGCCGGTGCATGTGTGTAAATGACCAAAGAAAGAATATTCCCTTCACTGGAGAGCTGATTGTAGGTTCAAGTAACTGTTAAACAGTTCGATGATTAAATGAGGAGTACCTGTGTGTAAATACCTGTGTATCTTCAACTCTGACCATTTCTTATTTTGAAATTGAGTTTGAAATCAGAAGCAAATTTGCCCCTTTTATTAAAATAAATATTTGCTGAAAAGTAAATTAAAATAGTCTTTCTTTTCCTCATAACATAACTTTAAACATACTTATTTAATATTAGTTCTTGGGGTTTTAGTTGAATTCTCTGTGTTGATTACTTTTTACCTATTTGAGAAATAGCTGTTTTCGTGGAGTCAAATTTAACCACCCGTCCTCAAAAAAGTACGCATAAGATAAATAATTTGTAGCTATTTCATTGATCTTAGCTAAGAGACCAAATACAACCCTCCAATTATCTTTATCAGGCTTGCAGACCACCAAATTTTTTTTATCAGAACCACAGACCAAAAACATCCCTCTGGATAGTTTTAACCAGTCCGCAAACCAGATATGACTGAACAGCTTTACTTGACCAGCAGCTGCAGACTGGTTGCCCTGGCCTGAAGACCAGATATGGCCCTATGGACAGGTTTACCTGACCCACAGCCCTCAGGACAGGTTTATCTTACAGGCCGGAGTATGAAAACATGATTTCTTTTAATAAAAAAAATCTTATTTATTTTATTCAAATCTGATTTTTATAATTTTTAATTTGTTGCCCCTGCAAGTTTAAATTTGTTGGACATGAGATGCGCAAATCAGTATAGTTTCTAGATGGTTTTGATTGATGTTGAACATAAATATAGGAAATGCAGGATAAATTTTTGAAAGATTAAACCACTGTATTGGAATTAGCAAAGTTAATCATATGATAGAATAAATAGAAAAGTGCCACCATTGCCAAGTATAAGCAAATCTGGTTCTCGAGCGATTTAGATTACTTTTATCTTAACCTTTACACTACGGCGCCCAAATTTCGTTACCCACATCTCAGAACGGCAGATTTCTCTTGACTTCCTTTCCCTACAGAACTTGTGAGAGAGTCATGAATGACTTTTACGACTGACCATCTAGCGTGCTTTCCTTTCATAGTGTTTGGCATGCTAGAGATAACACTGGACAACATTCTGAGTTTCCCAGCATTCACAGAATGATGGATAGGGTAGGGCTTCGAACAAAAGGACTGTCCCTCTTTAGAGCCAATCACTGACAGCTCGCAAATGGTGATGGATGTCAGCCGAACACTTTGGGGCCGATCACAAAAGGGGTTAAAATCTTCCGTACGTGATGTGAGCCGAGCCCCTCTAGGAAGAAAAACTCTCACTGTACGACTGTTGTACTGCACATTGTCTAAAGGTTAATCCATAGCCAGTGACTTGACATTTTAGTTTACATAGATTAACAAGGTTGCGAGGTCCTGCATATAATATATAATTTTCAGTATAATTTTTGTGATAAACTAATTTACAAGCAAAATTTTTAACTTATTTGGATAAAAGGACATACATCTTGGTTTATAGTTCATTTTCAATATTAAACTTAATACAGAAAGTCTAAAATTTTTATTTATATTGGTATACCCTGCTGTAGACAGACCAGATATGGCCTTACGAATAGGTTTAACCAGCATCTTATGAATCTTAACCGATTCGACAATCTGACTCGGAAACCTTGATGCAAAATGTCCAACTTGGGGTTCTCCAGTACTTGACAACAAAGGTCTGCACCTGGAGGATCTACTAACTGATTTTGACCTCAAAACAATTAATAAGGGTCAAAATACCTATATTTCCAAGACTTTCGGTGGAGAATCAGCTATTGACATCACAGCAATAAACCACATTTCTGCATGTATTCTGCTTCGGGTATGTTTAACCACTCCACCTGCCAGGTGGAAAAGGTTTCCCTACCTGTCAGTCAGATACATCCTTCCAAATAGTTCTAGAAAATCTGGTCTGCATGCTGGGGTTTACCCCAGCATGCAGACCAGATTTTCTAGGGGATACTTATTCATAAAAAGTAAATACTTTGTAAAGAGTAAAAATTCAGAGCCTAGCGGTATTTCACAAATAGCTACACTGAAATTTGTGCATGGAGATATATATTCTTGTTTCACTTTGTTTTTACAACCTATTGAGTGATGATTCTTTTAGCCTAAATTAAAGGAAATACCTGTTATGTGTTGTAAGTAAATTATAAAACATAACATAAGAGGCTGTAATGCCCTTAACAGGTTTTTATACCTCACTTTTCAAGAAGAGTACCAGTTGGTAATTATCACGGGATTCTCAAATATCAGATAGCTTTATTCTGAAAAGTTTCATATAAATTTCTATTTAATTTTTGTTCATGAATGTAATATTTACTGAACTTAATGTAGATCTGATTTGAGATCCTGTTCTATTTCCAGATGATCAGAGCCGATGAAAGACTTGCCCAACAAGCTCGGATAGCCCAGCTAAGTCAAGCTTACGCTGCAAATCAACAGATGAATAGACCTCAAATGTATAATACTGTGCCAATGCAGCATTCTATGAATAACCCAAACTTTAACCCAAATGTCCTGAGAATAGGGCAAACTTTAATACCTGTTAGACTTCCCAGACATGTACATAATTCTGCAGCAAGGCCATTTGAAAAGATGATGGGCGAAAATACTGATGCATTTCATGCAATGGTAGATCGCATGTATCCGAAAAACTCAAATAATATGCACAGTTCAACACAGTCTACAACTTTACAACAACCTGTAATTACAGAGGTTGACAGAGATGAATCCACTTCTTCAAACACATTAAGAACCCCACATGTTAGTTCTACTGTAGTCATTGAAGAAATTGATTAAAGTAACTTTTTTATTTTTTTCATTTGACAGTTAATTTGATATGTGTGGAAAATTTATATTTTTTGTCTAGATGACCTAATGACTTTATTTTACCACTGTTATTTAAATTCTGTTATCAAAATATGCTTTAAATTATCCACATGGAGTTTCCTGACAAATTTCTGAAAATAGGGGCTGGAATATTTTGTGTTGCTTTAAAATTTGGGAGATTTTCTGCAATTTTCTTATTTTATAAAAATTGACTAAATATTACCTTATGCAATTAAGTGAATTAAAAAATTTATTATTTTTGTATAGTTGTACAAACTCTTCATTGTGTGTATCAATATCTTTCTTAAAGAGACATTTTGTCTTTTAATGTGTATTTTGATGTTTATGCCAAGGTTTATTGGAGCCATGAAATGGAATTATTCATTTATGTGGTTGTGCATTTTTATTCGATAAATAAAAGTCTTTTACCCAAGGTAGTTTTTAAAAAGGTGTTTAATAATTGTGGATGGCATATTAATTTTCATTATACAGGGTTATTCAAAATGAATTATCCGATTTCAAAATTCCATATTTTCAAAAATAAACGACACAGAATGATAAGTAATACATGAATACAAAGGAAAAATATGGAAGTTTTATATTGTGAAGAATAGATGGCGTTCGTGAAGCTATTTCACAAAAGCTGTTTTGTAAGCTTTTCAGCGGCAGAAGTGATAATGGCGTCCACAGAACAGAAAGCTTTTTGTATGCTGTCGTTTGCGCGATGTGGATCTGTAATCACCGTTCAGCGTGAATTTTGTAAAAAGTACCGAATTAATCCACCTACGGCTCAGAGTATTCGAAGGTGGTATCACCAGTTTGAGAGCAGTGGATGTCTTTGTAAAGGGAAAAGTGGAGGGCAACCTGCAGAAAATGTTGAAAGAGTGAGAAACTTCTACGAAGCCCAACGAAATCGTCTGTTTGCGCCAGTTGAGAACTGGGTATTCCTCAGCCTACTGTTTGGCGAGTGTTAAGGCAAAAATTGTGTTACAAGCCATACAAATTGCAATCCTTGCAAGCACTGAGGCCTAATGATAACGAACATCGATTGAATTTTTGTCTCAACATGCTGGAGGCTATGGAAGTGTATGATTTTTGCACCCGACTTGTTTTCAGTGATGAGACCACTTTCCATGTGAGTGGGGGTGAACCGTCATAATGTGTGCACATATGGGGCTCCACAAATCCTCATACCTGGATTGAACATGAACGGGACTCACCGAAAGTGAATATTTTTTGTGTGATGTCCATATCAAAGATTTATGGACCATTCTTTTTTTGCGGAAAAAACAGTCACTGGCAGTACCTATTTGGATATGTTGCAAATCTGGCTTTTCCCCAGATGGGGCACCACCCCACTGGGCTACAGTTCTTCGTCATTGCCTTAACACAGAGCTACATTGTAGTTGGATTGATCACAGTGGACCAGATGACTTGATGTTACACAATTGGCCACCTAGGTCACCTGATATGACCCCATGCGATTTCTTCCTTTGGGGGTTTGTTAAAAATAAAGTGTATGTGCCCCACCATTACCCACAAATTTATGTGAACTTAAACAGCGGATTTCTGCTGCTGCACAATCAATTACCACTGACACTTTAGGTTTGGTAGGAATTTACATACCGTCTTGACATTATATGTGTAACTAAAGGAAGTTATATCGAACACTTGTAAAAAAACTTCCATGTTTCCTTTGTATTCATGTATTACTTATTCTGTGTCTTTTATTTATGAAAATATAGCATTTTGAAATCGGATGATTCATTTTGATTAACCCTGTATATTCAACAAAGGTAAGATTCAAATTATGTAATGTTCACTTTATATATTATAGCTACAAACGTTGACTATATATAAAAATAAAATGTTCACTATGTATATTAACACTAGAATGACCATTCGTTTCATTTTGATACTGGAATGCATTTCTCGCTTTTGCATTTTTGGTGATTTTGACAATTACCTGTGACTTTTAATCGTTGCTTGATAAGCACACAACAGACATTTTTTGTGTAGTAGAAGTATGACTGCTGGTGTCTTTTGGACACTAAGCACATTTCCTGTCTTAAAAGGAGGCCTTCATGGCTCAGTGGGTAAGCCCACTGTGAGTTGTAGTCAGTGCAGGTGTATTTCTCTTCTCTGTCAGTAAATCTTTCATTGTGTGTGCATGTCTATTACTTGATATTGTATGTCTTGTGCTTGGTACAGCTTGTACCATAAAAACCCAAAACCAACTACCCTGTCTAAACAGCTTTCATTGAGCAAAAAATGACCATAGCAAAATTTGATTTCTGAACATTATTAATTTAGTAATGCTTTTTTATTTGAGCTTGAATAGATTAGCATCCCTTTCAAAGACTGAAATGGGTGTCTCAATCCCATGTTTATGTATTGTTAGCAATTACTCCAATTATGTTATTCACAGGTGATTTTGCTCTTATCAGGCAAAAAAACAATGATTTGCAGAAAAGATTACAAAGAAATAGGAAATCTGTTGCAAGAATCATTTAAAAATGAATCAGATTGTGCTGAGGTCTCATGTTCCAAATTAAATTCAGATAAGGAATCCAGATTATGCAAAAATAAATCATAACCTGAAGAAAGTTACACAGATTATGCTGACAATACCTAGAAAATTTGGATATGTCATTCAGGATGGCATAGAATGGTGTATATATATAATGGGTGAAAGATTGCTTTGCAGCTGGAAATATTTTAAGTGAAAATAAGGTCCTCTAATTTGATTGGCAATTGCCTGAGCAGTGAGAATTATTAAACTTACCAGTGTATTTTTGTACACTCAGTCAAGCAATGGAAGATTGTGGCCAGATTCTAGTGTCCTAGTAACAGGAACTGTTATCACTGGGTTTCAGACAGTTATTGGAAGTGATTGGCAATTCAACTATTCATCATGGACCATCCATCGAATGAGCGAGTCATTTATTGCACGAGTCAAATGGGGCGAGCACCATCTGCAATTTTTGTATGTAAGTGGGAGTGTTTATAATCACTCCGTTGGTCCCAATTCAGCAAATGTGAGGAAAGCAGTGAAGCTTTGTCTTCCATAAAGTATATGGGGGAATTGGGTTACACTGCTATACCATTGAATTGTAAGTTAATTTCTGAAGTGGTGGGATCATCACACCCTCTCTAGAATTAAGCTCTGTTAATATGCTAAATTAATATTTCTGATACTGATTGTAACTTATTTGTTACTAGTAATGGACTTGCAAATATAAATTTATTCCGATGGGATACGTATGACACTTGACAAAAGTATCGTACGATTCTGGAATCGATTGGTTCTTGTCTAGAATTGGTACAACATTCTTTTAGAAGTTTAGGAATCGGAAGTCCATCATGAAACAGGTCAAAGCAAATGTATTCAAGTATATTTTTGTGTACCCTTTTTCCTTGTAATGTCTCCAGAATCGGGGTATTATGCAAAATAGCAGGCAGTTGTGAATGCTGGGTTTCTGCAAAACCATAGGAACAGTTAATGGTATTACCAGGTTTTTTTTCTGATTCGGGTACTAAGAAAAGTTTCCCAGGAGCCTTAATAAGGCTTGATTTTATATTTTAATGCCTCCAGAAACGAGTATGCAGAATGGCAGTCAGTTGTGAATGCTGGGCTTCTTTAAAATAGTTGAAGCATTAAATACCTATACTGGAATGTCCCTCCAGAATTTAGAGTGGCTGAATTCTATTGATGTTACCAGTAGTTGATGAGTTGCAAAGGCGACGTTTTGTTACTATTTTTCAACCTTGGTGACCAGGGGTATCTTTTTAAGCAAAGTCGTCTCAAAAGCTGTTATTTTCAGAATTTTGACGACGTTTTTGAAATTTAATCTTAAGGGAGAAATTTTTTCAAGGAATGCCAATTTCTCAAATTTTGGCACCTGCTATCTATGGCAACCATGAAAGAAAAATATCTGAATATACAGTGGCTCCCAAAAGTGTTCGTACACTTTAAAAATTGGTAGAAAAAGCGCTGTAGCCTGGAATTGAATTCGAATATAAAGTAATATTTTTTCATATGTGCGATTCTGAATAAAACTTCTCATTCTTTAATAAATATTGACTCGTTTTCTTTTTATAAAAATGAAAATCCAAGGAGGTAGAAAGAACACGTCACAAAAGTGATCGTACCCCGAAAAATTTTCGGATAAATTCATAAATAGAATTATCATTTGTCGCTTTTTTTATTTTTGCATTGTGGTGCCATTTAAAAAATCGTTTGGTTTTAATCTTTGTTTTCTTACTTCGTAATATTCTATTATTTAAAAATGGCTCGTAGTCGTAAGGAAACAACGAACAGCATTCGAAAATTGATTAGTTTTCATTATAGCAGTGGTACAGGTGACCCTCCTATAACACGTTAGATAGGTTCCTAGAAAATGCCGTGTTGTGTGAAACCGTGTTATATGAGACCCAGAGCCAGTACAAAAAGGGGGGTTACGTTCCGAAAACCTATCAAAAACAAACGTTTTTTTAATTCCATATAAGTAACTTAATTTTTATTAAAAATATAAATGTATGTATAACACAAAACGAAAAAAAAAAAAATATTTTCATTTAATGTAACCTTAATTTAATAAATTCCTCATCACTACTCAGTACAATCAAATGAGAACGTTTTTTTTCGGTTGGACGTTATCATCTTCACTTTCTGAACCTTCATTTAGATTTTTTTACACCTTTAAAAAATCTAATTTTGGTTTGCTGGTTCTTACAAGGTCATTGTAGATTTCGTGGTATGAAGATAGACAATTTTGCAGCTCCCTTTTGAATTTTCGGCTTCTTTCTGCGGAAGGGTCTGCATTGAAGAAAAATGATTCAAGATTTTCAGGTAAGCTTAGGACTTCTAATTTTTTTAATGTTAAATTATTAACTTCACAATCTTCATCAATGCTATTGTCTTCAGAATCGATTTGATTTCCAACTTCGGATGCCATTTCCATCAAATCCGCTTCGTCTACTTCTAATAAGTCTTGAATGTCCTCAGTAGCCAGCCATATAAACCAAGGCCTCCGATAGATTTAGCAAGTTCTAATATGCCACCAATTTCATTTTCTGACGATTCAAGCACGTTTTCTATTTCAACTGAAGATGGCCATGTCTTCCAACATGCATTTAACGTTGATGTTTTTAGTTCTTTCTGCGACAAAGATATGATGTCGATGCAGTGCTTAATTGAAAATTGCTTCCATTACATTAATTGATTTCGAATCGGTTACGTCTAAAATCCACTGTAATGCTCTTATGTAATAAGTTTTAAAGGTATAAATAATACCTTGATCCAATGGTTGGAGCAACGAAGTAGTGTTAGGTGGTAGGAACACTATTTTGACATTGGGATGACTCAAATCTTGTGGGTGACATGGAGCATTATCTAATAGTAATTGAGCCTTGAAGCTCAAATTTTTCCGTTTTAAATAATTTTCAACGTTTGGCACAAAACAATTTAAAAACCAATCTTTAAATAAATTTCCAGTCACCCAAGCTCTTGGATTTGCTTTCCAATATACCGGTAAGGTATACGCCTTTAAGTGCACAGGGATTTAAAAATCTATAAACTATCAAGGGTTTTGTCATAAAGTCCCCCGACACATTACTGCACAAAAGTAGCATTATACGATCTTTAGACACCTTAAATCCGGGTGCAGTTTTTCTTTTTTCGATATAAAGGTTCTACTGGGCATTTTTTTCCACCACAGCCCAGTTTCGTCGGCATTGAAAACTTGATGTGCTGTGTATCCTTGCTCTTCTATGTTTCGAATTTTTTCTGGATATGTCCTGGCAGCTTCATGATCAGCCGACGCAGTTTCTCCTTGAATTTTTATGCTATGAATCACAAAGCGCTTTTTGAATTTTTCGAACCAACCTTTACTTGCCACAAAATCTGGGTTGACAGAAGATTCTCCATGTTCTTTAAAGTATTTATAAATTTTAAGTGCTTTTTGCTTAATGATGTTACCATCCAATGGAATTCTTTTTTGACAGCTATCATCAATCCAAATGCTGAGTGCCTTCCATTTTCTCAATTATTGGCGCCCGCGGACGAGCTGCTTATTTTGCGGATATCGAAGATCCTGCAGCAAATGCACTTATTTATTTTTCATTTTTTTTTAATAGTCCGGACTGTTGCTTCATTTAAATTAAGACTTTTTCCAATGTGAGATGAGTTTTCTCCTTTTAAAAGATAATCCAAGATTTATCTTTACTTCTAAAGAAATAAATTTCCTCTTAAACGTTGTTTTTTTATCTTTATCAGACATGGCTTGGGACTGAAACTTGATTTTCCAAAAATTTAGTCTTAGACGAGAAAGTCACTCTTTAACATATCGTGGCTCGACGCAGACTGCCGACCAGCCGCTTAAGACACTTTGTCTCCAGACCACGGAAAAAAAGGGCCTGCCATTTACGGGCCCTCGGCTGCGATTGCATTTCACAACAGATCGATACAATACGACGATGTCGCATTGCACTTTATCCTTTTAGATACGGCGGGACTTTCCGCAATACTGTATCTGAGACGGCAAGTCTCGCCGCTGATGGCGCGTAAACTGTGCATGACGCTTTCCGCTATAACATCGGAATAGAGTTATAAATGAGTAAATTATAATTTATATATTTTCATGTAAAGGCACTATAATTCATTATTCCTTCCCGTCATTATCTTAAGGTAATTTAGTTTTTAAATATGTTAAACAAAGATCACATGTTATCCAGTACTGTAAAAGTACAGTATCGTACAAAGGTTTTCGCAATTTTCTTATCGTGTTAGAGCGAAACCGTGTTAAAGGTTGCAGTGCTATATGAGGGTTCCCGCAATTTATCCTATCGTGTTAGAGCAAACCGTGTTGTAGGAGGGCTACCTGTAACTCAGTTAGGAATATCTCTAAATTAGTAAATTTATCCCATCATACGGTGCAGTATGTGGTAAAACGCTTTAAAGAAGAAAATCGGATCGAAAACAAGGTAAGGAAAGGTCGTCCGGCAAAGTTAACTCAACGTGATCAGAGATTTATGGTTAAAAAATTTGTGAATAATCCACGTTTGAGTGCTGTAAAAATTTCTACAGAATTTACTGAAATATTTTCTACTTCAATTTCATCTGAAACTGTTCGACGAGTGCTCAGATCAGCTGGATTAAATGGGCGTTCTGTCCGAAGAAAATTTTTTGTAAGTGCGAAAAATAGAAAGCTTGAGCTTTTCTTCGCAAAATCAATGAATAAGCCCGAAACGTATTGGAATCGTCTTATTTGCAGATGAAAGCAAATTTAACATGTTTGGTTCCGATGGGCGTATAATTGTATGGAGAAGAAAAATGAGGAACTTAATCCCAAGAACTTAGTTGGAACAGTAAAGCATGGCGGTGGAGGTGCCCTTGTGTGGGGGTGCATGTCAGCATCAGGACTAGGTAATTTGGTATTTATTAATCGCTAATTAATTATGATCATCATTTAAATATTTTAAAATTATCAGCCCAAAATTTGGGGATTGGAAACAACTTTGTTTTTTTATCAAGATAACAATCCTAAGCACACGGCTTTCAACGTTCGCCTCTGGTGTCTATAATAGTCCACAAGTTCTGAAAACAGCACCCCAGTCGCCGGATTTAAACCCAATAGAACACATTTGGAGAGAACTGGAGGTTAGAGTACGAACACACGACATTAAAACGAAAAGCGAACTAAAAAGAGTAATGATTGAAGAATGGAGGAACATTGATGCAGAAATTACAAAAAAAACTAGTGAACTCTATTCCCAGACGTTTTAAAGTTGTGGATGCTGTAGGATATCCTACTAAGTACTAATTTCCCGAAATATTACAATATTTACAAAAATGTAGAGATTTTTTAAAGTGTACGAAGACTTGTGAGGTAACTTTTTCGTTATTTTTTGATTATTGATTTTCCAAGACAAGTTTTACTATGTTTTCTAAATATTTTTGTAGTTTTGTTAAGAACAAGTTATAGATATTAAAAAATTCCCATTCTGAAATATTAATTTTTATTAATGGATAGAGCAGTAGTATTTTCATTGAAATTCGTAAGTGTACGAACACTTTTGGGAGCCACTGCATATGGTTGCTAGGTTGTCACGAAAAATCTTATTAAAAATATTGTTTTAAAATTTAAATTTCCTGGCAAGATTTTCACGTCCGTTTGATACTTAATTGCACATATTGTGTTTTAGCCAATTCATTTTGTATCTGAGTGACTAAAATAGGGGGTTTAAAAGACTTTTTGCTACTCTTTAAAAATGAATACTATTTCACATAGGGTATGTCAATTTAAATCAAGTGATTTTTATTAAAAAGTCATTGATTTTAATTAAAATTTTAAATTTCATTTTCCTTTCTATATTAAGTTTATGTAATAACTAGAAATAAGATGCATGTATTTTATTCAAATAAGATAAAAACAATATAAAATAAATTAAGTAATCTGTTTGAAAAAAATAGACACTTAGTCACAATGAAAAAATTTTCTGCAGTATCACAAAATCATTCCCATTATGCACACAATCTTTATAATTGGGAATTTTAATATTTTCATTTTGTTTTGTGTACTATGTTGGTTAATTTTTATTTAAATTGAATCGCGAAATTTTATGCATTAGTCCATAGTAATTCTTTATATTGCTAGCGTAACTATCCTGTATTTATGGAAGTGAAATTTGGAATGTCAAAATTAATTTGCCCATCTGACAATTGATTATGTTAACAAAATAGATTATGGATTGAAGTGGGGCGCTATTTTAATGACGTTTTTTTATAGCAAGTTCAAAATTCCACTCAATTTGCATGTTCTGGGGAATGCTATTACATTTATTCTATGCTGTTCATAGAGAAAAGTTTCATTTCTTATATGTTATGTACAAACTCTTTTTGTGTGTGTTTGGAATATAACTTTCAAATACTTATCAATGATGAGAGAAAATTCGATTCGAGAGCATATTTGATTTCAATTTACTTATATTTTTGTCTTATTTCATTTTTTACTATTTATTTCCAAATAACATTTCATAAATAAGTATTTTATTCAAGCTAAACATTAATGAGAAGTAGGCATTTTTTCATGAATTTTGTTGCAAGTTCCTTTTATTTTATTTTCCATTGGTGACATGTATCTTTTTCTCAAAAACAAGTCTTTAACCAGGTAATCACTTTATATAGAAATATCTAAAGAAGCTCAACATATTTTCAAATTTAATAATATAATGCAAAACATTCTGAAATTTTTGTCTGATTTTTTAAGATTTTAGAAAATTTATAATATGGTGTTAAGGGGATCCTGGCAACCTTATTTATTAGATCCAAAAAATTCCATGCCACTTGGGTAGTATACGGACCCGTATAAGGGACGGAAGTGACGTCATACCACGTGACCGGAAGTGGGTGGCGCCGAGTGACGTCACACCACGTGACCGGAAGTGGGCGTGTCCGAATGACGTGACGTATTGTTTGTTTACATTTTGGACTTGGAATTTTTTTTTGTCATCGACTTCGTGCAGGCGTTGAGCTGTTTCAAGATGGCGTCGTTTCGTTGGAGTTGTGTTGCCATGGTGAATCACTCGTAGTGCCATCTGGTGGAGAAATTAGAAACCCTATTATTTTTAATTAAAAAGGAATTTCTTGGATTCGAACCGAGGACTATAGGACCCGAAGTCAAGCGCGCTATCCGTTAGGGTGTAAGAGAGTTAACTTAAAATGGTGAATTAATGTAGTGTTGGATTTTTTCTCTCTTTTGGACTTGTATTTTTTCTTAGTATTAGGAATGGGTTATTGTTTAGAAAATGGTTTGAATAATTGTATAGGGGTTTTAATAAATGCTTTTACAAAATGACTTATGGCGCCATCTAGTGATTTTAAAAGTAATTAATCTAAGAAACGAATTGATTGCTTAATGCTTTTACTTTATTCATAACCAGTGACGTCAGTGTGTTTACGTTTGGGACTTGGATTTTTTTTCGTTATTCGTACCGCCATCTATTGTCATTTACTTGAGTGAATAGAATAAAATCCTAAGAAAATAAAATAAAAAATATTTGATATTTTGTTGGGCTCGAACTTAGTACAAAAGTACTCATGGTCGAGGGTTAGTTGAATGACTATAACCGTTCGGCCACGAATACCTATTCTACAGAGATTTAAATGTTTAGAGACCTTTTTTTTAGAATTGGCGCACGCGTGACGTCAGTGTGTTTACGTTTGGGACTTGGATTTTTTTTTCCTTCTGAGATTTCGATGTGACGTCACGATTATGTCCATCAAGTCTGAACTTGAAAAAGCCAAGTCTGAACTTGAAAAACCTACTCACAGTACATTTCCTACGCAGGTTACGCGGAGGAATACATGAAATGGACCAATAGGAGGACAGGAATGTGACGTCATTACCGTTTCGTCGAATCGGAGTAGCGGATAGCTTTAGTGTATCACAACACCTTATGATTACAACATGAATTAGAAATAGTTACTGTGCTATACCAGTCAATCTATACAGTTCTGTCGTCGAGCCCGAGTGCACACACACACATATCGTGTCCATTTTAATTGTGATATTTGCTGTTTGCTGCCTTGACTTTTCGTAAAATGACCACAACTAGCCATAATAAGAAACGAAATCTTACAGAAAATATGCCGACTGAAGAAAGCCACAAGAGAATTAAGAATGCACATAAAGTAAGTAATAATCTTGATTTTGTTATGATTTTTAAAATTTAATCTTTATGAATTTTTACTTGTTTTACATGTAATTGATATCTTATTATTTTAATCTTATTTTGCAGGGTGGAATCTTTACAGAAGATGGAATTCCAGAAGAGATGTTTCATATCGGAGATTCCATATTCGTTTATCCAAATACTTTTCGAGGAAACGTATTGGTGCACATCAGACGGTTAACAAAGTATGGATCAACTTTCTATCCGACGAAAGAAGGTGTGACACTCTACCCTGGATGGATTGAATTCATCATGAAACCTGGTGCTTTACCACAAGAACCCCGTGATCTGAGAGGAAGTTTTTTCTTACCCGAAGATGAATTCAAAGTTGATAGTGTGGACTTCGAGAACTTTACATTCACTCGATTCCAAACTACACAAAGTGGTGATACCTTGAAAAAAAGCATAACTCTCTCTTCTTCTCAGTGGATTGAAATGAAACAGCAGTATAATTTTATTGCTGCGAGTGTCTTGGATCATGTTTATGGCGCTATGGACCTTTTGAGTGCCTACAAGAATTTCGAACAATGTGTGAACATCGATGAAAGTTTGCCGGACTCTTTAGATGTTAGTCTTGGGACTCAATGCCTGATAGAACTGCTGAAAGATTCATTGAGCCATTGCCTAAAAGAAAGGGGTTTGAAAGAGCCCGAATTATTATCTGAGGAACTATGGGCCAATAGGGTTGAGAGTTTTAATTCTGCAGCATTTTCTTTGGAAGTTACTGAAATCGTCGATTCTTTTTACCACAGATTGTGGGAACATAAAGACTTTTTGTGCTTGTCAAAACCTGCAATGTATGTTACATCACAATTTTTAAAGGACATTCGATTAAAAGATGTTCTGAGAGAGGTAAGAAATGTGCTCTGTCCTCCATATACGTTTGAATATTTTGACGATTGTAACTGATTCATCGTATTTTTTTCTGTGCACAATATGTTTAAATAAATAATTGTACTAACATTTCTCTTTGGTGTTTTATTTTCTCATAACTGATTGTCTTAATATTTTTGTACTTGATTATATATATATATATATTCAGTTTTAATCTCTTAAAAGAAAAAACTTTATTTCCTTTTGTACTTAATAGTGGAGATTGTCATGAGGAGTATATAAATACTGTATTTCTTAAAATTTTAACAGTCATTATGAATATCAGCTTTAGGTTAGACCACAACCGCTGCTGCAATGGAAGAAATTCTGAATCAGACATATCGGAATCCCAAACTTCCCGGCAGCTTTGGTGGTATCAATGCTTTACAGCGTGCTTTAAAAGGTCGCGTGAAAAGAAAACAGATAAAGAATTGGCTACAAACGAAAGATTCGTATACTTTACACAAGCCTTTACGGCACAAATTCCAGAGAAATCGTGTAATAGTAGGAGGATTAAACGATCAGTTTCAATCTGATTTAGTGGACATGCAATCTCTCGCCCCTCATAACGACGGGTATAAGTATTTACTTACTTGTATTGATATTTTGTTTAAATATGCATGGGCCATTCCTCTGTTAGATAAAAAATCTGCAGCTATATTGAGCGCTTTTGAAAAAATATTTTCCGAACGTACTCCTCAATCCTTACAGACAGATGCTGGGAAAGAGTTTACCAATAAACTAGTGCAAAATTTCTTAAAAAAGAAGAAAGTTCATTTCTTTACCACACATAATTCAACTAAAGCTTCAATCGTTGAACGCTTTAATCGTACCCTTAAAACTAAAATGTGGAAATACTTTACTGAAATAAATACGAAAAGATATATTGACGTCATAGACCAATTGATGCATAGTTATAACCATACTTGGCATCGTAGTATTAAAACAGAGCCTTCATCAGTGACATTACAAAATGAAGGAAAAGTATGGGATACGTTATACGGTCAGCAAACTGTTGCAAAACAGAGCAGTTCAGAGTTAAAGGTTGACGATACTGTTCGTATTAGTCGGGAGAAAATGCACTTTGAAAAAGGATACGAACAAAACTGGACAAAAGAAATTTTTACTATCGATAAAATAATACATCGGATGCCTGTTGTGTATAAACTGAAAGATTTAGCAGGGGAAGTGATACAAGGAAGTTTTTACAAAGAGGAATTGCAAAAGATCTCTGATTCCGTTTTCCCCTGACGCTTTCTTTTCTTTAAAACTTTTTCTACTGGATAAAATCTGGAACAGCAGAACCCGTTTAGCAAAGTGTAGAGAACATCGACTTTGAACCAGGGATCAGTGCGGGACCGTTCTATTCACTGATAAGTCCTGGTTCAGCCTAACCACTGATTCTCGACTTACGTTCATCTGGAGAGAACTAGGACCCGCTACCTGTCCTCCAACATGAAAGAGACCACTATGGCAGCGGAGGTTTGATGGTCTGGGCAGGCATCATGTTGGATGGGTGCACAGACCTCCATGTCTTTGACAGAGGCTCTGACTGCTGTGGGGTACAGGGATGATATCTTGGAGTCCTATGTTCGCCTTTTCAGAGGCCCTGATTTCATTTTTATGGACGATAACGCTCGTCCACATAGGGCTAATCTGTTCGAAGAATATCTGGACAGTGAGGATATTCGCCGGATGGATTGGCCAGTCAGATCTCTCAGATCCCATAGAGCATATCTGGGACGTTCTTGGGAGAGCAATTGCAATCTCTCTTCCCAGGACCTGAAAACAGCGTTGCTGGAGGAGTGGGACCGACTGCCACAGGGCTCATAAAATGCCTCATTTCGAGTATGAATTCACGTTGTGAGAGTTGTATAACTAAGAGGACCATACCCCTTATTAACCCATTTTTTGTGTCGATATTGTAACCTCTGTTTTAGACCTTCCTGCGCTGATGAGTCTTATGCACGATCATGCGTGTGTACCATAACTGTTGTATGGTTTTTTATATTACTTCAACCTATGTATATAATAATTTTATTAAAATATGCCCAGTAGTTCTGGAGATAATCGCCCAAAAGTGAAAATTCTCTTAATTTTGAACACCAGTGTAGTTGATTATTCTTTCAAAGCGATACACGAAAACAATTTAAAAATGTTTAATTTAAATCATTGCGATATATGTATATTTTTAATATTTGAATAGATCTCGTCAAGAGCTTTCAAATTATACGATACAATAATTGTCCGATAAACCGCGATATTGTTAGATGTGTTCACCAGTTCACAGGAAAGTAACTTTTAAAGTGTTCAGAACAAATCTCTGCGAAATGCTCTTCGTATATTTTGAATAGATCCGGTCGAGTGCTTCAAAACGATACCAGACACAATCGTTGCTCTCACGATTGTCCAAACGCATCGCGATATTGTTATAATTTTTAGCGTTCACTGCGAAATGGCCATTATATATTGAATAGATCTGGTCGAGAGCTTCAAAATCACGTTAGTAGGCGTACCACGAAATAATTTAACAAATACCACGCACAGTCGTGTTGCTCTAGCGGTGGCCGGTCAACGCGGCGGCAAAATTAAATAGACGGAGCATGTGCACGCAACTTCATGTTATTTCTTCCACTTGCTTGTTTGAAGATCTGTCACGTGGTTGTGGGTAAAAACATGAATCCTAAATTATTGATTGGGGGGGGGGTATTTCAATTAACGCCACACTGGAGCAACACAACGGGCTATTGGTGACGGTCCGGGATCAATCCCAAAGATCTGAGGACAACACCACTTAATTTTGAACCACGGTCAGATGACGAGGCAACACTTGAGCTGGCACCCCACTCTCCAAACTTCCACACCACGCCAACGTGAGGACATTTGAGGCCACGACAGATTTAACGTGCACCAGCCCCCTTTGTACACGACGGTGTTTTGTCTGGATTCGAACTCGCAACCCTTCGGTTGCTAGTCCGTTACTCTTCCAACCGGGCCACCGCGGCCCAATTATTGATTGGTTAAAGTGATTATCTACCGTGATAAAAAACACTAGTCTGCGCTTCCATAGCCAATCGGCTAAGTCAATTTGTGATTCAGAGATCTTGCAACAGCGACTCCGCCCACATGATCCGTCTATTTCATTAGAAGGTCTATGCGGCACACCTAGAAGGACCATTGCATCATTTGGCCCGCCTAGGGAAGCGTCGTGCGCACGATGTATTGCGCAATAATGTAGCCTCCATCGCGTTCACGAATATGCTAACCTGATTACTGTTCGGCACGTATTTACTGTTTCACTATTTCAATTGGGACCTATTTTTTCACACGTGGTCGGCCGTAAATTGCCCCCATACTATCCGTGGAGTTAGACGTAATCCTTCGTCGTTAGAGTTCGGAAAAACATGAACACTAATGCAAAACACAAGGCAATGGACAAGGAAAATCGAAAAAGATTTAAAGGTTTATTTGAAAAACAGAAGCAGCAAAGCATAAGAGAAGAAAAGTGGAATGGAACGAAAAATAAATAATAATTAAACATTGTGTGAAGGTTCTATGATTTGTTAATAATGCGTCTTTAAAGTGCGACGATGACATTATCAAAAATACAGACTTTAATGAAAACAGGAGTTTGTAAAAATATTGTCTACCAACTAAGTCTAATGGTGTTTTCGAACCTTGAACTTCTTTTCTATCCATTATTTATCGTTTACACTTAATATTTAAGGTTTTAAAAAGTTCCGAAATATTTTGTAAATTATGCAATATTTTTGAGCAAATTCATGGTCAAGTCATTCTTGCAAAAGGGTTGAAGTGCCTGTGTGCTGGACAAGCAAAATTATTAACACAAACATTTATATCCTCTTCGATTTTGGTGAACACTACTGAATTGGACAGGGACATATATCTCCCACGATTTAAACTTAAATATCTCCCCCAGAACCGCCCTTCCAGCAGAGAATGGCCAATATATTTGTTCCTCAGAAAAAAAATCGCACAACAAAAACAATACCAAATCTCGTTTGTCTTCTGTACTTGAAACAAAGTCAATTCTGGTCTCCGAATCAATTCCAAAATTAATGCATGTAAAAACTAACCGGCCCAGACTAATAGGGATTCCGATTTGGCATTTTGATTTATTCATTTTCAGAGTTCATTTTAAGAGTGATTTGTAAATCGAAGAGCCACCCCTGGATTCTTCATTGTGTGCTTCGGTATTTTTTCCTTCTTTCTAGTCTTTCATCTTGCGGTGGGGCTTCGTCTGACAAATGTGAGTATCGATAAAAAATAAATGCACAATCAAAGAAGCAGATACACAAACCGTATCTTTATTACTCTTCGTGGGCAATGTATAGAGGGAAAAGAGAGAAATATTTATCGAATATTCGAGCACTTCTTTCCATGCATAAAAGAATTTTTTAGCATAAGATGACACGGCTCTTATAGAATATTTATATCGAATCGATAAAACCAGTTGCTTTAAGATCAATGCTTTATATATGATACATTTTTGGATGGTTGGGCGTGATTAATAAATGCGATATTTTGGATGCTAGTTTCGAATATAAAACATTTCCGATAACGATGGTTGTCTTTGATGCATATTGAAAACCTCATAAATGTAACGATATCATTTCCCCAGCATTCGCTCACACTGACATATGAGAAGGTTTTTTGATCTTACGGCGCAAGGGCCATAGTTGACGAAACTGCACTAAAATACATTAGAGGGTAGGTACTTAATTAACGTTACAATAGAGCAAGTCAACGGGATATTGGCGACGATGCGGGATCAGTCCCGAACGCAAAGATCCTAGGAAACCTCGTGATTTTGAACCATGGTCAGATGACGAGAGCAACAACTGAGCTGGCACCCCACTCTCCAAACTTCCACACCACATGAGGACATTTGAGGCCATGACATATTTAATTTGCACCAGCTCCCATGTATACTATGGTCTTTGGCTGGACCGAGTTTCGAACTTGCCGGTTGCTAATCCGTTACTCTCCCAACTGGGATACCAGGGCCCACATATGAGAGGGATTTTCAGTGTACATAAACAGACCAGACAGTCTGCGAAGATTTTACTTCTGTTGTCCAAATCCTCTCGCATGATATATATAGGGGGTTACCTTAAAATGTAATTTATCGCCTTTTTGGAGAGGTTTGGCGTTTAATCTAATTGGCGTTGACGAATCAGGTTTACGTACATCAATTTGGAATTCATTCTTTTGAATTTTTATTGGCGACGTGTGGAAATCGTATTCGAAAAACAAGCCGACTGACGTCACGTTCAGAATGCGTACAGGAAACATGTATTGTCTTCAAAACACTACCACCACCTATATTTAGCTTTACAGAAAATGCTCCTCGTAGACAAGAATGGTAGATCTATTTAGTAAGATTAGATGTGGGTGTGCTGGGGATGATTCTTAATAAGAATGTCCAAAAGAATGTTTTCTTTTAAATCATTGACACTCCAGTGATCAAAAGTCCTCTGTCATTGCGCAAAATTTCAAAAAAATATTCCATTTCTTTGAGAGCCCCGGAAATTTGAAATTTTGATTTTTGTTTGCTATGCAAAGGATGTCAATTCGGTTAATTAAGTTTCAAAATCTTTAAGGGGTGTGCCCTGGCTCAGTGTGTTTAATAAGTAAAAATACAAAGATTAACATACTCTAGATTTATAAAAATTACTCAAATCTAAATTAAATGGCAGCGAAATATAAAACAGTATAATTAGTTTCTTAAAATTCCGGAAGACAAATCTTAAAAATGTAAACAGTATTTTTTGAAATATTGATGACAATGAAGCAATAACAAAAGAAACTTTTTTTTACATTAGATGTCATACAAAGAGAAAAACGATGCACAACAATGCAGTTGGATGAAGCTTTCATTATTACAATACGTTTTTTCGTCATTCGATATCTTTGCTTTGGTGCCTGTAATAGTACTTATTTTGCAAAGCACTCATAATTTCGTCAATTTTACGAAGTTTCTTGTTTAAAACTCTTCGGGATATTACTCAGTATCTCGAGAAATCGACTCCATCCAGACTTAAAATTACTACTTATTTCTCTCATTAAAAGATTGGTTGATTTGGGGGTTTTATAGCGCAAGGACCATATGTGAGCCAAACATAAAACAGGCAAAAACAAGTAATGGACATACACAAGGAAAGTTTTAGTGACACAAGATAGAAATGCACCCACGGAGGAATCAAACCCATTAAAAGATTGGAAGCTATGGCTCCACGTCTTTGGAAGCGGTTGTCGAGGGCAATGTAAGAACACTATATGGAATTTCTGATTTAAGTAATGCTAAGCTACTTATTTTACTACCTTTCCATAAACTTATTATTGACAAATATTTCATATATATTTAAAATTTTTGGGTCACTTGTATGTAATGATAGATCTTAATCCGAAAACTAGCAAACCACGTCAGCTAAACTTGAAAAAATTAAAACAGGTATCTTACGAATTTAAAAATGTCATCTTTGTCAAATATTTTATTTCGATAGTTAATAGAGTCATGAAATTTTATATTAAATCAAACGGCAATTTTGAATGACTAGACATTTTTAAGAATTTTATATAATTATATTGTTTAGGCTCGCGTTTAATGAATTATGTTCGTTTGTGAAATTTCGTTTAGTTTTTGTATATTTTTATTTGATCCAGTAGCCGCCGATCATGTGTGATTAAATAAAAATGAAGTAATCCATAAAAATACCTCCAAAACTGTATGCTGTAAATATAACATTATATAAAATATATTTCTCATACGTCCATTTTGAATTAATGATACTCTAAGTAGCAGATGTTTACTATTCATTCATGAGTTTTATTTTTAACAGGAACATTTGACACAAACGGATTTGGAAACGTTTAAAAGAATTAAAACGAAAGCAAGTTTTCAATTAGTAATTAACTAGACATACATTTATGCGCTATATGACAATGCTTAAGCATGGATATGAAAATTTATTTTTTATATTTTAATTTATATAAACTTAAGTTGAAAAATATTGGCGTTACTCTTAAAAGAATTCGCAAATCTACCCTTTCACCAGTTTAACCTTCCAAGTGGTTTCGATTAGACTGACAAATTTTGCCAATGACGAGATATCTCGCCATCAAGCCGATTCATTTATGAATAGTTCAAGATCTGGTTACTTTTCTTCTAATGGCGAGATACCTCGTCCATCAAGATCTGGTCAGTTTTGTTAATGATTGCTTTATTGCGGAGATAACCTCACCGAGAGAAGCCCCCAGTAGGGTTAAATCCTTCAGCATAACAGAATTCATGGACGACTTCAGCTATGTACCTCTCATGCATTAAATCTTCTGTCTCCAACGTATTTTTGTAATTTCTTTTCAAAATGACTAAAAGATTTATTTATCCTTAGCCTTCACTATATATTAATCTATTACAAATACATATTTCTAGACCACCCACTGGACAACGTACGAGACCCTAAAAGGGAAAAAAAGCCAAGAAAAGGGCCGCAGTGATTGAACATTTAACTAAGATCACATAACTCATAGATGGAGTGAGGTGAGGTGCACCTAGTGCACCTACAGTGGGTCCCTTCCCACATGGATCTCAGAGGAAACGAAGTAGCGGAAGATTTGGCGAAGGTGGGTGTAGATGAACCATTGTCCGATACCCACTCATTGACGTTTCTTGAGCTTTATACTCTAATAGAAAAATCTTGATAAGAAGGCATGGATTGTTCCCCCGGTACATGCACTCTTGGTATCGTGGGGATCTCCCGGAAGATCTCTTGCTCTCAATTGCGACAGACATATTCAGACAGCTTTTTCAGTGGCCATCTGAGGATCTCACATTTTGCTGTGGTCACAAGATTCATCCTGTTTGCCTTAAATGCCAGTCTGACCAGGCCTCCCCAGCACACATTTTCGAGTGCCTGGAATTGTACCGAGACGACCTGTTTTCTGAACCTCTTTTAGTGTATGACTTTATGCGGGTGAATGGACTTGTGGATTTGGTCTAGCTGAAACTAGACGTGGAGGTTAGCAACAACTAAGATCACAAAGGAATTGCAAAAGCTAAATAATCTCCATTCAGAGTTGAAAATAATCGCTGCTTTGAATAGTGTCCCCGTTTCTTGGCTTGAGGACATCTGGAAGGTATGTTAAATATTTCTTTTTCTTCGAATAAATGTAGTAGGTTAATGTAATTAATTAAAAATAAATATTAATTTAACTTCAAAAGTTGAACCGAAGACAAGTCTGTAAAGTTGTTCATATCTTTGATTCTTTCAGGAATTGACCTTGAAAAAGCTGAGCACTTTCCAGAAACGAACAGTTGTGCTCTATGGATTATAATTTTCGAAACCTACGGGGATTTCTAGAAAAACTACACGCAACCTTGCATTCCTTTCATCGGCAAGTATTCATTGCATGGATGTATTCTTCATTTACTTCAACTGGTTGAAAATATGATAATGTTATGATTACGTTAATTATGGTAATGTTACGCAATTTATTTCAACAAGTTGTTCTGTCTTCCAGAAACATCTTTCCAGTAAAAAAGTTTCATTTCGTCAACTGTGCTTGTCAAATTTAACAATTTACCGTTTCTCAATTCGTGTAGTTTTGGATAAAAAAGGTATAACATTTCACAAACTTTAACGCTTATAAAATAATGTACAGTAATTTTTAAACGTCTAAACTAATTTTTGGTCACAAATAGACAGTTCACGAGTGAGAAAATCATGTGTATTTTACTTTGATTTTAAATGCATGAATATATTTTGGTGTAGAACTATGTATTAGTTAATGCAACACCAATACGAACCATTGTGGGATTATTTTTCTTGTACATGATTATAATACTATTAAAATTCCTATAGAATGACAATTCAATCTTTAACCCTCCTGATGGTTATCTCGACGAATTATCTCGCCATTAGTAAGACTGATCAGATCTTTATGGATTAGATATCTTGTCATTAGAAGAAAACTGACCAGATCCCGATCTCGTCTTCAGGAAAAATCAGTAATGTCTTGATGACGAGGTATCTCGTCATTTGTAAAATTGGTCAGATCTTGATGACGGTATATCTCGTCATTAGCAAAAGTGATCAGATCTTGATGACGGTATATCTCGTCATTAGCAAAAGTGGTCAGATTTTGATGACGATATGTCTCGTCATTTGCAAAATTGGTCAGGTCTTGATGGCAGAGATATCTCGTCAAAACCACTTGGAGGGTTAAATGGAGAGTTATACAAATGTTGAGACACTTGGAGGGTTATACAAATGTTGTTCAAATGATTACTATCTCATTTATGTACCTAATCTTGCACATAATTTTTCATCTATTCTAAGGAAATGAGCAATGAAATCTTCCCAAAGAATTTCACTGTAAGAAACGGACTAATAGTATATTTCCAAAGGATTCTGTAAAAGAGGTGTACAACGCTTTGTGTAAATCTAGATATCAGTTTTGTTAATCATTTGAAATTGGGTATGACGTACAGAAGACTGTTATATAGAATCAAAGATACCGTGTATGCAAATCTCGTTTGAAACCATAAAAGCACTGTTTGTGAATATTTCATGTAATATGTAGCATTGGTGTGGAAGTAGCATCAAGGTGAGGCGGCAGGTATGGTGAGGAGTTAAATTTGCGTAGATGGGAAATTCAAGAGAGTGGTACTCACCCACTGGTCTTTGATATTGGGCGCTGGGGTATCGCTGATGCAGGGCAAGCTGAAATGAGGACAATGCTACGGAGCCAGAAATAACGTTTAAGGTTTCACTTTGGTTAGTCGAGGAGTCGTTCTTTTCTCGTCATCCACTCTCAGCAATTTTCACATCTCTTACAGAAAATTTTGAAACACACTATTAACTGCTTAGTATCAGATCATCTAATAACATTTTATTTCTATACAAGTATTTATTAGAAGTAAAGCTAAATTATAAGTTATGTAGAATATCTGCATTGATAATATAAGGACAGGATATCAAATCACCAAACACTTTGCGTTTTCGTTAGGGAGATAAATCTGACAGTATTCGCTGCTATCATTTTAGCATAACCTAATGTAGAAGTTTCAATTACTTAATGCGAAATTTCGCTTGATAGGAAATTAGAAACTACTTGCTGTAGACATAACTCAACATTTCAAACACCTGTCTAAAAGGGCAATTATTCATTTTAAGCTATCAAAGAAACGTTTTAACTACGCTAGAACTAATTGGACCCTTTAAAAAAATGAGTTTTCTAAGCTCATAATTAATTAGGTTGGCAAACATTCGCAAGCTTCAGATCTATGTTCATTTATAAAACGAAAATCAATTTTAAGTAAAACAACGAATATGCAGCATAAAAAATTTTAATTAATTTAATTAATAAGCAAACAGATCTGAAGGCCAATTCTGAATGTCTTCTCTGTAGTTCGGGAGGATTGGGGCGCTTGCTATTCCATTGTAGGGGTGCAGCTAGTTACCCGAGGGGTCACTTCGTGGTTCCTGAGGGAGAGGTAAGAGGTCAAAGGTATTCCATTTACACTTGACAGTGATGTACTGCTTTTGCTCGGCGATAGCTTTAAGCTGTTTTGCTCTATACAAAAGTTTACTACATATATAGACTGGATTTCAGAGTTTGATATGGATTGAATATATACACGTTGATGGTAACTAAGCCTTTGATACCACCCACCGCTTTCGATGAAATCATTTACATACACATATCCTAATATCTTCAATGTAATAATTTTCTTTGAATCAGAGCACTAAAGCTTGATTTTTAACTACCACAGGTAAACTCATTGCCTTTTCGCAAGTATACTTTATCCGGTCTAAATGTCTATTGCTTGCATCCATTAAAGTAATAGAAACTAGAAGACCCACGAATATCATCTGCGTTAAAGTTTTTTAATTGCTTAGATTTGTTTTGTGACAGTGTCATTTGCTAACATATTTCATACACTGTATGTAATTTCTGATGAATCGATCCCCTTTTCGTACATCTAAATGAAGTAAAATTACAGTCGAAAACTATAAAACAACATTTTATGTCCTTATTGGTGTGAGTTCCTATTTCCAAATAAGTGCGTGGCAAACACAGTGCACACCTGTCATATTAGCTCAGGTGTTGTCTCGTCATCTGACCGTGGTTCAAAATTACGTGGTGTTGTCCTCGGATCTTTCCCTCTGGGATTGATCCCGGACCGTCACCAATAGCCCGTTGTGTTGCTCCAGTGTGACGTTAATTGAAAATACCAATACCAATACCTAAGTCATATTAATACAATTAGTTTCTGAATGTTCACTTAATGTTAAAATAAGCAAATTCAAACTGTGACAAAATTGCCGAATAACACATATCTATGAGGATGATGTATTTAAAGGAGGTGGTGCTCTATGAGAGGTATTTCTGTCAAGCTAATGTAGGTGGAAGTAGTGTTTCTTATTCTGTGCGTGACCTCAGTTTTTGAAATATGATTTTTCGGGACCGTGGCAGCCGTTTTGAAAAGTAGTGGATTAGCAACCGGTCAATCCAACCATCGACCATCGTGTGCGTGAGAAATGGTGTGCACGATAAATTCTGTCGAGGCCTCAAAATGCCCTCACGTTGGCTTGGTGCGGAAGTTTGGAGAGTGGGGTGCCAGCTCAGCTGTTGTCCTCGTCATCCCACCGTGGTTCAAACTTACGAGGCGGTGTCCTTGGATCTTTCCCTTCGGGGTTGATCCAGGACCGTCGTCATTAGCCCGTTGTGTTGCTCCAGTGCGATGGTCATTCAATTACTCTACCTCAACACGATTTGTGCTCACCGCCAGTAAAAATTGCGAAGAATGAATTCCGAATTGATATATGATAGTTGATTGGTCAGTACTAATGAGATTAAGCGCCAAATGTTACAAAAGAGGCGATGATCTACATTGTGACATAAGGATATGTACCATTCAAGAGCATTTGCACAGCATAAGGAGAAGCTTCGCAGACCGTCTAATTTGTTTGTTTACACTTAAAATCCCCCTCATAAGGCCCTTGTGAAACCCTACATCTACTCTATTTAGCTCTAAAGTGACATCTAAATTTATTTGACCAGGGCTTAAAAATTTGAATACCTGTCCAAAAATCCGAGAATTATTTTGACATGTGTCTAACTGCACAATGATTATGAGTGTTTGAAGTAAAGCCGGTTTGATAAGTTACTCAAGTCTGTCAGTTTTTCAAAGCTTTCATAAAAATTAATATACCTAATAGGAGGAATTATAGCTCTTGTGAAATTGTTTAGACATTAACTCCAATGCTATGTGCCGTAATTGAATAAGGAGATCCATAACTTCAACCTAAATTTTGAAAAATAGATGTGGAGATTAAACTTGTTTCTTCTGAGTTTAGGTTAGTTGCTTGGTTGGCAGTTCAATTAACGTCGCATCGGAGCAACACAACGGGCTTTTGACGACAGTCTGGGTTCGATCCCGAAAGGAAAGATACGAGGACAACATTTCGTAATTTTGAACCACTGTGAGGTGACGAGGTGAACACCTGAACTGGCACCCCATTCTCCAAACTTCCACATCACGCCAACGTGAGGAGAGTTGAGACCATGACAGATTTAACGTGCGCCAGCCCCAACGGCCTTTGGTTGGATCAAGTTTCGAACTCGAAACCCTCCGATTGCTAATCCGCTACTCTTCCAATCGGGCTACCAAGGCACTTGAGTTTAGGATTTTACTGATTAACTCTTTTTTAAATTTTTGATGCAGTTATAATTTTTTTTTCAAATTTTACATTTTTCTGCGCAATAATTGGACTATATAAACCCATGAAAATTACTGCAACTTTTACTAAGATTAAAGCATGTAGCATCTTTAACAAAATATGTAAATATTTATTTAGCATTACTTTTGAAGAGCATGCTTTATTTTAAATAGTAAATTTAATGCTTCTCTTCTAAAGAAAATATGTATAATCTGATTAAAACAAATTTTAATTAAAACAATTTTTCTCAGACATTTCCCAAAATTACATTGAGTCTATGGATATGATAGTTTCGTTAATTTACGCTACATTGAGTCAGTTAAAAAAGAGACAGTAAGGATTAGAAGCAGATTTCCTGGAATGAAATTTGTTAGCGTAGTGACTTTAAAGTAATGAGACATTTATAATTAGTTAAAATATCAAAAGCTTAATTTTTTGTCTCAAATATTTAATAGCATTTTTTCAAATAGAAGAGAATAGAAGATAATTTCAGATCGAATAAAAATGTAATGTACTCTTTTTCGGATATTATGAGTTAAATCATGGAGAAAAACTTGATGTGTAAGGAAAAAAGCAGCATTCATCACATATGTCAGATTATATTTTATAAAGCACGAATTAAAAAAAATGAAGAACCTCTAAAACTTCATGAACTAAAAGTAGTTGATGTAAAAGGATAAATATGAGTGATAAACGTATGACGAAGAACAAATGAAAAAGGTTAAAATTAACAATTAAAAAGGTAGGTAAAAAGGTAGTTGGGTTTACACTGCACTAGAGCAACAGAACGGGCTATTGGCGAATGTCCGGGATCAATCCCGAAGATAAAGATCTGATCATAAAGGAGATATAAAAGTAGAGTGAGCTATGGGGAACCCTTCTATGTCCACATGATCATGTGACCAAAAACAGTAGTCACGTGATTCTTAGACTCTTCTCTCCAACGTCGCATATAGTTTGCACATTCCTTCTTCCATAGCAAATGCATTGAAAGTGAAACCTAACGTTGTTCTATCGTGCTGTGCATATGGATGCTTTTCCAAATTTATTAAAAATAAATTATTTTCACAGGTGAGTAATTTGCTTGTATTTTGCATTTGTTTTTTGTTTTTTTCCGTATTTGTTACGCTAGTATGATAAAAATAGACGTTCTAACTTTGGAATTCTTAATAAAACCTGTTGGCATTTTCCGTTCTATAAAAAAGATTTCATAGATTTGCAATCAATATATATCTAAAATAATATTTTTGTAAAATAACTGATGTTCTAGTGTGTTTATTATCGTAAATTGCACATCTATAAGGGCTTAAAATATTTAAAAGATCAAATTTTAAAAAATTGTGTGAAATCGTTCTCTGTCTTGGCGATGATTTTTTGGCGCCAACTAGGATCGCTATATTCTTTCGTGTCTTATACGATAAAAATATTATGAATTGGAAACATGAACGAAAGTACATAATTTATACTGTTATTTCTTGCTGAACAAAACTGTTTTGTATCTACCCATTTGTGGAATTATAATTAAAATAAAAGATAAATTTTGAAACTTTTAAGAATTATTAATTAAATAAAATCGATTTGTTAAAAATAGGATTAAATCATTTCATATAAACCGTTTTATAAATGTGAATCACATTTATGCGTTCTATGGAACCTTTTTTGTTCATGTTTTAAAATACATTTAAAATCTTTCATTATATATAAGATTGCATTTGATAAAAGCGCTTTTCTTTCAAATAATTTTCCTTGAACTTTATACTGGAATGGCGAAAAACAAATTCCCGTTCTCTTATGTGAAAATCAAAAACAGTGCTTGAACGGAAATTGAAATACAGTAGTTGTTTAGGCGTATTTTTGTTCTTGTTAATGAAGCATACAATATAGGAAATTAGCAATATAGCAAACAAAAAATAGAGAACGAAATGAAACTTCTTTTGTACTAATTCCAAACAATCCACGCAGCTGGAAAAGTTCTTTTTGTAAAAACATCTGCTTAATACCCTGATTTTTTTGCTTAGTGTTTAAATCAACCTAACATTAAAATTGAATTATTTTCCACTTTAAACCAGTTTCATCTTTCTTCCTTATGTTTTAATATTGAGAAAAATCATACTGAATTAGTTTATTTCGAAGAATATTTGTGAACATTTCGATGTTTATATCGTTCTTTAACCCGATAAAAATAACCTTGGTGGTGATAAAAACACATTCTTCAGCCGAAATGAAATCCTTCACTCTTTTGTTCTCGACCTCAAGAGGGGACACTTTGATTTCTTCTCTCTAAGTAGAGTATTTGAACGAATTAAATATATTTGTGAAAATTTATGCACGCATAAAACATGCTCCTCAGTCGAGCGAAACATTTATTTCTTACATTTTTTTAAGCTGAAAAAAATTATTTTTTTTAAAAGCGTTAATTTGTGATAACTTAAACTCTTAAGGTATTGTCCTTCAAACTATAAACATAATTTTGTATTTATGATTTTTAGAACTATAAGTAAAACAATTTGTATTTACTTGTAATAAGAGCTTGTAAAGATGTGTACCTGCTAAAAATTCACTTATTCAGTTCTTATGTATTTAAAATTATTATTTTCTTCCATTTATTAATTTTCCCAAAGATGAAAAAAGAAGATGGAGAGTAAATGGCTACATGTTTCTATGAGTTTTATTCAGTCGATTTTAAGTGTGATGAATGTGACAATAAATTTTATAAGTTTACCGTTTCTTATTTATCTTTCATATTTATAAAATATGGATTTAGCACACATAATAAGTAATAGAAATTTAATATTAAAAGTCCTGCACAGTACATTTGCACACACTTAACATCATAAAAATTGTCAAGAGTTATTTACATGATCACTTTGATAAATTTAAAATATTGATATAGACACGCGGGTGTAACTTATTTAGTTTTTAATCCAGAAATTTAAAATTGGGCAAAATAGCTACGAACTTTAAATACATATGGTTAAAAAAATTACCTTCCATCTTGTAAAGATTGTATATATAATTTTTCATGTTAATATATTTATGTGTAACTGTCCTAAAATAAATTTTCGTTTATGAAACATAAGCAATTAAGGATCTATAATATAAATGAAAGCTTTCCGTGGTGACCTTGAATTGATTTGAGCATGCAACTTTATCTGTTTTAACTATTTTTATTTGCGTTTTCGCTACATTTATTATTGATTATGACTGCATCAGTAAAATAATTATTGAAGCAGTCATTTTCAAGCATGCATTTATTTTTCAATTTATTCCAACTTGTGTTAACTTCATTAAATTTGAACAAGGAAGTTTGAATTATTTTCTGCTATTAAAACTTTTAGTTTATATATATAATTTCCTCAACATCTAATATTGGTAAAAGAAAAAAATATATAATATATTGAATTAATTAAAGAACGTCAGGTTTAGGACAACTCTCTTATACAAAATTTTAATTAGTGACGAAATACTTGTGAACATCCCCTAACCCCTTTGACATGTGCTCTTAATATGCAATAGCAAAGGTAATAGTTGAGCCATAAATAAAATCGGTACTACCGGGCCGATCTCAACTGCGGGCATGGTAAATCTGTGCGGAGGATCGTATCTGAACTGCAGGCTGGTTAAACTGATTTGGAGGGCCGGATCTGATAAATATTTGGAGGACTGTATCTGGATTGCGGGCTAGGTAAAATTATCCTGAGGGCCGTATCTGGATAGCGGGCAGGTTAAACCTTTCGGGTATATCTGGTAGCGGACTGTATCTGGATTGTGGGCTAGGTAAAATTATCCTGAGTGCCGTATCTGGATAGCGGGCAGGTTAAACCTTTCGGGTATATCTGGTGTGCAATCCTAATAAAAATATTTGGATAATCGTATGTGGACTGTGGGCCATAAACCTGTCCGAAGAGTCGTGTTTGAACTACGCTAAAAATTCGGAGGGCCGTATCGGGTATGCAGACCGGGTCTAGGTCTGCATATCAGAAACCGGGTCCAAATCTGTCCGCAAGACCGTTCCTGAACTGCGGGTTGGTTAAACTGATCTAGAAGACCCGGCTTGGTCTGCGGGCCTGATAAAAATATTTGGTGGGCCGTATCTGGACTCCGGGCCTGAGATCAATCTATTCACTATAATCTATGTATCTTACGCGTACGGCTTTTTGTATACGTGCTAGTTGAATTTGATTCTAACGAATACTTCAGCTAATTATATAACAACTCAAATAGCTAAAAACATTAAAAAGTAACACAAATTCAATAAATATTCAGTAGTATGCGCATTGTATCGCCTAACAATGTTAAAACATAACTCAAATTCAAGAACTATTCAGTATTATACACATTCATATCGCTAACTTTTTATAAGTAAATGTTATGTAGCAGTCACGTGACTACCAGCGACATGTTGCTCCCACTTTATGAAGCACTTCTCAATGCGATGCTCAGTCTACTTATATTTCACGTCTATGGATCTGATGACCCCTCGTAATTTTGAACCACGGTCGGATGACGAGGTCAACGCCTGAGCTGGCATTGCACTCTCCAAACTTCCACACTACACCAAATGAGGACATTTAAGGCCATGACAGATTTAACGTGCATCAGCCCCCACGCACATGACGGTCTTTGGTTGGATCAAGTTTCCAACTCGCAACCGTATGGATTCTTTTACGTGACTCCACCAACTGGCCTAGTAAATAAAAAAGAGAAATCTCAGAAATTGAATTCTTAAGAGAGTTGTATAAATTCCCACAAACAATACCTCAAAAATTTTATTCGTAGAATTCCTGAAACTCACTTTCCTCCAATAATTCTAGTAATTCTAATTTTGATCAAATAAATTTAATCAGGTACGGCTCCGAAATCAGCTAAATCCATTCGACTTTCAATTTGACTAGTAATTGCTGCATTGCATGTTATAAAAGATAGCCGAGATAAGGCAGATGCACAAATTTAAAAAAAAATAACAAAACGCTTGCGTGACTTTGTGTTTATTACCTTCTCAATCATTCTATGATTAATTATCACGCATGTTTGCTTCCTTTACAAAGTTGAAAAGTCGACACATTTGCCTTCAGTTGAAACTTCTTTAATTTGCCTCAGGCAAGAGGGTGAAGAGATCAGAAAGGGGGTAAAAGGAATTCAGTAGCAAAATAATTATTCATATTACACATATAATTTAATACGAATTTGTATACATATTTACCGTTAAAGGAATAATTGGAAAGTATTAAGGTATTTTATGAGAGGGATTTTCGAAGTGAACAGATCAGACTGTCTTCGAATATTTTATATCTGGTGTCCAAATGCTTGCATGCTATATATCGATGTTACTATAAATGTAATTTATCTCCTTTTAAGCAACATTTGCCTTTTAATCTAATTGCTGTTGACCAATAAACTACCATATATAGATTCTGACTTAATCTTTGGAATTTTAATTGGTAAAGTGCTGAAATCGTATTTGATAAACAAGCCAACTGACTTCACGCTTAGAATACGTACAAAAACATACATCACCGCAGCACTACCTAATTTAATATTTAAGCTAATTTATTAATATATTTAGCTTGCCAGAAATGCCTCTCATAATTGAATTCAAATATATATGCATATTTATTGTTACACGAATAGTTGAAAAGGATTAAGTTATTTCATACACAAAGTAATGATTAATTTAAAAAGTACGTAGGTAATTAACGTCGCACTGGAGCAACACAATTACGACGGTCCGGGATCAATCCCGAAGGGAAAGGTCAAGGACGACGCCTCGTAATTTTCATCCACGGTCAGATAACGAGAACACCTGAGCTGGCAGCCCACTCTCTAAACTTCCACACCAAGCCAACGTGAGGACATTTGAGAGCATGACAGATTTAACCCAGCCCCTGTGTACACGACGGTCTTTAGCTGGACCTAGTTTCGAACTAGGTTCAGGTTACTAATCCGTTGCTCTTCCGGTAGCCCGGTTGGAAGAGTAACGGATTAGCAACCGGAGGATTGCGAGTTCGAATCCAACCGAAGACCGTCGTGAACAAAGGGGGCTGGTGTACATTAAATCTGTCGTGGCCTAAAATGTCCTCACGTTGGCGTGGTGGGGAAATTTGGAGAGTGGGATGCTAGCTCAGGTGTTGCCTCGTCATCTGACCGTGATTCAAAATTACGTGGTGTTGTCCTCGAATCTTTCCCTTTGGAATTGAGCCCGATGGTATTGCTCCAGTGAGACGTTAGTTAAGATATCTACCTACCGTTGTTCTTCCCAACTGGCTTATAAATATTAGTAATTTAAAATCTTTGCAATTATGTTTTATCGGTTACGTGCCGCTGTAAATGTTAACAATAATAAAATGTTAAATTGCTTAGGTTTACAACTTAAGATAGGCACTTTCATTCAGATTATTTGATAGAATTTCTTGAAAAAGTCTGGTATAGCGAATATGACTAGCTTGGTAAATAGTTGAACTTAATTCGCACTGGAACACAATGGGCTATTGGCGACCATGATTAGCTTGCAAAAGATAATAGATCTAAGGCTTTGTTTTTATTAGGTCATTAAGTATGAAATGTCCGATTTCGAACTGAAAGTTTGGTTTATTATATCTCAAGCAGGATTTATCAAAGTATGCGCCTAAACTATCAATAACAATTTTGCCATCTTAACGGTAGCTTGTTAATGCCGGCAGCGAAGAAACCTGGAGAGCAGTGATGATAAAATCGCGAAAGGAGTTTTCTACATCTTGTGGGGAATTAAATATTTTTCCTCGCAAGAAGTTGTCAATGCCTGGAAGAAATGGTAATATGTTGGTTCAAGGTCTGGGGGAATACGGTGGGTGACAGAGTTTCCAAGTTCAGCTCCTGTAGTTTGAGCAACGGTATTCGTGCTACATATGGTCGAGCATTGTCCTGCAAGAGGATTGGCCTGTCTCTATTCACCAATTTCGGATGCTTAATCCCAAACTCCCTCATCATTTCGTCTAATTGGTTACAGTAGACATCCACAGTAATCGATTGACCAGGTCTCATGAAGCTGTAGTGGAAAACACCAGCGCTGGACCACCAGACACCATTACCCTTTTTTGGCGAATATACGGTTTGAGTGTGTTTTTTGGCACTTCATCTTTATCCAACCATTGTGCCGAATGCTTGCAATTGTCGAAAAGAATCCATTTTTCATCACAATTTCTCTTCTGACGCTCGTTTAATTCATGCGGAACCCATCTATCCAGCCTCTTAACCTTACTGATTTATTTCAAATGATTTAATATTGTTGGAATAGTAAAGTCAAACCTTGCTGCTAATTCACACGTAGTTTGAGATGTATCCGCTTCCACTGCAGCTTTCAGCTCATCGTTTTCCACCTTGATCTCAAGTCGCCCACGTGGTTCATTTTGAAGATCAAAATCGCCAGATCGGAACTTCTCAAACCATCGACGTACTGTGCGTTCATTAGACACATCCTTGCCAAACACTTCGTTGGCATTTCAAGTTGTCGGCGCTGCATTAGTTCCACGACGGAACTCATATTCGAAAATAACGCGAATTTTTGACTTATCAGATAATCGCAAACCAAAACGTGCGTCTGAAAGGCTGATGACGTATCTTCACAATAAAAAAAAATCCCAAAGAACTGTCAAAGTAAAATATAAGATATATCGGGTATCAAACTTGGTACTTGAGGTAATCGGACATTTTATACTTAATGACCTAATAGAATGTTAAACAGCAGCCAAAGAGCATTCATTTCTAGTAGTTTAATGCCATTTGGCGTTTCATTTTGTCTCTTGTGTATTTCGCTGCTAATATTTTACTTTTATGTAAACGTTGATTTACTCGATAGTTCTTATTGAATTTAGAATTTCAGTCTACACAAACTCGATGCGATACAAATGAATAGAAAGTTTTCAGAAATTCCAAAAAATTAAAAATAAGTTTACTTTCTAACCAAAAATGAATTAAGACTTCTAAGTCGTACCTTATAAATTGAGCTTTGATTCGATTTTCGCCACAACAAATATTCACTAATACTTGGGATTATTTTACTTTTATATAAGCGTTGATTTACACCGATAGTTTTTATTAAATTTAGAATTTCAGTCCACAAACCAGATGTGACACAAATAGAAAACTTAATATATCTCATCCGAAAAAATTAAAAATATATTTCTTTTACAACCAAAAATGAATCAGATTTCTAAGTCGTATATTATAAATTGAACTTTGATTCGATTTTCGCGACACAACGAATATTCACTACTACGTGTGACTACAGCCACCCACGCACCGAAATGCTATTGATGTTACAAAAAGAAATGTTGGAGTTGGTTTGATTCGAAAGTTTGTTAAGCCAAAAAGTGGAAAACTTATTGGCAGGTCTACAAATATTCAAATGTTATTAGCAAACGAAATGCTTATTTAATATTACTAGAAATTTTATCGGTTGCTAAAGCAAATAAAAAATTCATCTATGTACCAGGTGATTGAATAGGAAGTTTTGGACCATATCAAAATAGAGTGAACAATGGTAACCTTTTATGTGACCCCTTTGGGAGTGATCCCGGACCGTCACCAATAGCCCATTGTGTTGCTCCAGTGTGACGTTAATTGAAATTCCCCCCCCCCCTTTTATGTGACAAGGAGCATGTGACAAAAAATAGCAGTAACGTGATTAGACTACTTTCGTCTGCGAGGTGAAAGAGAACATTCATCATTTGATTGGTTCATGGGACGGAAGATGCCTATTCATTGATTTATCATCTGATTGGTCCGTTTGACTGGCAATTTCACCATTTCGGTCGCTACGCTATAGTAATACTCATTCACACACTATGTCTTAAGATGTTATATCGCCAAAGCAGCGATAAATTTCGTGGTGTTTGTCCTCGGATCTTTCCCTTTGGGGTTGATGCCGGACCGTCGCCAATAGCCCGTTGTGTTGCTCCAGTGTAATGTTAATTAAAATACCTACCTATCCGGTTGCTAATCCGTTACTCTTCTAACCGAGCTATCGCGGCCCGGTAATTTTATTCGTAGGTATTTTAGTTAACGTCACACTGGAGCAACACAACGGACTATTGGTGACGGTCCGGGATCAATCCCAAAGGGAAAGAACCGACGACAACACCACGTAATTTTGAATCACGATCAGATGACGAGGAAACACTTGAGCTGGATCCCCACTCTCCAAACTTCCACACCACGCCAACGTGAGGACATTCGAGGCCACGACAGATTTAACATGCACCATCCCCCTTTGTACACGACGGTGTTTGGCTGGATTCGAACTCGAAACCCTCCGGTTGCTAGTCCGTTGCTCTTCCAACCGGGCCACCGGTAATTTTATTGGAGAAGTGCTGTAAACAAGTCAAGTTCGTCACGTTCGTAAAACAAGTAGTTATGTCACGTTCAGAATACGTACAGGAAACGCGTATCACCGCAGAAACACTACTGCCACCTACAATTAGGCTTGACAGAAAATGCCTTTTATATAATGTTGATTATTCATTTATGTATTCCTCTACTGTCATGTTTAGCTTTGTTTCTTTTCTCCAAATAAACCTTTATTTTTCTTTTGTTTCGAACTCTTAATTACTTCTGATAACATTATGAACAATCTTTCTTGATGAACATAAGAAGTATGGTATTTGGTATTTGGTATTTGGTATTTCAATTAACGTCACACTGGAGCAACACAATGGGCTATTGGTGACGGTCCGGGATCAATCCCAAAGGGAAAGATCCGAGGACAACACCACGTAATTTTGAACCACGGTCAGATGACGAGGCAACACCTGAGCTGGCACCCCACTCTCCAAACTTCCACACCACGCCAACGTGAGGACATTTGAGGCCACGACAGATTTAACGTGCACCAGCCCCCTTTGTACACGACGGTGTTTGGCTGGATTCGAACTCGCAACCCTTCGGTTGCTAGTTCGTTACTCTTCCAACCGGGCCACCGCGGCCCTTTATAACTTTCATTTATCAGTGATTGACAATTATTTGCAACCTATTATTATTTTGATATACTTTTTTGGAATGAAAAGTTCCCTCTTTAGAGAAGCACTAAAAAATTTATTCATGGGAAGCAAAATTCCGCGTAATAATCGTAAAAATATGTCGTACACTTGCTTTGACTTCTAATTATCTAAAATGCATTTTAAGATATTCTTCCATATGCAAAACAATGAAAGTTTAAAAGTTTTCCGTCGTGATATTGATGTATTATCAGTTGTTCTAAAAATATAATTAAAGCAAATATGCATTCATTGCAGTTAAAATTTTTAAACACAGATATCCACGTTATCTTCAAAAAATGAGATGTTCTGTAAATAAATGATTAAGATATTTGTCCAATTAGTGACAAAATTGGCTCAGTTTCTTTATGGTACTAGGTTTTAGATAATTTGCTCTAGCTAGTTTTTTGTTTCTCCTTATGAAATTATTCATTAAAATTGAAAAATACTCTTTATTATAACATGTTGGTGATGAAAAAATATTCTATTTACTTTTCATTAAAGTTAAATACTGAGACTATTCTGAAATAAATGAAACTAAAACGAAATTACTAGGAATTTCTAATTTTAATCCTTATTTCAAAAATTAATGACTAATCTTTCCGCTCCGATTTTGTGAACACAAAAGGTCTATGATTTCAGTAAAAGTAAGACCTGATTTTTCGTGGTGATTCAGATAGAAATCATGACTTTTTATGTTTTTTAATTATATTTTACCCACTATAAATGGGCTCCAGCTTGACGCTATAAAATACACGATTTTTGCATGAATATCTTTTTCACATTGCCGTGCAGACGAAGATTTCAATAGTGGGGTAAACTTATAATTGACGGTACGACTTTCAAAGGTGGTATTATTTTTCGTCGCCAAGGCCGAAAGAGGCAGTTGCCAAGTCTTATAGCTCTTCAAATTTTAACATTCGCAAAATGACTCATGTTACCCATAGACGTGAAGCATAAGTAGACTGAGCATTGCTATTGAGAGGAAGTGGGACCAACATGTCCGACTAGTAGTCACGTGACTACTCTGAAAAATTGATTTGGTTGACCAATTTGGCATCTTATCGCCTTATTTGGCGATATGACATCTTATGAAATGGTAGATACGGGAATGCTCACTTCTATACAGTGGCGACAAAAATGGTGAAATCGCCAGTCTATTACTATCACTTGGCGAATCCACAATACAAATAAATCAACATCTCAAAATGAACGCATACCGTAAGTAGAAAAATTGCTTCATAAAAAAACTCCTTTATAAATTCTTTCCAGTGGAGTGCAATCCAAGCATGCCTCCTGATGATGAATCCGATTTCATAGCGGTGGGTTTAAATTCAATTCCCGAAACTGATCGTTGTATCTATCACCAGTTTGTAGCAGGCAATGTGCCAAGTCCTTTCTTAAAATCGACAAAAACATTCTATCCTGCTTCTCAGTTTATTGTTCGATTAAGCGACCAGATCGAACTGTTCGTGCTTGAATGCAGTAGATTTATTCCCGAAATAAGTTCTGTGTAAAAGACTTTTTACTTTAACGTTCTTGAAATTATATGATCAATCCTTCGGTTAAATCGATTTATTCTCTCAAACATTCCCCTTTTTTGATGGTTGATTTACACTACAAGATACCAGCACACTACAAGATACAACATGTAGACGATCAAATCCAAATAAACGATCCATTTCTAAGAAACAATTTATGACGATTAAATTTCCTTTCGATTAATTCATGCGCGATTCTTTTTAGGCTATCGTATCAGCTTGAATGTTAAGTTCGCTTCAGAGTTAGATATCAAATTCCTAGAATCTGATGGCAGGTACGAACAGAATCGATCTGTTCCGTTGAACGTGTATGCAATTTTAAAAGGAACTAAATTGGATAGTTGTTTATTCTATCCTTGAATGGAAATTCAAATATTGTCAGTACCGGGGTTATTTACTGAAGGAATGCAACACATATCCAAAAGTTATTTGTATATCATAGAACTCATATCGTAGGAGTAAACAGAATGTAAAATGTGTTTACTTATATTTCAGATGTAAAATATTCGTGGCAGGTCGGCTCGATATCGTTTAATGGCCTACACTGCACATTTTGATAGTTGATACTTCAATCTGCCGTGTCTGAATGGGTTTGCAAACTGCGCTATCAACCCGTGAGTTGCAGACTGCGCCGGTTTGATTCCTGTAACTTTCCCTGAGTAACTTTCCCTAACAAAAATCGACGCACCATCAAGGAGTTATCCGAATGGGTTGAAAATCGGTAGATGTGATGTATTGAAAACGAAACGATAACAGTATCATAGGAATTGAATGCTTTATTCAGGAAATACAGCTACAAGAGTAAAAAAAAATCAATAAAGCGTTGGCCCACCTCTGGCCCTGATGCAAGCTATTATCCGGCTGGGCATTGACTTCTAGAGTTGGCGGATGTCCTCCTGCGGGATTGCTTGCCATACACGTTCCAATTGGCGAGTTAGATCGGAGCGATCCAGGGACGGTCGTAAACGTCTGCTCATCAGAGCCCAAACGTGCTCTATTGTGGAGAGATCTGGCAATGAGAAGAGTTGGAGAGCACGAAGACAATCTGTAGAATGACGTGCCATGTGCGGCCGGGCATTATCCTGTTGGAATGTAAATCCAGGGGTCCGTGAAAGGAAGGGCAACACAACGGGGCGTAGAATCTCGTCGATGTACCGCCGTGCTGTAGGGGTGTCACGGATGACAACCAAAGGGGTCCGGCTATCAAATGAAATGGCACCCCATACCATAACTCCTGGTTGTCGGGCTGTGTGGCGGACGACAATCAGGTGAGTATCCCACCACTGTCCTGGACGTCTTTAGACACGTCTTCTCTGGTTATCGGGGCTCAATTCGAAGCGGGATTCATCGCTGAAAACAATTCTGCTCCAGTCCGTGAGATTCCAGGTCGAATGCACCCGGCACCACTGCAAACGTGCCTGGCGGTGTGCAACGGTGAGGGGCAGTCGGCGCAATGGCCTCCGTGACCTCAACCCCGTTCGCTGATTCGCCTATCAATGGTCATTGCACTCACTGGTTTCTCGGTTACACGTCGGATCGTTGATAAGGACGCATCAGGTGCTGTGATCGCCGATCGGACGATAACTCTGTCCTCGCGTTCTGTCGTCGCTCTTGGTCGACCGCTACCTTCTTGATGTTCTGTACGGCCATGGTTCACCCATTCCTGCCAACATCGTCGAATGGTAGCATCGCTCCGACCCAAATGTCGAGCGATCCTGCGATTTGACCATCCTGCCTTCTTTATCCAATTGCACGTCCTCTCTCAAATGGCGACATCTGCTCATACTGTTCGCGAACCCGTCTGCGAGGCATTGGTACAGTCCACGTAAGTCGAAGGATCCACATTCGCATGGAAGTTATGCCCTAGCATTGGAATGTACTCTGTTTTATATATGATTCGGATGCTCCGTTGCAATGCGCTGGAGCTCCATCTATTCAGTCATTGGCCGCCAAAAGTTAATCGTTTGCATATTCTATCGTAAGGTATGTGCATACGCAATTACGTCCCATTCGGGGGGTATTTCAATTAACGTCACACTAGAGCAACACAACGGGCTATTGGTGACGGTCCGGGATCAATCCCAAAGGAAAAGATCCGAGGACAACACCACGTAATTTTGAACCACGGTCAGATGACGAGGCAACACCTGAGCTGGCACCCCACTCTCCAAACTTCCACACCACGCCAACGTGAGGACATTTGAGGCCACGACAGATTTAACGTGCACCAGCCCCCTTTGTACACGACGGTGTTTGGCTGGATTCGAACTCGCAACCCTTCGGTTGCTAGTTCGTTACTCTTCCAACCGGGCCACCGCGGCCCCTCGTCCCATTCGGATAACTCCTTGGTGCGTCGATTTTTATGTTATAGAGTGTATTTCTCTCTTCTGAAACACAGTAAAACCTCCCTTGTATATGTGTATGTCCGTTACAGTAGCAAAGCCGAGAAGGCAATCGACTTTGGGTCAGTTGTTCTTTGAAAAGGTGTGACATCTTGCTAGGAGTAGGCTGCCATACGAAAAAGCATGAATGGTGGTCGCCGTGGCTGGTTTTCATCCGAGAAGGCGTTATTACTGCTATCGCCCCAAACGATAGCTTTTAAGTTGACATGATGTGGAAATTTTGAGAGTGGGTGCCAGCTCAAGTGTTGCCTCGTCATCTGATCGTGATTCAAAATTACGGGGTGTTGTCCTCGGATATTTCCCTTTCGGATTGCTCCCGGACCGTCGCCAGGGCCGCGGTGACCCGGTTGGAAGAGTAACGGACTAGCAACCGAAGGGTTGCGAGTTCGAATCCAGCCAAAACACCGTCGTGTACAAAGGGGGCTGGTGCACGTTAAATCTGTCGTGGCCTCAAATGTCCTCACGTTGGCGTGGTGTGGAAGTTTGGAGAGTGGGGTGCCAGCTCAGGTGTTGCCTCGTCATCTGACCGTGGTTCAAAATTACATGGTGTTATCCTCGGATCTTTCCCTTTGGGATTGATTCCGGACCGTCACCAATAGCCCGTTGTGTTGCTCCAGTGTGACGTTAATTGAAAATACCAAATACCAATACCCGGACCGTCGCCAATAGCCCTTTCTGTAGCTTCAGTGTGACGTTAATTAAAATACCTACCTACCACTCGATCGTCCGGTTGGAAAAATCGCTGATTAGGTATTGGTGGGTTGCGAGTTCAAGACTCGATCCAGTGAAAGATAATCGTATACACGGGGGCTGGTGCACGTTAAATATGACATGGAATCCAATGTCATCACGTTGGCGTGGTTTGGAGAGGGGTGCCAGCTCAGGTGTTGACCTCGTAATCTGATCAGCGAGGCTCAAAATTATGAGGTGTTTTCGGGGGGTATTTCAATTAACATCACACTGGAGCAACACAACGGGCTATTGGTGACGGTCCGGGATCAATCCCAAAGGGAAAGAACCGAGGACAACACCACGTAATTTTGAACCGCGGTCAGATGACGAGGCAACACCTGAGCTGGCACCCCACTCTCCAAACTTCCACACCACGCCAACGTGAGGACATTTGAGGCCACGACAGATTTAACGTGCACCAGCCCCCTTTGTACACGACGGTGTTTGGCTGGATTCGAACTCGCAACCCTTCGGTTGCAAGTCCGTTACTCTTCCAACCGGGCCACCGCGGCCCTTAGGTGTCTTCGGATCTTTCACTTCGGGATTATTCCCGGACCGTTGCCGACAGCTCATTTGTGTTGCATTAGTGGGACGTAAATTCCACATACCTACCCTAATTAAACTAATAGACTCGTACAAAACCACGTGATTCGACTGCTAACTTGCGCAAACAGTACTGTACTTGACTAATTGACGTTGTTTGTTTGGCTCAGCTTGGAGATATATGACCCTTGTGCCGTAAAACCCAACCAACTTTGTGTGTGTCCATTTTTTTTTACGTCGCCTGTATTGTGTTTGGCGCATCTTGGCCAAATGTAGCCCATAAACTCAATCTACTAACTTACCTACTTCGATCCATCTATGAATTTGGACATTAAAATCTTTGGTACAAGTTCGTTGGATAAGTCCACACTAATTTTCTCACGTTTCCATTACATAAGAGGGCCGCGGTGGCCCGGTTGGAAGAGCAACGGACTTGCAACCGAAGGGTTGCGAGTTCGAATCCAGCCAAGCACCGTCGTGTACAAAGAGGGCTGGTGCACGTTAAATCTGTCATGGCCTCAAATGTCCTCCCGTTGGCGTGGTGTGGAAGTTTGGGGAGTGGGGTGCCAGCTCAGGTGTTGCCTCGTCATCTGACCGTGGTTCAAAATTACGTGGTGTTGTCCTCGGATCTTTCCCTTTGGGATTGATACCGGACCGTCACCAATAGCCCGTTGTGTTGCTCTAGTGTGACGTTAATTGAAATACCCCCCATTACATAAGAGGGCCGCGGTAACCCGTTTGGAAGAGCAACGGATTTGCAACCGGAGGGTTGCGAGTTCGAATCCAGACCAAACACCGTCGTGTACAGAGGGCCTGGTGCATGTTAAATATGTTGTGGCCTCAAACGTCCTCATGTTGGTGTGGTGTGGATGTTTGGAGAGTGGGGTGCCAGCTCAGGTCTGACCTCGTCATCTGACCGTGGTTCAAAATTACGTGGTGTTGTCCTCCGATCTTTCCCCTCGGGTTTGATCCCGGATCGTCGCCAAAAGCCCGTTGTGTTGCTTTAGTGTGACGCTAGTTAAATACCTACTTATCTATTTATCTACAAAATAAGCTCTAATTGAGCTCGAGTGAACAGTGAAGTAAAAAATTATGGTGTTTATAGGTGTCCACTCGATTGCATTTATTTTGAATTTTACTGGATCTATGAATGTCTGATCTTAAATTTTCCTGTAATAAAGACTAGTAGGTGCCTGACACGTTTATTTATTTATTTATTTATTTATTTCAATTAACGTCACACTGGAGCAACACAACGGGCTATTGGTGACGGTCCGGGATCAATCCCAAAGGGAAAGATCCGAGGACAACACCACGTAATTTTGAACCACGGTCAGATGACGAGGCAACACCTGAGCTGGCACCCCACTCTCCAAACTTCCACACCACGCCAACGTGAGGACATTTGAGGCCACGACAGATTTAACGTGCACCAGCCCCCTTTGTACACGACGGTGTTTGGCTGGATTCGAACTCGCAACCCTTCGGTTGCTAGTCCGTTACTCTTCCAACCGGGCCACCGCGGCCCTCCTGACACGTTTATAGGAAAAAAATCAATTATACATTTTTTTCAAAAGTTATGGTCAATTTACCAAGTGGCAGATAAAGTATTAAAGTCCAATTGTTTTTCAATAGTTGAAATAGCATTATCATGTGTGTAGTTTCTTAAGGTTTTATTTGAGCACTGTTGTTCGGTCGGCGTTATACAAAATGTTTTGCATAAAATTTTAATGACAGTTAAATTTAGCACATTAAATAGATAAAACATTAATTAGGACATCAAAATAATTTGCACTATATACTTATTTTTCACTTAAATGCGTCTTTATCACCATTATAGGATCTGTAGGTTTCGACAGATAAACAAGATTATTTTATAGTTTCTCGTCTTTATACCCATTATTCACAAATGTTTTGAAACGTTATTGACCTGATGATACGTGGAGACACATTTGGTAGACGAGTTTCCGGGATCAACCCCGAAAGGAAAGATCCGATTTCAAAGCTCGTTATTTTGAACCACGGTCAGATGACGAGGTCAACACTGGAGTGAACAGTGAAGTAAAAAAATATGGTATTTATAGTTGTTAACTCGATTGCATTTATTTTGAATTTTCCTCACTCTCCAAACTTCCACATCACGCCAACGTGAAGACATTTCAGATTACGAGAGATTTAATGTACACCAGCCCCCTAGTACACGACGATCTTTGGTTGGATCAAGTTTCGAACTCGCAACACTCCGGTTTGTTAATACACTACTCTTCTAATCGGGCTACCATGGCCCGAGAAGTATTTGGCGAAATACTTCTCGGCGCTTTTAGGATCATTCTATTCGCTAGTAAAGCGAATAGAATGATCCTAAAATAAAAAAAGATTAGGTATGATATATTATAGAGTTCTTATGATGTTATAGAAGGGCGTGTGATACATATGAGAAAAATATCGATTTATCTACAAAAAAGATCCTATCTTCTATGGGTTTCTTAATTTTGTATCTTAATCTCCTATATTATAGTACCAATATTTCGTTAATCACTAACTTCTACGAACCAAGCCGGAGTAGTCGCATTGCTTTCTTTTCCGTGTTTACGAAAAATATCTAATACTCTCACTATATGGCAAATATCAGAACAGAAGAATGCAATAACCACTTTCATTTGACAATCGCTAGAAAATTACGCGTCTATTATTTAGGGTATGTTTGTTTCAGAGAATTCAATGTTGATATAAGTATCAGCAATTTGGAGTCTTCGTCTTCTAATGATACTCAAAATAACGACATTCATCCTCCAAGCTTGAACGAGATATCGCGTCAAGATCTGGCCAATTTCGCTAAAGATGAAATATCTCGCCGTCAATAAATGGCCGTATTTTTGATGGTGACGAGATGCAGATCTTGTCAGTTTTCTTCTAATGACGAGATATCTCGTCCATCAAGATCTGGTGAGTTTTTCTACTGACGATATACCTAGTCGAGACAACCACCAAGAGGGTTAACTTAACCTCTCTGAGCATCTCGATATTTCCGATTAAATTAAGAGATGGTCTGGGCTTGGGTAGGTAGAGAGGTATGTAGTCAATTAAATTCGAACTGGAGCAACACAACGTGCTATTGGCGATGGTCCGGGATCAATCCCGAATGTCAAGATCCAAAGACAACGCTTCATAATTTTGAACCACTGTCAGATGACGGGAACAACACCTGAGCTGGCAGCTATGCCCTAAACTTCCACACCACTCCAACGTGAGGACATTTGAGGCCACGACAGATTGAACGTGCACCATCCCCCGGGTACAGGACTGTTTTTGGTTGGACCTAGTTTCGAACTCGTAACCCTCCGGTTGCTATTCCGTTGCTCTTACAACAGGGCTACCACGGCCCATCTGTGCTTGGAAACCCATCGAGAATATAAATTGAATGCGTTAAGATTGGAAGTGTTTTGGGATTTCTTTAGATAACGTATGTTCAATGTTTCTGTATTGAGAGGGGAATAGAAAGATTTACCGTTTCATTTTAAGTCTATCAATCGGTCTGGATGTCAGGATGCTGGCTTCTGGATCAAAAGGTTCCCGATTCGAATTCGGAGTAAGTCTCGTTATTAAGATATTGCCGACTTTTTGATGATGACGAGATCAAGATCTGGTCAGTTTTCTTCTAAGGACGAGATATCTCGTCCATCAAGATCTGGTTAGTTTTGATAACGACGAGATATCTCAGGAGGTTAACTCTCTAAACGTCCCGATATTTCCGAATTATGTACTATAGCTTCTATCCTAGAACACATAATGAATAAATAGTCACATCTAATGGTTGAAAGGATCTTAGAAAGGATTCTATTGGTCAAGAAGTTTAAATATATTTTCTCCAAATATACTTACAGAAATGGACATGAAAAATTCATTCGGGTATATTTCGAAAGGTAATGCTTAAAAACAAACTGCATCTCTATAGAAATGACAGATTTTCTCTTGGACACTATGTAATCGAAATTAAACTAGTCTGAAATTAAGTATAAAAGCCGAATAAAACAAGAATATTTTACTGTATACTCTAATTCTTCTAAGGGTAAAAAAATCAGACGAAATCGCGTAGATTCAGATTGGTATCTGGAAATGCCGAGATTGGACAGAAAGCAAATAAATCTAATGCAACTCAATTCGTCGTAGTTTCTTCCTCATTGACAATACAATGCAAATTATTTTAGCCTTGACTTAACCCTACTGGTGGTTTATCTTCGCGTGGAATACTGCCCTGTAGTGTCCAGCCTCTGGTGCAAAAACCTGTTCCAAACTGTCACCAGTTCTGGGCAAGGGAACATTTGTTTTTTCTACTTGGATCTTCGTTCTCCCTTGGAGTAATATGGCAGTTTTCTCTTGACGAGATGCCTCGTCCTTAACAAAATTCACCTGATCTTGGACGGCATATCTCGTCAAAACACTTTAAGGATTAAGAAAGGAGCTCGTTGTGCCAATTCCTGGCAATTCTGTGGAGCCGTCGCTTCTCAGTGGGTATGACCACTGCGCTAGCAACCTTGGAGTTGTAGGCGGCACAGTCGATTCCTGTCAGGTGCATTCCTCCTTCGGTGTATTTGGACCGCGGTTGCCCGGTTGGAAGACTAAAGGACTAGAAACTTGAAAGTTACGAATTCGAATCCAACCAAAGATCGTCGTGTACAAAGGGTGTTGGTGCACGTTAAATATGTCATGGCCTCAAATGTCCTCATAGTGATGTGTGGTGCCAGTTCAGGTGTGACCTCGTCATCTGACCGTGGTTCAAAATTACGTGGTATTGACCTCGGATCTTTCCCTTCGGGTTTGATCTCGGACCGTCGCCCATAGCCCGTTGTGTTGCCCTCCAGTGCGACGTTAATTAAATATCTACCTATCTATCTACTCTGGATGTATTTCTCTCTTCCGTGGCAGTAAAATTTTCATTGTGTATGCGTGTCTATTACTTGATATTGTATGACTTGTGTCTGGCGCAGCATGGCCAAATATAGCCCTTGCGCCATAAAACCCCGAAAAAACCTGTCAATTCTGTATGGATGATCCAAACGTTATCTTAAAGCTCCATGGCAGTCTTTTGCAAAGGCGGAGAAATGAGGAGAAAATGATAGACCATGCGCAAGGATCAACTGTGTCTGCATCTTTATGGGAGGCTAGATTCAATAAGTATGGAATAGGGGAAAAGAATCTGCGCTGAAGGTGCCCATTGCGCAGGACAAACACCATTGACAAATCATAGTATTTGTTTTTTTTGCACCAAATTTTAATTTTTTGGGGGGAGAATGCCAGTCTTCTGGGACGCTACGCCATTTGCAGAACTAAGATAAAGTTGCTAATATTTATCCACTACACTCAGAAGCCTCTAATATACTTCTAGCTTAATTTCTGTTGGGCATTTTGTAGTATATGTTTTAAACGAATTTTTTGTATAACCCTGCTGGTGGTTGGTTGCCTCGACGAGATATTTCGTCATTAGCAAAACTAACTACATCTTGATGGACCACACACACACACACACACACACACACACACACACACACACACACACACACACACACACACACACACACACACACACACACACACACACACACACACACACACACACACACACACACACACACACACACACACACACACACACACACACACACACACACACACACACACACACACACACACACACACACACAGATATCTCATTAGATAAAAAAAACTTTACCATATCTTAATCTCGTCATGATTTTGTGTACGGGCATCACAACCCTCAGGTACCCGAGTTATCTGTGTTCCTTTCTGTTTCACCTTGGCCTAAACTTCTAATGTTTTCGTTTTTTTCCTAACTCGTTTTGCGTTTGGCGCAGCTTGGCTAAATATGGCCCTTGTGCCATGAAATCGCAAACAAACCTGTTCAAATATCCCCTGGTGCAGAAGTTCTATTTGTCAAAAAGTGCATTTTCCTAGTAGAGGCATTTTAAGAGTTTTGAAACGGCAGCAAAATTTTTTGAATCCAATACTATTTATCCACCCTAGAATAGTCATTTCTCCGATTTTAGCAACGGAAATTTTACAGAAGACGCATTCTCAACCACCCCAAGATTCAAAATCGACGTTTCTGAATTACGACACCCTGGCACCAGGCATGCGATATACCTTAAAACTTCTCCAGCCATGTTACTCTCCTCCATGTAAATCGTGGAGAAATTTATTCAGCTTTCCCTTATCAATCAAGATCTAATGAAGAAATATGGAAACGTGATAACCTCATCAAAAACCAACCTAAAAAAAGCTTGAAAGGGGGGAAAAAACGCCCATTCCATCTATCTGTCAATCTCCACCTAAAAAACTTCCCACCCACAGAGGACCAGGAATGGAGATATGTACTCTGGCTCCTTAAGTGCTTTATCTGGTAAACATAAGTGAGAAACTCCAATAGGATTAAACGATTCCACCTACCCCTCAACATCACTTACGGTTACAGTCGTGGTCGGAGGGGGTGGTCCAGAAGATTTTAAAAACCGATTTTCTCTGGGAGAAAAAGTCATCATCTATCCCATCAAGCAATGAGGGAACGGAGCTACGAATATGTTAATCATAAGCCATAAGTTCTAAAAAGGGACGGAATTAGCAGGGAAAGGAGAGGACTTCTCACACAGAGAGCCCCGAAATTCTTCATTTGCATTTTAATGCAAATTTCATCTCCCCCTTTCGACGGGAAAAACAAAAAAGTAAGCTTCACAGAGATTTTTAGCGTCCGCGAAATAGCAGGGTGAAAATATTATATACGGATATTTTTTCTCTTGTTTTTTTTCGTGTTTTCGTATTTTGGTATTCATATTATTCTTGGGGGAACGCTCTCTCTCCCACTTCTATCTATTTGCGCGCCCCTCTTAATTCCTCACATCGGGGGTGGGGTTCACTCCCACCCCGGGCAGGGGGGTGCATAACACAGTCGCGTGCGGTGCACGTGCAACCGTGCACGCGTCCGAGGCGAATGCAAATTAAGGATTGTGGGAAAAAGAGCTACAGCTCCCCTTGCACGCCATGTGCCTTTTCTTAAATGAATATTTCTGGTACTTTTGCGCCGTCCTATAGGATGAAAACTTTTTAAGACGGGGTGCAGGAGGGGCTGGAGAGAATCTCAGATCTCGGATGGAGGATAGGATCTGTACTACCCCCCCCCCCCTTTTCCTTTCCATGTTGGTTTTTGCTCCTCCCACCAATATCTGCCGTCTCCCCCTGTCTAAATAACGAAGGGGAGGACAATGGAGGAAGGAGAGCAATTGCCGAGCAATTTTTATCTCTCTTCTGTGTGTTATTTAGAGACAAGGCTCGGCTTTATTTTCAAGGTATAAACTTGAAACCCAAAGTGGAAGAAGGGGTGTCGGTGAGTGAAGGGGATTTTTCTATGGGGTTAGCAAGGGGGAAAAGCAGTGGCTAAAAGAAGGAGGAGCCAAGACTACAGAAGAGCGATTATAAGTGGTTGGTGGCAAAGAGGGGATCAGCTCAAGGTATGATGGAGATAACGAAAAAAAAACTGGGCTAAAGGTGTGAGGAGATGGAAGTTGGCTTATTTTTACAGACGCTTCCAAGCGGTAAACAAGATTAGGGCCGAAACGGCTTTTGGTTAAGTAAGTTCTTAAGCAGAAGTGGAAGGGAACTTGGTGGAGTTGAGTTGTACGCCAGCTGTCTGTTAAATACTCTCGGTAACTGACTATAAGGAGATTTCTTCCTGTCTATTTAGCACCGGACGGTGGGGAAGACAAGTTGTTTACTCACTCCTAATTTGTCGCTTTTTCTTCAAAGTGAGTTTGGAATTGTTTTAATTGAAAAATTCTTTTTTGTGGATTTTTGAACTGTTTTCTCTTTTTATGAGTAATTAATCTTAAGCTTTAATTAGTGTAGCGTTTAGTTTGATTTTAGATATTGGTGTCGCGTATAATATGGTTGATTGTTTCGTGAAAAGCATTAGTTTGGTTGCGATGGAAATTAATTTTTAAAATTTATGTTTTGTTGAAATGCGTCGGAAAGATGTGATTCTTACTATTTCTTGAGTTTTCTTATCTATTTCCAGTATTGTTTAGCTAACATTATTGTTAGTTGTTCTTATCTATAAAAGAATTTTTAAAGTAAAATATTTGAAGCTAAACTTAAATGCTTTTTAAATATTAAAATCGAAACTCGAGTGAAAAAGTTGTTCAAATCCTTTGTTACAGTAAAATACCGCTTCATTAAAGCTAATACCATCTAAACTTATAAGTGCATGCGAAGAAATATTACTTTCTTGTCACTAGTTTAATTTGTCTTGTTAATTGAACGAATTTCTAGCTAATATGAAATCACCTGTCTTACAAGAACCAAATGCTTCAATTTTCATGCACTAGAAATCAAATTGCTTTTGCATATTTGTTTCTGGGTGTTAATGAAGATCCGTTTGTTAAAAAATCGCCAGAAGTGTAATCTCTTGTTTCGCTTAGCTATTAGAATTGTTAATATTTTTTATTGCTTCCTATTATACTTGTTACTCTTTGTGGTGTAAGTTTTATACAAATGCCAGGTTCCTGTCAGTATTTCTTTTCATTTTGAACTGAATAGTCCACGATATGCTAATTTAAATAGAATTATTAGTACAACTGTTTCAAATATGTCGATTGCGAAGTATTATTTTAATTGCGCATGAATAAATGAAGGAAAATATTACTTGAAACAAATTTACATATCAAATAGGATTATAATAATTGTTATAATTCGTATAATCCATGCAATAATTTGGAAGAATTCCTAGAAACAAATGCTTAGTAACAAAAATTAAGAATGGAATATTTTTTATTTCTACTTTTCATTTTCTCTATGTATTAGTGAATTATTATGGGAAGCACTTTTAAATTAAATTTAAGTTCCTTCAGCTAAATTTTCTTTTATCTTTATTCTAATTAAGCGATACCACAACTATTTTCACTTGTACATACAAAGTAGGAGTGAAAACCGAAGTTATGTTCTTAAATTTAATTATTTAAATGATTTATTATCCCTCCAAGTGGTTTCAACGAGATATCTCGTCCATCAAGATCTGACCAATTTTGCTAACGACGCGATATCCCGTCATCAAAATACTGCAGATTTTTTTTATCATGACGAGATTAAGATATGGTAAATTTTTCTTATCTAATGATGAGATATCTGTGTGGTCCATCAAGATGTGGTCAGTTTTGCTAATGACGAAATACCTCGTCGAGACAATCACCAGGAGGGTTATACAAAAAAACTCGTTTGAAACATTTTACTCCAAAATTGTAACTGAAAACCACTTCAACTGTGCTTGTTTTGTTAGATGATTCAATTACTGAATTTTTGTTTGAAATTGTGTCTTGCGAAAATTGTTAATTGTTAAAATTTCATAACATGACATTTAAAATTACCATTGATGCTAACTCCAACGTTTAGAGTAAAAATATAATAATAAATACAAATACATAAAGACAAATCATCAGAGTGGTATATCCTTCGTTAAAACATTGGCAACATCTGCTAAACTATACAAACATAGCTATAATGTGCCCTCTCCATTTTGAACTTAAGCTTTATTGCATGACACGATTAATCAATCATTGGGTGAAATTATAATTCTCAAGTTCCGTTACTCTTTTAAAGATATTTAATTTAAATTACATATAGCATTAAATATATGGTCTTAGATTAATGACTCTTAAATTAATTTTAATAATTGTTATAATTCGTGTAATCCGTGCAATAGTTTGAAAGAATTACTATAGAAACAGATGCTTAGTAACAAAAATTATGAATATGAAAATTATGAATGGGTCTTAAAATTGATTAATAAGAAGCAGACAAAAGGAGATAAGCATTTGATTTATTGCAACTAATTTGTCTTTCGATGGTGCCATTTGGAAGTTAAACGTATGTTCAACCACATACGTTCAGTGAAATTATAAGAAACCTGTAGGAGAATACTTAGAAGGGGGCTGTGGGGGACTTAAACCCATCTCAGACCTTAATAAGCAGCAATATTCCTATTTAATTCAATTATCTGTTCTTTAAAAACAGCGTAAGTCAGATGATTTTGACATTCCTCCTTTCTTAAATCAAAAACATATTTATACATTATTTTTGTTCTCAATTTGGAAAACGTCAATTTTTCATAGGAGAGTTAGAATTATAATAAATACCAAACACTTTTATTTCCTTATTAACCAGCCAAGTGTTTCGACGAGATATCTCGTTCAAGATCCCATCAGTTTTGCAAAAGATGAGATGCCTCCACGAGACAAAACTGCCCTAATACTCCGAGGAGAATGATGATCTAAGAAGGGAAAGCAAATTGTCTCCTACCCAAATCTGGTGACAATTTTGAACAGGTTTTTGCACCAGAGTCTGTACACTGTAGGGCAGTTTTTGACACGAACATCAGGAGAGTTAATGATGTGTTGTGTCACATTTGGCTTTTAAAGTAGCATTTATGTCTCAGAGAGATCGCTCTAAAACTACTCTATACCACAAAAAATAAATTTTAATTTTGAAAATCACGACACCCCGCATATTGATGATTTTCCTGTCTTCAACGATTCAGTTGTCTCAAATTTGAACACTTTGAATGAAATAGAGTTCGTATGATACCAATGCAGTTCCCTCTAGATTGCTATCCTGAAGACTATATATCTATAATTATTTGCATTCTGTAGGTTGGGGTTGTTTCCATTCCTATCGAATATCCACCACGTTGTGCATTTCTGCATCTTTTTGCAATCATCAGTGCTTTATCTTTCTTCTATCACTTTAACTTCCTTTGTCTTAACTCTCTGTGAGGTTCACGTGCATATATTTATTCTGCAACCTGCTGATTTTCCTACTTGACTCCTGACCAGTTTTGACCTTCTTGACTAATAGAATCTTTCCCGAGATTCTTTCAATCGATAGATGGGTTACTAAGTCATGTGCCTTGCAGGGTAAAAGCAATACTAGACTACTTTGAAATCCCGTGACGCTCAGAGGGTTAATTAATTACAGATATTGAACCACGGGTTTGGAATTTCTCTGTGCCTTTCAAGTGTGCGTTAAAGTTATTATGTTGTGGGGAAAAAGCAATATTACACTACTTAGAAATATCGTGCCGCTCAGAGGGGTTAACTTCCTTTCTAGTGTAGAAGCCAAGGGCAGGATGCGTGAAGAATTGGGCTCTGGCTACTTCAGTATCACCAGTCTAATTTTATTCCTTGTAAGGCATTGAAAATGTTAAAAACACAGAGAATAAGAGTTAAAATAAAACAGGCGGGTTATTAATAGTTATCTATTAAATTAATAACAGGCGATATTCCTTAGTGTTTTACAATTTAGTCATGAACACAAATCATGATTTATAGGGCTCTGGGCAACATAGTGGCAAGCTTCAGAAATAAATGTAACGAAAAAATATTCAAGATTAAAGGAATTTCTGGTTGCTGAAATGAGTGCTCTATACTTGAAAGTTATTTGTATGTTGGCGAATGGCAATAAGCTGATATAAACAGAATGAAATCAACCGCTACGACATTAATTTGCCACTTTTGCCGCAAAGATGTAATTAAAGCGAACGTTAATAAGCTTATTGTAGTAATATGACTGAGGCGTGAACGTTGCATACCATTCACTTTATTGGAGATGGGAATTAACACCAGTAAGAGTACATTTGAAGATGCAAACAAAAGGCCGTTATAAAATTTCGACTAATTATATTTCACTTGGACGTATGAAATGTGAGTAATTGCCATCAATATAGATATTAGCAATCAAGAAACTTAAGCTCAGATGCTATATACGGGTCTATTAGTAGCTTATAAGGCATTATAACTTTGGAATTCTTAACAACTTGAAAGTTTTTCTCCTGAAAATTTGGTCATCATTATGTTGTCCGAAGCTTCTCCATGTACTTATACACAAGAAATAATCAGAAATTTAGTCACTTCGTTTAAATGGTAGTGAAAGTATATAAAAAATTTAAAAACACGAAAGAAATAATCCTTACTGAGGCTTTTCACACTCGATGTTGTTAAAACAGAGTCGAAAATTTATGTTGCTGCTAATCTCCACGTCTAGCTCCAGCTAGACCAAATCCATTCACCCGCATAAAGTCATACACCAAAAGAGGTTCAGAAAACAGGTCGTCTCGGTATAATTCCAGGCACTCGAGAATGTGTGCTGGGGAGGCCTGGTCAGACTGGCATTTAAGGCAAACAGGATGAATTTTGCGACCACAGCAAAATGTGAGACTCCTCAGATGGCCACTGAAAAAGCGGGAGAGAGCTGTCTGAATATGTCTGTCACAATTGAGAGCAGGAGATCTTCCGGGCGATCTCCACGATGCCAAGAGTGTACCGGGGGAACGATCCATGCCTTCTTATCAAGATTTTTCTCAATATAGTAAAGCTCAAGAAACGTCAATGAGTGAGTATCGGACAATGGTTCATCAACGATATATTTATAACTTGCACATATGGAGTTCGATAAAACAAATGAAATTCGTTAACCTTTCGATGTGGATCGCGATCCCTATTTGACACCAACATTTTGAATATTGGTCCATATTACCAGATGACCAGTCCGCCTCTGCTAAAAAATATTCCTTCCCTTTCTTCTAATTCCTTTGTTTCTTATAGCACATTATCTTTAAGGTGTATGTATACAGTAGAACATTTTTTTTTAATTTTGACTTTAAAAATCCAGTTTTCTCACAATAAGTCATTGGTTTGTGTTTAAACTCATTTTAGTGTGAAAAATTCTGATTAAGCTACTCATTAATTAACTAATTTAGATATAATTAGTTAATTAGCATGTTTTTTCAACAGTGATGTCACAAATTCTAATGTGTTCAGAAAGACAATTCCTGTTGGAAATCATTCCTAATATTATTCTTCATGTTTTGACCCTCCACCAAGTTGCTAGTGGGAATACGTTCTTTTTTACAATTTTTTCATGAACTAAGTTTAAAATATCAACATTTTTTCAGGAATTTCAACATTTAAAAATCAAGTAAAAACTAATTTCTTAACCAATAATTTCGACTGAGGGTCAAAACATCCGCTGTATTACATAGATTATAATGACACAAAAGTAATTATAGTAGATCAATTCATTGTTGAGTTATCACTGTTCGAAAGAAGCATCCTATTACAAAAACATAGTTCTTCAGAAATCGAGTTTGAAGTTTTGAAAACGTGTTTGTCTATGGTGAAAGTACCTAACCCAAACCCTTGTAACTTGAAAACAATTTCAAATATTTACAAGATCTTGGTATCGTTTGAAAGCTATGGGGTTGGACAATATTTTGAATTATTAAAAAATAGATCAATATTTTAGTCAATTTTCGTGATTTCTAGTGTATACATACACCTTAAGTTTGTATAACATTTTTTTGTTCGAAAATAAAAAACTTTGAGATTACATATCAAATAATTTAATTCTTAAAAACGCACACATTTCTGTAACATGCATTTCACCAGTCTTATTGCAAAAAGAAATTGATCCATATAATATCATCATGGCCGTAGAGGCTGATTCTTTCGTCGCGACATTGTAAAAAATATGAGTCAAACATGATTTATGGCTCCCTTTGAACTTTCATTTTTCAATTGAAGTACTTAATAATTCTGAATAGCCTATTCACGAAATTTCTTTACTATTGCAAAGTGAATCATGTTTCAAAAATAATTTAGCAGATGAATAAACGGATATTTGGGAGCATACAGAAGTCGGAATATATACTTTATCAACCAACATTCAGTTTTTTATGATAATTGCACAAACAGGCATTCAGACAGATACGGAATATGCAAATGATAGATTTTGCTATAAAGTAACATAAAACGAATAAATAAATTGAAATTGGATGAAAGTATTTATTCTCTCTAAAACTGAATTATCTTTTTATAAATACTAGCACAGCGCTTTGCTGTATTTTAATACATTTGATATAGATATTTATCATTTCACATATGTCTCTAGAATGAATTTTCAACTAAAATTGAATATTTTCTTCTAAAGAAAGTAATCATAGGCATCATATAAAACTAATTTGCTATCCTGTTAAAACGCTGGTTATGTCGATGAAATTCAAAAATGCTCATGGCAAAAACTATATGCTTGGGTGTTACAAGTGTCGCCTTTACGTCATGAGTTGTATTTGATAAAGTTGGCCAAGCTGCGCCAAGCAATGTTTTTCAGTCAAGTAAATATTTGGAAAAGCATAAAACACGCGTTGATAAGTAATATAATTGTTTACAGACACATAACTGTTAACTTTATCTGTGAGAGAGGTAAGTCGTTATTCTAATCGCTGTATAATTCATGCAACCAAAGAGTATTAATCTTGAAAGTACATCATAAGTATATTGAAGACAAATCAAATATTAATGGCAATTTTGAATTCATTAATTTGTTAGAATTTGGGTTGTTAGAACTTTTCTTGTCCCTTCACCCTCTAAGTGGTTTCGACGAGATATCTCGTCCATCATGATCAGACTAATTTCGCTAATTACGAGATATCTCATCATCAAGATACTGCAGATTTTTTTATTATGACGAGAGCAAGATTTGGTCAGTTTATTAATGACGAAATCACTCAAGATTTGGTCAGTTTATTAATGACGAGATCCATCAAGATCTGGTCAGTTTTGCAAATGACTAGATACTTCATCGATACAACCACCAGGAGGGTAAACATGCATTGTAGTTTTTAATACTTAGTCTTCATATACATGTAAGAAAAGTCTTCTTATTTAGCGACTGTTATAACGAATAATTTGACAATTTATGTTCATTGCTATTTGTCTTTTTCTACCAAATAACCAAACAACTTTATTTTCTATGGAGGAATATGCTTTTCGAATCACTTTTTTACATAAGGGATGGTAAAAAATGTTTAGATCCCTATTTTTTCAAACACCACACACCAGAAAATATTATGTAGATCTATTCTGATTTTGGTTCTAGCATACTTTTATATTGGGCGTATGTATCTAAAGCCAATTAATGAAAAGTTAGATCAGTTATTCTGAGTAGTACTTTTGTATTCGCTTGTTAGCGAACAAACTCATCTGGGATGAATTTTTACTTTTGTTATTAATAGTGATCATTAATTATCAGAAACTTTAAACTTCAACAAAATGTCACCACCTAAGCACTCCTTCTTGTGTTACATTTATATTCATAATCTCGCTTAAGCATTACATTAGTATCGTATTGCTAAATATTCCATGTAGATTACAGCCTAAAGAGGAAAATGTATGGGCGGCCAATATTGAGAATTTTTTAGTAGTGAATAAAAAGAAAACGATAAAAAAAATTAAAACTACCAATTAATTTATTACGGTAACGTTTAACAAAAACCGAAATCAACATGATGTGCATTTAAATAGATGAACGCAAGCTGACATGAAATCATGACAAAAGCAAACAGATCAATCAGTTTAATGTGAACCGAATGGAAATAGGGTCCTCTGATATTAGGGATTGTCCTATAATACCTTTAAACGTCAAGTTTCAGTGAAAATAATTTTCAGTTCTGTAAAAAACTTATTTTTTAGTTTATTCTCTTCAAAATTAATGTATTTATAGTTATGTATATTATATTTAAAAATGAAATCACTTTAAAGCTTCTATCATTTAAAATGTTATGTTTATGAACCAATTTTGCACAAGTGTGATGCAGTTCGTACGATAACTCAAAAACTAATTAGTTTACAATAATGAAACTATGTACGCACTTATAATACAACCTATTACCTATAAAATGAACTATATGTAGTCTTAGCTTAAAATATTTTGTATTTGTGCAATTACGTTCTGTTGTGTACATCATTGAGGAACGATTTGGACATTTTTAAATCCATAAATAAAGTAATTGTCAAATGATCCTTACAATTATAGTCCATTTTATAAGTAATAATAAGTGTGCAAAGTTTCATTATTGTAGAGTTATTAGTTTTGTAATTGTCTTGCGGACCGCAAAACAACCCAATTGATCAAAATTGGTACTTATATTTTCGTTCATAACATAAAAGTTTAAATGGTAGGAGCTTTATAGTTATTTCCTTTTCAAATATAACATCCATACTATAATGTACCAAATTTGAAAAGAATACACCACAAAATAATTTTTTTACAGAATTTTGCAACTTCTACCCCTTTTTAACGAAAATTGAGCTTTTAAAGTCAGTGTCGTCTGAAATAATCATGGACTTAAAAAAGGACATAAAGGGGACATGGACATAAAGAAGATTTGACTCAGACTTAGACGAAGCCTCTTTTAATATAATATACTAACTATTTTAATTGGAGATTTCTCTTTCAGTTTTACGCTCATATTGTATAAAAACCGTTGAAATTTAGAATTTAAAATATAGTTGATTAGTGTATAGAATCGTCAGAGAAATAGTCGAATAAAAATGTTAAGATTCTGTGAGCTCAAACAATAAATGTCACTCATAGTCTATACGTTTGTATATTATGCAAGCATTTGTAGTGTTTCACACTTTGAAATTATCCGTGAAATGTGATTTCTGGAGTTCCATATGAAACTCAGATTGTCAAAGAACGTGGTAAAACTTTTAAGAAAAAGTGTATGGTATTCACCATCTTTTGCATGTACGCAATATTTTCTAGATGCAGTATTAGAGACGAAAACCAAAAAAGTCTTTTGACGTTAGTAAATTCGGTTTTTAAGTTTCAGCAGCATTTAAAGATAAGATAAAATCATATTAATATCAAGTAGGAATGCTTAGCTTTTGCTTTTATAAAGAAACAAATTCAATCGCTATTCCTTAAAATTTTGACAAATATTGATATGAATCTAAGCAATACATGCTTTAGGAGGTTATTCCTTATTGGGATAGTTAAAAAAATACCGTAGAATATTAAAACTTAAAAATGCATCAAAACACTCTGTTGGGAATTAACAAGAACTAATTTGGAATTTGCCGAAGGATTTTAAAAATTAAGTTCCAATAAATTTAGCCTAGAAGGCATTTTAGCTGAATAGTAAGAGTATGTGTGTTTGAAAATGACTAATTGATGACTGAGGAGAGACTACTTTTTAAGTTTGAAAATCGATTTGTTAAAAATACTTTTAAGTATAGTTTATACTTTAAAAAGAGTACATTAGTTGAAAAGCTATTTTTGCTACGCTTAAATATATTGAATTGAATACTGTATACCGATTTTTTTGTTTTGTTCCACTTTCGCAGAAAAGTTTAAAACGAGTTTAAGTTCTGTGTAACTATAAATTGAGTGTTTATATTAAAATAATACTTTTTATCTTCTCTGAATTACGATTTAATCATTTTGGGTGATATTTTCAATATTAATAGCTTCTAAATATGTTAAATTTGAATAATGTTTGCCTTTTTAAAATTTTAAAAATATATAAAATTAATTTTTCCTTGTAATTCCAGATAAAAATATTTGCTTTAGATTTCCATAATTTTATGTAAACTTAAAAAGGAAAATTAAGCATATGTTTTTAATTTTTTATTAATATATATCTTTATTAAGACTTATTTTTGACACCAAAATACGAAATTTTCTGATTTATTAAGTAAAGAAATCGGCCAACAATCGGTTCGTTCTTATCCCTATTCATTCGTTCAACAATCGTTCAGTATTCCTATTCGTTCATTCAACAATTGTTCAATATTACTATTCGTACGTTCAACAATCAATCAATATTCCTATTCAAAAGGACGTCTAGTAAGAAATTACCATGGTAGGTAGGTATGTAGTAAATTAGCATCGCACTGAAGCAACACGGGGCTAGTGGCGACGATCTGGGATCAATCCCTAAGGGTATGGTAGCAGCCGATCCAAGGTCAAAGTCTCGTAATTGTGAACCACGGTCAGATGACGAGGTCAACACCTAAGCTAGCACCCCACTCTCGAAATTACCATGGAGAGGCGAGTCAAATCTATTCCAAAGGTACTCACTTCTCATAAACAAATTGGAACAAATCAATTGATATTGCCAATTGATTGGCCAATATATGCCACCAAGATAAGCTATCTCAAAACTATCTCAAAGTAACGAAAGTTACATCAAGAAATTCTTATGGATTTGATTTGAATGGTGGTCAGCTGTTACCATATGCAAACACTCCTTTTTAGCTAATTGTTCTCAATAATTTTGTATTCGGGATTGATCCCGGACCGTCGCCAATAGTCCTCCAGTGCGACATTAATTAATTACCTATCTCAACACTTTTACAATATTCATTTATTGGAACAAAACTATTAATGTATGTTGAATTAATACGAATCAGTCATGGGCCTAGTGGTCAATCAATAAATAAAGCTCGTTTATTGGTTGTTTGTTTTCTGCATAGAGCAATGGGCCAGATCTGACCAAGTTGCTCCATCAAGTAAATTGGTATACAATCAATGGAAGTTTTCTGACACAGGAAAGAGAGGTAGGTAGATAGGTAGTTAGTTAACGTCGCACTGGAGCGACACGCGATCAATCCCAAGGGATATCCAAGGACCTCGCAATTTTGAACCACGGTCAGATGAAGACAGGAAAGAGATAAATACATCCAGGGTTGTTACAGGATTGGAACCTGCTCTGACTACAGCTTCCAGGTCGCATGCTCAGTGGTTTGAGCCACGGTGGCCCAGCTAGCTTACTGAGACATAATACAACATTATGAATGTAATTACGAATTGTGAACCCAGGGATGAGACGTCCAAGCTACATGGAGGGTGAAATCAGAAGAGAAAGAAAAGTATATGCGCAACGACAGAGCACGGGAGTGTGCAAATTTAGGGGACTGTTCACAGTTTTAAGAGTGGAATGCGATGGTATTGAATTAATGAGTTTAGTTTGGCAACTCTATCTAGAAATGAATGGCGAACATAAATGTGTTGAACCTCTGAGCGTTAAGAGATTTCCGAGTAGCGATTGCTCTCCCCCGCAGTTCACAGTGACTAAATATTCTCCTCTATTGGTTGAGATAATCCCAGGAAAGATTCTATTGGTCAAGAAGATCAAAACTGGTTAGAAGGCATGCAGGAAAGACTGCAGGCAGCAGAACGGATAAATGTGCGTAACCCCAAGGAGTTAATGTGAAGTGTTTCTGGTATTCGATATATATGTTCCTATATGAGAGTAATAGAAATATTTATTATTTTACAGAAATATATATACATTAATAAAGATGTTTTCATTTTCCTTAACCAGCTAAGCTTCACGAGATTGTTTTTAACCCTACCACACACATAATGACTAAATAACCACATCAATTGGTTGAAAGAATCATAGTAACTATTACAAGGGAAAGTCAAAAATTATCCGCACTTTATTTTTTCAATTTATTTATACAAATGTAGGGGTTGAACATGAACTTTTCGATGCACTTGGTCCAGCGGTCCACAAGCTTGCGTATTCCCTTCAAGAAGTTTTTCGGTTGGTCGCCAAACCATTTATGCACCTCTTCCCCTATTTTTTTGTCCTCCTAATCTGCAGAGAACTCGCTACATTGTCGATGGTAACTCGTCGGTTTGCCAGCACCATTTCTCGAGCTTTCTGAATCTTCTCGTCAGTGAAGAAGGTTCATTGGCGTCATGCTCCCTCTTCGTGCATCACGCTTGTCCGGCCTCTTCTAAGCTTCCAGGCACACTTCTACATGGTAGTGCACTGTCCCCCTATTGCGTCGCAAGCCTCCGATGAATTTCAGCAACTGGCACAACTTCTGACCATAGAAATCGGATCACTGCTCTTTATTCCTCCTTGGTGCACCCTGCTAGCGGAGCGGTCATGTTTACATTAAAACAAGCAAGAAAAATGACGCTATCAAAGTCAAACTTCGGTAACGAGACCACAGTAGTATCAATTCTAAGCATGGCAGAAGCCAGTGTGACAAACCTAAAGATGTGCTGTAGCGAAAGTGTGGATAATTTTTGACTTACCCTCGTATATTGGTTAAGAAGTCCCAAACTGGTTAGAAATCATGCAGTGTAGACTGCAGGTTTCAGAATGGATCGATGCATGTGGACCCCACAGAGGATTGAGATGAGAAGAGAGCATTTATTTTGCATAAAGATAATAGCCATGCTACTGAAAATTGTTAATTGCAGTTCCCTAAACAGTGAAGAGAAAACATTTTTTATTAAAAATATAAACGGTAAAATTGTTTTCCAAAACATTGAGAATCAGCCAGTTAAGAGCTAAAAAATTATTTTAATGAGGAACTTCTACAAAATTACACAATAAATTAAAATTTCGAAGCAAAACCAAATATGCAAAGAAAATTCGCGATACATTTTTCCTAAAGAAAGGAAGTGTTCAATCTCAAATTAAGTGATGCCATTCTTCGTTGATCGAAAATCTTCTTTGCCATTCTTTCAGAATCAACAAAAAACGGACACTTAAGGATGTTTAATTTTTATACTTCGAGCAAAAAAATTCTTAAATGGGAAATGTTAAACTTTTTAATTGCCAAAGTTGAAGGAATTATCGGGTCTTTTGTCTTCCCATGTACTTTCCCCCCAATTTTTTCTATAAAAATGGGTTGAGAACTTATATTTCTTGTTATTGATTCGAGAACAGTATGCCATCATTTTAAGTTTAGGACGTTTTATATACTTTCACCACCATAAACGTTTACTGTTATTTTTCTTGAAAGTGCTAGTGAACGATAGTTTGAAACTTTTATTGTTTTGGCAAGAATTTCGGTTCTAAGTACTTGAACTTTCGCTTAATGGAACAAAGTACTTTTAAATGGAAGTTATGTCTGGATAATTCTAAATTATGATCGCTTAACCCTCCAAGTGGTTTCGACGAGACATCTCGGCAATAAAGGTTGAAAGAGTAACGAATTGGCACCCGGAGGTTTGCGAGTTCGAATCCAACCAAAGACCGTCGTGTATAAAGGGGCTGGTGCACGTTAAATCTGTCGTGACATCAAATGTCCTCACGCTGGCGTGGTGTGAAAGTTTGGTGAGTGGGATTCCAGATCAGGTGTTACCTCGTCATCTGACCGTGGTTAAAAATTACGTGGTGTTGTCATCGGATTTTTCCCTTTGCGATTGATCCCGGACCATCTCCAATAGCCCGTTGTGTTGCTCCAGTAAGAAGTTAATTAAAATACCTACCTACTCATCAATAAAGATTTGACCAATTTTTCTAATGCTGAGATATATCGTCATCAGGTTATTGCTGATTTTCTGATGCTGACGAGATCAGGATCTAGTCAGTTTCTGTTTCATTAAGATCTGCTCAATTTTGCTAATGGCAAAATACCTCGTCGAAACATCCACCAGGAGTGTTAAAGTAGGACAAGTTTATTGAAAAATACTCGTTTTTCAATAAACTAGCTAAGTTGGTTTAAATGGTGAAATTGAAAAATCAAGCTCAATGAAATGTGTGTTATACTAATAAAGATTAGTATAATGAGTTATACGCGAAAGCCTTGCACTTGTGAATTAGAAGTTTGAGATTTAACGTGTTTTAATTGTGAATATTATAGTATGATCTATGGCGTTTGGTGCACTGAAAGGTGATTGATCATATAGTTAGGCATTTTATGAAATTAAAGAAATCAAAATATACACAACTTTTATAATGTGGATGGATTCATAAATTATTCATTTTTGCATCACAAATGTACATATTTGACTGTTTCAAAATTGCATTTGCTGATGATATTCTGCTGATTTTTCAAGGAAGGCTTCTTCAAAATATCATCTTGAGAGCACAATCTGCGCTAAACTTTATTTCCCAGTGGTCACACCTTCATAAACTTGAATTCAACCCTTCCAAGAGTAAAGCTATGATTATCGGTGGAAAATTGGATGAAGATGTTATTTCGCCTTTGATCCTTGAGGTTTCGACTCTCGAATTTGTTGACCAATTTAAGTACCTTGGTGTTTTTCTTGACAATAAACTGAAATGGAAAAAACATATTGAATATGTTTCCAATAAATGCGAAAAACTCCTTACTGGCCTGTATCGTATTGCCAAAAATACATTTGGAGTAGGCTATGGGGTTTTAAAAGTTATGTATAAACAAGGTATTGTGCCTTTCATATCTTATGGATCCCGGATCTGGGGACAGGCTTTGGAGACTAAGACCAACAGACGCAAGTTGAGGAAGATTTAACGGAGAATTCTTCTGCATCTTATCAGAGGTTATAAAACTTTAAGTTATGAAGCAACCTTTGCTATAGCTGGAGTTCCACCTTTAGACTTGGAAATTAAGTGCAAAAATGAATTGTATGCTTCGATTCTAAATGATTTTTCGACGGACTATGTTGTTGGAAAATTGCCTCTCTGCGACATCCCTCATCCGGCTGCTTTTGAACCAATTCATGTAATTAAGTACGAGAAAAATGTGGAGAAGCGTTTTCAGAAAGTCTGTTTTACGGACGGTAGTAAGATGAACAACAAGGTCGGCCTTGCTTTTGTTCTATTTGAGGACAACTTCGAATGCGGCTTTTATAAACATCGTATTCGGAATGAATGCACTATCTTTCAAGCAGAATTGCTTTGTATTAATCTCGCAGTTAAGTGGTTTAAAGAAAATGGAAATTTTTGTTTAAAGTACCTTATTTGTAGCGATTCTCTTTCCTCTTTACATTTACTGAAGAATGTTGCAAGCACAGAAAAATTGGTTGTTGAAACGCTTTTAACAATTAGTTCTCTTAAAAATAGAGGAACTGAGATTTTTTGCCTATGTGCGTGGACACTGTGGAATTTACGGGAATGAAAGAGCTGATTTTTTAGCCAAAGACGCTTTGAATTTAGCAATTGATGTAAATTGTAACATTCCTAAGTGTTACTTGAAAGGCTCATATTATGACAAGCTTGTTGCTAAGTAGAACGAAGAGTATGTCTCGTCTGAGAAAGCTGGCCACACCAAAAATTTTTTTTCCTACTATTAAACATAGATTGAACTCAGAATTGTTTTTCTTCATAAACTTCCAAATTACACAATTTTTATCTGGCCATGGAAATTTTGCTAAATATCTATATAGGTTTCATCTTCGGACTAATGATTTGTGCGTGTGTTTTAAAAAGCAGCCACAAGGTGTAGAGCATTTGCTTTTTAGTTGTACAGCATTTAAAACTTCAAGAATATGCCTGAAAAATGATTTGAGAAAATTAGGTGAAACATGGCCAGTGAAACTCAATGTTTTTGTAAAATCAAATCTGCTTTTCTACTCATTTGTCAAGTTCATAAAATCTTGTAATTTTAGTTAAATTGTTTTCCACTGTTTCTTTGTTAAATCAATTTACTTCTGTAAGCCCCGTGTTGTACTTCTGTGGTGCACGGGGAGTTTGCTTTTGTTCAAATAAAAAAATGTACATATTTAAATCAAAAATTAAAAATATTCCGATCAGGATTGGCAACACAGAATTTTAAAATCACTACTAGATTTAACATGTGATTCGTATTTCACTTAATTTTACATTTGAAATGCCTTTAGAAATTAGCGCTGGAATTTCCAAAATGCCAAGCATACATCAAGAAATTTTAATATCCTGTTAGTTTTGTTTATTTTCTTGAAGTCTGAATAGGGTATTCGAATTCAACACTGGTCTTTGATCCTCACTTGACAGTAAAATACATTATTTTCATTTTATTATATGAGCAACAACATCCAATTAACTATAAAGTTAATTTAATATTATTTTTATTTTACTAATTTTTTTATTTTAATGTAGACAAGTTTTGACATTGTTCCAATTAATTTAAAATTTTAATAAACAAAAATAGATCTAAACTAAAATGTGCATAAGTACATTTCTGTTGTAATAATCTCATTTTGCGTTAAAACAGCCTCACATATATGGATCAGTTTTTTTTTACAAATTGATATGAAGTCATTTCAAAATTACCTACTTGATGTTTATGCGGGATTTTCTTTATCAGTATGGCTCACATGTTCCGCTAACATAATTTACTCTTTAATGAGTTTAAAAATTTAACAATTTTTCACAGGTCTTCATCAAATTAAAATTAGAGAACAGATTTTTTCACTTATCTCTGAAAATCTAATAAGTAGTCAAAAGGAAAGTAAGTCAAATCAAGTTTTTTTCATCAGAGAAGAATTTAAATCCGAAAATAATAGATAATTTTACATTTAAAGAATTGAAATGTAAATAAAGAGAAGACGATGAAGATAGAAGTAACTGGAAATAAATATCAGCAGTACTGGAAATGTATATAAAGAGCTAACACACTGTAATGCTAGCGAAGATTCTTAACTGAAACCAATTTGAAAATCATGTGGGTCAAATATATATATAGATAAGCGATACGAATCACGAAGATGCTTCCAAACTTCACCAAGAACAGACAGCTGTTGTGAAAGAATTTTCAAAATGTCTGGAAGTCGACTTGATCAAAATGGAAAGAAATGTGGCAGAAGCAGACGACTCTTCAAACTTGAGAGACCTAGTTATATTGTTTTGTTGTTCAAACCTTGTTTTTCTCTTTTTTGGATGAAGGACATGATGGTTAAAGTGGAAATGAAAAACAAAATCCATTTCAGAAATATTACGTGCTAAATTCATAACAGATGCTTTCCCTATTTCCATACTAAAAATACCAATTTAAAATTCGGACTTTCGAAATTCTGTCGCTTAAGAGTAAATGTCGAAAGAAAAATTAAAAGAGTCGTCTAAGGAGACCAATACAAATGGGAAACACGAAATATTTCCAAGCAAGTCCAAAGTCTGTAGATGATTGGTAGGTAGTTAATTAATTAACGTCGCACTGGAGCAACACAATTGGCTATTGGCTACAGTCCTGGATCAATTTTGTAGGGAAAGATCAAAGGACAAAACCTCGTAATTTTGAACCACGGTCAGATGACGAAACAACACATGAGCTGGAACCCCACTCTCCAAACTTCTACACCACGCCAACGTGAGGACATTTGAGGTCACGACAGATTTGACATACACCAGCCCTCGTGTACACAATGGTGTTGCTGGACCGAGTTTCGAACTCGCAACACTCTTGCTCATCCGTTACTCTTCCAACTGTGCTACAGTGGCCTCCTGTAGAATGAGATTTTAATATTTATTTAACCCAAAATGCATAATGGGATACTTTGAATTCCCGTTGTCAATTTGATAGTAATAAAAAGCGTCAATGATAGATAAAATTCGTATACCATCACTAAATCTAGCATGAACCACAACAGGAAAGAAAGGATAAAAAGATGGGTAAGGTAAGATTGGAATACTTTCAAATGACAAGTTGTCGAGTTGTGTGGAAAAAGATTAAACCTGAATAATCAGAAACGGACAGATTTGCAAATTTAAAATGGATATTAGCAACCGAGTTTAAAAGACGACAAATTTAAAATATTTGTAAATTACCAATTAGTTTATTGAAGCATCTGAAAGTCAAAAGAAAAATCATTTGGAAATATTTTACGACTTGCGGAAAGGTGTGATTCATTTTATTGGTGCAACCGTAGAAATATTAAAGGAAAAAGTTATCTGAGGAGTGAAACAATTGTTCAAAATGCTAAAGTCTAGATAGATATAAGCAGGTTATTTCCATCTACTTCGTGTTTTAATTATCGGATAAGAAAACTCAAAATATTGAAATTATATGAATCGTTGAAAAGAAGCTTGATCCAATTTTAAGCATTTTATCGCTAAAAATTTCTATAAAAATGAACATAAATGTACGAAACTGAATGTTTGTTTAATGAATACAAAATGATATTCAAATATTGAACTTAGTTTATGCAATGATATATGAAAATACATAAATCACATTATGAATTCCTCAACTTCCCAATTTAGTTTATTTGACTCTTGAAGATATATGTAAACATTTCTGACAATATTTAACAGTAGAAGTTTCCGAATATCTACAAATGTTAACAAGTATTTTTAACGATTAAATATTTAAAGCAGAATTTTCTTTTGAAATATACAAAAGCTTTTAGTTTACTATTTATATCCATTAAGTAGTACAATACACCAATGTTCTGACTTTTACAGGTAAAATAAAAAATACAATAGTTTTTATTAATCCTTTACTTCAAATACTAAAAAATCAATTTTCAAACCAGACAGATTTCAACGAAATGTTAAAAGCATTGCACTTCAAGTCATTTTAAAAATGTCCTACACATTTGGCAGTAATAACTCACATTCGAATAAGATAACATTTTATCTAAAAACCTTAGATCAACGTTTTAAAGGAAAAATATTCCTTATTTGGAAATGTTTCATCGATAAAGGATAATAAAAGATACAGATATTTTGGTGCATAAATATGTGAATGCTTGTGGCACATTTGACCGGGCATCTAATTCAAATTGAGAATCTTAATACATGTTTATATTTCATCTTATTCACATTAAAATTTGTGAATACTCTTTTTACTTATGAATATAATTTTTCCATAAGTAATTCTTTGTTGATTTATATGCATTAAGAAATAATATTTGTGTTGGTACTACGGAGAAAACCGAGAGTGAATGTTAATAAATCAGTCCTGTTTTCTTTGTATGAAAGATAATTTAAAGCATATCAAAATTATTGTTTTTTTGCATTCTAAAATGTTTTTGAAAATACAATAAAAAGGAATAAGTTAATCTTAAATATAAGCTTCAAATAATAAAACATAAATTAGGATTACTCAGCACATCTCTCTGAAGAATTGAACGTCGTACTAAACACATTTTGAATGAAATAATAATTATAATGTATTCGTAAAGTTTCTCTCTTAGAACGGAGTGTATTTTTGTAAGTGTATTTTTATATCTAAGTACGCAAATTTAAATACTTTGTTTAATAACAGGTAAGTAGGTAGTTAATTAACGTCGCACTCGAGCAACACAACGGACTATTTGCGATTGTACAGGATCAATCCTGAAGAGATAGATCCAAGGACAGCACTTCGTAATTTTCAACCACGGTCAGATGATGAGGTCAACACCTGCTGATTGCTAAATATTATTTCCCTGAATTGGATGGTAGGTATTTTGATTAACATCCCACTGGAGTAACACAACGGACTATTGGTGACGGTCTGGGATCAATCCCAAGATTCGAGGACAACACCGCGTAATTTTGAATCAAGTTCAGATGACGAGGCAACACTTGAGCTGACACCTCACTCTCCAAACTTCCACACCACGCCAACGTGAGGATATTTGAGGACACGACGGATTTAACATGAACCAGCCCCCTTTGAACACTACGGTCTTTGGCTGGATTCGAACTGACAACCCTCTGGTTGCTAGTCCGTTACTTTCCCAACCGGGTTCTTTGAATTGGAAGAAAATGGGGAAAGAAATATCCATTAGGTGTGTGTAAAATCGTGGCAGAACAATTGGGAAAATGTGGCTAGTTATTTCCAAATTTCCACCCAAAGACCGTCGTGTACACGGGGGCTGGTGCATGTTAAATCTGTCGTGACTTCAAATATCGTAATGTTGGCGTGGTGTGGAAGTTTGGAGAGGGATGTCATCTCAGATGTTGACCTCGTCATCCGACCGTGGTTCAAAATTACGAGACGTTGTCATTGAATCTTTACCTTCGGGACTGATCCCGGACCGTCGCCAATAGCCCATTGTGTTGCTCCACTGCGACGTTAATTAACTACTTACCTACCAAGCTTCCACACCACGTCGACATGAGGGCATTTGAGGCCACGAAAGATTTAACGTGTACCGACCACCACGTATACGACGGTCGTAGTTTCGACCGAGTTTCTAAGTCGCAACTCTCCAGGTCGCTAATCCGTTACTTTGCCAACTGGGCTACCGTGCCCTGTTTAATAACAGGAAGAAAAGCGAGCTATGAATAGAATTAATTAATTTATGGCTTCCAGTTAATAAAGATTGATCTGTAAGCCCAATGAAACTTTAAGTGTGTTGTGCATGTTAATGTATGATCACCTACAAAACTATGAAGAAATAAGTACATCTGAATGCACAGGGCACCTTGAATGGCTTTCAGAAACCCTCACGAAGCGAATGTGAAGGTTTAAATGTATAAGGGCTATCAATTCTCTACCGTTACATCATTTAAGTAAATTTGGATGCGAGACCAATATGAAGCCATGGAAACGCCCAGCAATTATGAACAAGACAAGTGATTTTCGTTCTAATAAAACCCGCTATAACCATCACTGTGAGGTTATAACAATATAACCGGAAAAGGAGTCTAATTTCTTTTCCAAAACAATTTGAGCGTTTTTTTTAGCGTCGTGCTCTAAATTCTAAGCATAATATCAAAGGGCTCCGTTATATTCAGAATTTCATGATTAAAGACTTCTACAACGACCATCGGTTAACGAGAGGTTTTTCCCTTCCTTGGGATTCCTAACATTCCAACCTCTCAAATAATTATGCAAATTAAGGACTAGGTAACGCGAATTAAAAGGAGAGAGGTAATTATTCTTTCTCTAAATTCTAATATTCTATGGATTATTACTTTCTTTTCGTTCGCGAATTCTTGTAGGTTTTTCTTAATTTTTATTTGGGTGGTGTTTTTTTCACTGGCTTCATTATGCGAATAGTTCTAGGAGGAAAACAACCTTTTCATACTCTTTTTCTTTCCCCGATATTAAGTGGATAGTTATCATAAAAAATAATTTTCGGAACGCTTTACGTGAAAGTGAATAATTCGTGACAATGAGCATTAAAGGAACTGTTATTCCTCCTGCTAATTTTTAGAACCGGATCGGTATTGCAAATCAGTGGTGTTAATGTATTTGCTCTACTTTTTATAATACACATAATTAGGTATCAAGTAGTGAAATAGAATATTTCTGCTTATTCATTTTTGAATAGGAAATTCATTTTCTTTGTTGTCAGTAGTTACAATTACCGTGCTTTTAGTCTTCGTTGAGATATTGATTCTTCATAATTTTCAAGATAAGTTAATTGTTTCCCTCGTGTCTTAAAATATAATACTTTAATAATTAAAAATGCGGAGTATTTAACAATAAAGAATAATCCGATTTTACTCTTTCTCATCGCTGATCAAAATTGCATATTCGGATCTTTTATTTACTGCATGTCAATTTTTGATAGATGTACTCCACATTTATCGACAAATGCCAAGAGCACTTAGCTGTAGCCATATTTATTGTGCATCTACACTAACTGACATTGAAAATGCAACACCCAGAAGGAGTGCGCAGAACTGGACGAAATTTACAGGGTAGACGCAGCTCACCGAGATATGTAAATGATGCAAACTGCGCAGCTGTCCTGCGCAAGGCGAGTGAAAAACCAGGGAAGGAACCTGCAAAAGTGGTCAGTTTCGCGCCGCTCTGTTTGCCAGGTAAATCAAGTTGCAATTTGTTTTTGTGTCTCAGAGGAAACGTCTAGTAGCGGAGAATGCCAGGACGCCGCCAATCAAGACAGTTCCAGCAAACAGACGACTTCACGAGGGGTATGGTGATTGGCCTCAGAAGGGCAGGTTGGTCCATACGTCAAATCTCAGCAGATACCCACCTACACGCGTCAACGGTATTACCGGTTGTGGCACAGATGGTTGGACCATCTCATGAAGGATCCCATGTTGGACCAAAGGAATGTGGCACGTTTGAGGGCTTCCGGTGCAGCCAGAGTGACGTCAGCACGCGTGGACCGACGCATCTGCCGGCAAGCATCGGCGGCCCCGCAAGCCACGTCTGTCGCCATTTTGCAGCATGTGCAGGACACCCTTGATGCTCCCATATCGTCCAGGACCATTAGCCACCGATTGATCGCTGGTGGCCTGCACTCATGGCGCCCGTTGAGACGACTACCATTGACCCAACAGCACAGACGTCTCCGTTTGCAATGGTGTCGGGATAGAGCCACGTGGACGACGGAATGGCACAGGGTGGTGTTCTCAGACGAGTCACGCTTCTGTTTTAGCAATGACGGCCGCATCTGTGGAACGCCATACCGCGAGACAACGCGGTATAATGGTTTGGGGCGCCATCGCCTACGATTGCAGGTCACTTCTGGTCCGTATTCAGGGCACTATGACGGCCCAACGATACGTGGATGACGTGCTGCAGCCCGTGACACTACCTTTCCTTCAGGGGTTGCCCAATGCTATTTTCCAGCAGGATAACGCCCGGCCGCACACGGCACGCATCAGCCAACATGCCCTGCAAGGTACCCAGGTGCTTCCCTGGCCAGCTGTCTCTCCTGATCTCTCACCTATCTAACATTTCTGGGACGTCATTGGACGTCGCTTGCATGCGTTGCCACCGGCACGTTCAGAAGACGAACTCTGGCAAATGGTTGACAGGGAATGAGCAGCCATCCCTCAGGACACCATCCGCACGCTCATTGCGTCTGTACCTAGACGTGTTGCTGCCTGTATCGCCACTCGCGGTGGTCCTACAACCTACTGATCAGACGTTCTTGCTGCTCAGTGACAAGGTGTATAATGTTGCAATAAAGATCACTTATTGCTCGTTGCTGTCTCTCTCTGTTTGCCTAATTTCATCACTTTCTGCCAACTCCTTCTTGGTGTTGCATTTTCAGTCAGGTAGTGTATTTCAATCTAAAAATTTATTTAAAAATGCACTTTTTGGAAAAACATAATAGTAGTTTACCTTGGTTAAAAGGAAGCTCTTGAAATAATAGAATAGGAAGAATAGGAACGATTTCAAATACGAATGAAATTATCAAAATTAATTTTAAATTATTTGCTACTTTTAAATGCAAAACATCAACATTACATAGAAAGTCAATAGGAAAACTTCAGTACCTCATGGAAAATTCAAGGAAAATCAGAAGTTGAAGAAAACTACAAATGAAGGAGTTTTTATTTTGTGGTTTGATTTTTGCAAGCAAATTTGTCATATGATATGATACATCATAAAACCATACGAGTTCATTCATCTTAGTTAATCCTTGTAAGGGCAATGTTTCATAAATTACTGTTTTGAACGTTTCAGTAAATTTAACTTGTATTCATAAGATTAAGTAACTAAGTATACTTGTCTTTTAAGCTCTTCCTTACATGTGTTTTTAACTGGCAAAATAGTATTACTAGGTCTATAGTTACGAAATTCAGTGTAGTATAGGTCAACAGTTTGGCATGAAATAATTTAAATAAAATGGCGGATATACCAAATGATTCTATGGTGAAGATTGTCTTCTTTTGGACTTTGCTCCATAGAACCCCAACATCCAATCCAACCAAATGATTCTAAGTTAAACAGTATAGTTTCATTTATTTGCGATTGCTGATTTGTTTTAAAAAAATTAACAGCACAAATTGGAAAACCCTCATTTCAGGGAAGGCATTTGATTTGAAATAAATTAAAAAATTATTGGTGTTCCGAAGCGGAGGATTTGAGGTTTTCTTCTCCATAAAAGCTACCAGGAAGCTAAATTCAATTAAATGCTGATTAGAAATATGCTTCCTTTGTTGCAAAACTCAGCTGCAAATTAAGTTTTAATTACTTCTAGCTTGAATAATCTAGCATTCATGGAAAGCATTAATCACTAAACGGATTTAATTTGTTCGCCACAAACAGAATCAAGAAATCGAAACGTATTCAAAATTGCGCCTCATTTGTATTTATATTAATCAATCACATCTCTCTCCTCAATGTTTAACATTTAAAACTCAATTACTATAGTTCATATTTATTTCGAGTTCCATGTTTGCTGCAACAAGTTTATCTACAACATATGAAAATCGAAAACGTATTTATTCTTTAGACTTAATACAAAAACGCAACGCTAGTCATATCAAAATTAGTTTCAAATTAATTCAAAATTCGACACCTGTTATTTAGAATCCTGTGATTTAGTTATTAATGTTCTACATTTGATATTACTGTTTCCTTGTTTTCTTTTCAGATTGAGGAATACATCTCTGCACCTAAAATGTGAATATTCATCATTCTCCAAGACCACAAATGGAAGGAAGGATATGTTTTCTCCTTATAGCATTACACGTATCTATTCGAACTGTTTGGACAAATTCAGAAAGTGGTAACAGATATCTGGATATTTTTTCTTGTACAATTTTTATAACATCTATTACAGAAATTATAGGCATTTTCTGTAAATTAAATGTAGGTGGTAGTAGTGTTTCTGCTACCGAACGTGTTTCCTGTTCGTATTGCGTACATGACGTCATATGACTTGTTTTTAGAATACGATTTCTACGCCTTGCCAGTAAAATTCCGAAGAATAAATTCTAAATTGATAAACGATAGTTGATTGGTTAACGGCTGTTACATTTATTAAACGCCAAACGTTGCCGAAAAGGTGATAAACTACCATTTTAAGGTTATCAGACATGAATAATTTGAGGCTATTTTGGAAATGGAAGTAAAATCGTCCGTTTTCCGTCTGGTTTGTTTAAATTGAAAATACCTCTCATAGTTTGAAACATTAATAAAAATATATCTTAGTCAAAGTTGCCAAAATTGACATGTTTGTGTGAAGCGTCAAATATAAAAGTTTGTTTTATACACGACACGGGGGAAATATTGTTAACTTAATTTGTATACTAATGCATAATTCTTTAAATTTCAAAGGTTTTATCAGGACAATAATGAATTACAATATTTTATTAATAAATTTTTTCTCTCTAGTAATTAAAACTAACACTTACTGCTAACGTAAATAAAATTTAGAAGTATATAGAAGTATAAGGTTAAAGAATTCTCCAGACTTTAAAGAATATCATAATCTGCAACAATTAAATAAAATTTATCTTTATTTTGTTTTCCTTAGCTAAAAGGTAGGTATTTTAATTAACGTCACACTGACTGGAGCAACACAACCCTTAATTGAAAGGAATTACTAAGTTATTCTTTGGCTTTTAATTTCATTTCAATAAAACAAATTAAAGAGGTTATGATAAATATTTTTGTCCAAGGGAAATAAAGAAATATTTAGTCAAGTCTTAGTTTTATTTTGATTTCTGCAATTAAAAAGTCTTAAATTTAATTGAATGTTAAAATTTTCAATGTATTTCGAATAAAAGTATTTTTTGGGGGAATATTCCTAAAAGAACTGATGTGCCGTAGAATGCTCATGAATTCATAATTCTTCCTCGAATTTAATTGGAGGTGTTCATTGAAAACATGAATTGATTCTTACTTCAAAAAGCATATTTAAATAGCCAACTCAGACAGTTAGATCAGGGATATGTTTTATAACATTAATTACTGTTTATTTTAAATAATATAATTAACATACTATATTAATAATATATTAACATAATGATATTATTAATCGAAATAAGGTTTTGAATTAAGTTAAAATTTGACAGAAATATTCCTCCTGATTCGCCGAAAACGACAATATGACGCAATAAAATTACCTCGTTTTCATCTCGACCTTAAAAAGATTTCCAAAACAAATAGGGGACCGTCGTGGCTCAGTGGGTATGCCCACTGCCCTAGCAACCTTCGAGTTGTAGGAGGCGCAGGTTCAATTCCTGTCAGGTGCATTCCTCCCTAGGTGTATTTCTCTCTTCTGGGTCAGTAAAAACTTTCATTGTGTGTGTCTATTACTTGATGTTGTAAGTATTGTATCTGGCTCAGCATGGCCAAATATGGCCCTGCGCCATAAAACTCCCAATCAACCAAAACAAATAAATCAAAATAGTAAACATTTTGTTATTGTGAGTGAGATGGCAACAATGCATAATATACAGCGATCAAGTAATGGTAATTAACATCGGAGCAACACAAAGGGCTATCGGGATCAATCCCCAAGGAAAAGAACCGAAGACAACACCACGTAATTTTGTACCACGGTCGGATGACGAGGTCAACACCTGAGCTGGCACCCATCTCTCTAAACTTCCACACCACACCAACTTGAAAACATTTGCGGCCACGACAGATTTAACCTGCACCAGCTCCCGTATATACGACGGTCTTTGGTTGGACCGAGTTTCGAACTCGCAACTCTCCGATTGCTAATCCGTTACTCTTCCAACGGAGCTATCACGGCCAATTCTAAAATATAGTTTTATTGAAATAAATGGACACAATTCAAGTTTCTAAATAGGGAAATCAAAAATAATTGACTCAATGATGTTTAGATACAATCTCTTCAAAGATAAGATTGCCAGAAGAAAAGTAAAAATGACGTTAATATAGTCACTAAAAATAAATACGAATTTTCCATAGTTATATGCAAGTCTACTAATTAAAAAGGACTGCTTATATCTTAGTGACGTATACTTGTCCAAAGTCTTGTACCAATCTGCATGCAGACTAAAATGTCATGTGGCTAGTGTTGAATGGCCGAGCATACAAATTGACTCCACCCATTGTCTATCAGCCACAATCGGTACTGATACTGATTGAGAAACTGATTTCTCTTCCAAGTCCTTCTAAAGACCATGATCATTCAGGCGCATAGAACTGTAGTCTATTTGTCAGCATCCTCTTAGATGGAACCATAGATCAAAAGTATCTGAGGAAATAGTTCTCCTTGCTCATTGTATGATAGCTTCATACAAAACTGTTCAGTTTGCAATAGGAAATGTTTAATCAAATCTTTGCAACCAACACGGAAAGAAAAGCATTCAACAGTTGTTTCTCAGTTATAACCATAACAATGCATGCAATACTTCAGATTGCTTAGATATAGATACATTAAAAAATTGATAGAGTTCAAAATGACGATACTTTTGTATGACTTCTTGAGCAGCGGTAACTCGGTTGGAAGAGGATTAGCAACCGGAGGGTTATGAGTTCGAAACATGATATAACCAATGACCATCGTGTACGTGGGGGCTGGTGCATGTCAAATATTCCGTGGCCTCAGATGTCCTCACGTTGGCGTGGTGTGGAAGTTTGGAGAGTGAGGTGCCATCTCAGGTGTTACCTCGTCATTGGACCGTGGTTCAAAATTACGTGGTGCTGTCCTCGGATCTTTCCCTCTGGGATTGATCCCGGACCGTCACCAATAGCCCGTTGTGTTGCTCCAGTGTGACGTTAATTGAAAATACCAATACCTATTATTTCTTACCTGAATATTCCATTTTTGTTGCATAGGATTCGTTTCTTGAAGCATTGCTATAAGGGTAAAGGAATGTATGTGGAACACCTGATCTTAAAACATTACCGAAATCAGGTAAATGTTTTTTAATGAGTCAAACGTTAAATCACGACAAAATCAAATAAGATTCATAAGTGATTAGGTAATTTATCAAAATGTATTGCGTAATACTAAAAAAAGTTAGAATCGTCGATTTTAAAACAATGATATCTAATATAGAACACCGAAAGAATTTGTCACTAACATACAAAAACCTTAACTCTACTATTTTCGTTTAAAAAGTATGTGTGATTTTTAGAATACAATCCCAGGCAATATTTGAACAGATATTCGATGTTTATTATAATTTATATTTAAGAGACAGATTTGCATTTGAATGCAAATGAATTGATTTGCATTTGAATGCAAATGAATTGATTTGCATTTGAATGCAAATGATTATTTGCATTTGAATGCGAAGATGGCCGTGTAATTTATGTCCGTACATTATACATCTGGTTGTATCTATTTTATTTGGTTTTATTCTAATAAATCTCATACGAATTATCTTTGGAGCAGGAGAAACTAAACGCTGCTATAAGATTGTTTCTGAGTAAAGAATTTGAACTTGTAGTTTAGTTATATGCCGTGAAACTGGTTTACTTTTTTTTTTTTTTTTTTTTTTATGGTTATCAATATATATAAATAACTATTTCCATAATTTATACTCTTTGAGGTCTAATTGGCCCTCGTTTTACCCAAATTGACCCCAGCTCATCTAAATATATTATTTGAGATAGTAGAGTCCCCATTAATACATGTTTTTATTTGTCAACTCCATTAGGATATTTAGACGGCAAAGCATGGAGTACTTAGATGGTGGAATGCAAATAAATTAAAAGTACGCTTACAAAAGTGTTTTCTTTTTGCTTTATGTAGATGGGAGTGTGCAAATTTCCATTTGAATCTGCTCCTTTGTACTTACCGATTACTTCTTGTGCAACTAATTATTTCATTGACTTTTATCAACACAGTTTCCTTCTCCTATCACCCTTTGGTACATTCAAGTAAGAAAGATACATCATATAAGCGAAACAAATACATAGTTAATAAATAGACAAAATAAAGACTGAAAGCAAGTAATCTGCCAGACGAGTAACTTTTACATTTCAAACGAATTATACTACATAGTTTTTGTTAAACTGTAGGTAGTTGAGTTTAGGACACTGGAGCTCCTCGGGGTTTGAGCGACGGTCTGGGATCAATCTCGAAGAAAAAGATCCAAGGACAACACCTCGTAATTTTGAACCACGGTCATATCACGAGGTCAACACCTGAGTTGGCACCCCACTCTACAATTCCACACCATGCGAACGTGCAGAAATTCGAGATCGAGACATATCTAACGTGCACCAACCCCCACGTACACGACTGTCTTTGGTAGGATCGAGTTTCGAACCCGCTAACCTCCGGTTGCTAATCCGTGACTTTTCCAACTGGGCTACAGTGGCCCCGTTTTTGTTAAAAGACAAGATTTAAATTAAGATAACTGATACTCGAAAAAGAGCGCTATTTAATATATGAAATTAATTACTCACTAGTGAACTAAAAGTCTGAAAACTAAACCTTTTTACACGAAAAGTGATCTTTTAAACAATGTTAAATATGAAGATTTGTTCAATATCCTGCTCCAGAGGATCAACAATGTGTCTTCGAAAATGTCACTGATTAATTTTTTCTTAATTTGTTTTAAAGAGCCTAACATTATTAAATTCCCACGGGGATCTCTTTCACACACACGAAATTGCTAAATAACTTTCCTTTAATACTGAAGAACATATTCTTACGTACCTAAATATTAATTTTCACCATACTTTTATGTTTGCAACAAATATAGTTTTCGGTGATTAAGCACAACTTTGTTTATGAAAACACCCGAGGGAATTTTGAACTGCTCAACAAATATTTTACAAAAATCGAAAATGTTTGGAAATGAGCAAGGCGTATTTTACCACTGATAATAGCTCAAATGGAACATTTTTATCCCGGTTATGTCAGACAGTTGTATTCTCCTTCTTTGATTCCGAATTTAATACAGGAACACACCAATCTTCTTGCCTGTTGCCTTAGGCCTATCACACATGACTTATCACAGAAACCTCTTAAATCGGGTTTTTCATGTTTGATATCCGAACTTCCTTATTTTTCGTGTTTTTTTATTAATATCAAAGAAGAATTTTGCTGTGTAATGAGGTGAGGCAGCGCTCCCTGGCACTTCCGGAATTAAAAATATATAAAAAATGAGCAAAAAAGTGGAATACAAGGGGAAAAAACCATACCCGTATTGTCCCGATTTCTGAAACTATACTGTTTTTTTCTTCTATCGGTTACAGTTAGAGGAATTGCCTTTCCGCCTGACAGAATTCAATGGCAAGTCCTCAATGACGGTATCTACCACTTTATATCTTCTTCCCTTTATTCTCCTCTTTTTTCATTTTTTACTTCCTATTGGTCACATTTACCTGTAATGGAGCGTATCGGAAATCGTTAAACACTGGACTCCGAAGTTGAGAGGTGGATCTGTGGGTTGGGTTGAGAGGTTGACCATGGTATCTTCTCCGATCACGAGTCGATCGGGAAAAAAAGGGGGAAGCTGCAATCATGGAACAGCAGCGAATTGATCAGAATGATCACAATCGATTTCGTGCCATTATGTGACGTTTCTGGTTTTTCAATTTCTTTCCGTTTGTTGTTGTCCAGTCGTGAGCGGTAAATAAAGTATGGTGTACATTTCACCAAGAACTTGGTCGTAGTGAAGAGCATAGGGTCTTAGTTTTGTACTGTTGGCAGTGAGTGCCTTAGTTTTGTACTGTTGGTAGTGAGTGCCTTAGTTTTGTACTGTTCGTAGTGAAGAACATAGGGCCTTAGTTTTGTACTGTTCGTAATGAACAACAAAGGGTCTTTGTTTTGTATTGTTCATAATGAAGAACATAGGGTCTTAGTTTTGTACTGTTCGTAGTGAAGAACATAGGGCCTTAGTTTTGTACTGTTCGTAATGAACAACAAAGGGTCTTTGTTTTGTATTGTTCATAATGAAGAACATAGGGTCTTAGTTTTGTACTGTTCTTAGTGAATAACATGGGTTCTTAGTTTTCGTGCTTTTCGTAGTGAAGAACATGGGGTCTTAGTTTTTCACTGTTTGTAGTGAAGAACATCGGGACTTAATTATGTACTGTTGGTAGTGAGTGCCTTAGTTTTGTACTGTTCGTAGTGAAGAACAAAGTGTTTTAGTTTCGTACTCTTCGTAATGAAGAACATAGGGTCTTAGTTTTGCACTGTTCGTAGTAAAGAACTAGGGACTTAGTTATGTACTGTTATTAAGGGCCTTAGTTTTGTACTGTTCGTAATGAAGAACAAAGGGTCTTTGTTTTGTATTGTTCGTAATGAAGAACATAGGGTCTTAGTTTTGTACTGTTCTTAGTGAATAACATGGGTTCTTAGTTTTCGTGCTGTTCGTAGTGAAGAACATGGGGTCTTAGTTTTTCACTGTTTGTAGTGAAGAACATCGGGACTTAATTATGTACTGTTGGTAGTGAGTGCCTTAGTTTTGTACTGTTCGTAGTGAAGAACAAAGTGTTTTGATTTCGTACTGTTCGTAGTGAAGAACAAAGTGTTTTAGTTTCGTACTGCTCATAGTGAAGAACATAGGGTCTTAGTTTTGCACTGTTCGTAGTAAAGAACTAGGGACTTAGTTATGTACTGTTGTTAAGGGCCTTAGTTTTGTACTGTTCGTAATGAAGAACAAAGGGTCTTTGTTTTGTATTGTTCATAATGAAGAACATAGGGTCTTAGTTTTGTACTGTTCTTAGTGAATAACATGGGTTCTTAGTTTTCGTGCTTTTCGTAGTGAAGAACATGGGGTCTTAGTTTTTCACTGTTTGTAGTGAAGAACATCGGGACTTAATTATGTACTGTTGGTAGTGAGTGCCTTAGTTTTGTACTGTTCGTAGTGAAGAACAAAGTGTTTTAGTTTCGTACTCTTCGTAATGAAGAACATAGGGTCTTAGTTTTGCACTGTTCGTAGTAAAGAACTAGGGACTTAGTTATGTACTGTTATTAAGGGCCTTAGTTTTGTACTGTTCGTAATGAAGAACAAAGGGTCTTTGTTTTGTATTGTTCATAATGAAGAACATAGGGTCTTAGTTTTGTACTGTTCTTAGTGAATAACATGGGTTCTTAGTTTTCGTGCTTTTCGTAGTGAAGAACATGGGGTCTTAGTTTTTCACTGTTTGTAGTGAAGAACATCGGGACTTAATTATGTACTGTTGGTAGTGAGTGCCTTAGTTTTGTACTGTTCGTAGTGAAGAACAAAGTGTTTTAGTTTCGTACTCTTCGTAATGAAGAACATAGGGTCTTAGTTTTGCACTGTTCGTAGTAAAGAACTAGGGACTTAGTTATGTACTGTTATTAAGGGCCTTAGTTTTGTACTGTTCGTAATGAAGAACAAAGGGTCTTTGTTTTGTATTGTTCGTAATGAAGAACATAGGGTCTTAGTTTTGTACTGTTCTTAGTGAATAACATGGGGTCTTAGTTTTTCACTGTTTGTAGTGAAGAACATCGGGACTTAATTATGTACTGTTGGTAGTGAGTGCCTTAGTTTTGTACTGTTCGTAGTGAAGAACAAAGTGTTTTGATTTCGTACTGTTCGTAGTGAAGAACAAAGTGTTTTAGTTTCGTACTGCTCATAGTGAAGAACATAGGGTCTTAGTTTTGCACTGTTCGTAGTAAAGAACTAGGGACTTAGTTATGTACTGTTGTTAAGGGCCTTAGTTTTGTACTGTTCGTAATGAAGAACAAAGGGTCTTTGTTTTGTATTGTTCATAATGAAGAACATAGGGTCTTAGTTTTGTACTGTTCTTAGTGAATAACATGGGTTCTTAGTTTTCGTGCTTTTCGTAGTGAAGAACATGGGGTCTTAGTTTTTCACTGTTTGTAGTGAAGAACATCGGGACTTAATTATGTACTGTTGGTAGTGAGTGCCTTAGTTTTGTACTGTTCGTAGTGAAGAACAAAGTGTTTTAGTTTCGTACTCTTCGTAGTGAAGAACATAGGGTCTTAGTTTTGCACTGTTCGTAGTAAAGAACTAGGGACTTAGTTATGTACTGTTGTTAAGGGCCTTAGTTTTGTACTGTTCGTAATGAAGAACAAAGAGTCTTTGTTTTGTATTGTTCGTAATGAAGAACATAGGGTCTTAGTTTTGTACTGTTCTTAGTGAATAACATGGGTTCTTAGTTTTCGTGCTGTTCGTAGTGAAGAACATGGGGTCTTAGTTTTTCACTGTTTGTAGTGAAGAACATCGGGACTTAATTATGTACTGTTGGTAGTGAGTGCCTTAGTTTTGTACTGTTCGTAGTGAAGAACAAAGTGTTTTAGTTTCGTACTGTCCGTAGTGAAGAACATAGGGTCTTAGTTTCGTACTGTTCGTAGTGAAGAACACAGGATCTTAGTTTCGTACTGTTCGTAGTGAAGAACATAGATTTCTAGTTTTGTACTGTTTGTAATGAACATAGGATCATAGTTTTGTGCTGTGCGCAGCGAAGAATATAGGGTTTGAGTTTTCTATTGTTCGTAGTAAATACGGAGCAGTTTGTTTATTATTGTAGTGCCTCAATTTTCAAATGTGCCGCGGCACACTGGTGTGTATTAGGTATGGTGAAACGGCTTGAATTGTATAAGATTTATTTAATTTCAACGATTTAGTTTTGAACTTTTGACAAAGGTGCTCACAAATAATTTCACGTAATACCCGTAAAAATAGTTAAGTAGAAGGCGATTTACAGTTCTCATATTTTCACTTTTAATGAATACAATTCTGTAGGCATTACTTCCATATGACGTCAGTACACTTTCTCTACAGTATAAAGAAAAGTAAATAAAATTTTTTCTGTGTACAATTTTAAGAAAGTTTATTTTTTAATTATTTACCAGTCTTTTTGTTGAGCAGTTCACTTCAAAATCGAAGAAAAACTATTTATATTTGAAACAAAACTGGGCAAATGCCCCACTTATTTTGATACGGAAATTTTAAAGTAATATTTATTCATATTTCGTAATAGACTAATATTCATTACGAATAATAAAGTAGTAGTAATTGAAAAAGTAATAACTATGAATGATCTTATATGCATCTAGTCACATATTCACATATCTACGTATCGCATGAAGCCCTCAAAAGTGAGTGATAAATAAAAGTAAAATGGGAATTTCTAACAGCATTGTTTGAGTATTCGTGAGTCATTCGTATCCTATATCAACCGATATGACAATTTTTATGCGCTTACAATAATCACTTTAAAGTTCACAGTAAGTAAAATCGAAATTCTGAATTCTATTTTTAACTTTGGGTATCCACTGAAATAAAATGGCTACGCTACTAGCGTCATGGGAGGAATATGCCGTGAAAAGCTGGATACTTTCTACTCTGACAAATTCGTATTCCGTTAATTCAAAAATTAACTTGATGAATGGTCCAATTCAGAGTATTAATTCTCATTTTAAAAATTCACTGTCAATAAATTATACCTCTTGAAAATGATTCACATGTAATTTGTTTTCTCCAAAGAATCCGAATTCGCCATTTATTCAAACACGAATGCATTAAGGCTGACATTGTACATTTATCCGAATACACGCAAAACAAGCTATAACGTTCGTTGCACTCCAGTTATTAAATAAATGTTACGCTCAACGTCCAATTTATTTCCAAAAAGCTTTTACAAATACCATTCCATGCTTTGTGTTCGCAAAATGCTCTTGCACGCGCGTTTATCCGTATGATTGCATTTTGTTTATTGCTTAGGTCGGAATTTTCGTGTTTTTTATTTCTCGATGCTCTCTGAACGCTGTATTACTTTTTTAATTTTTGGGATGGGGTGCTTTTCGGGGTGGCAAATTGCGTTTGTGAAGGCCAAATGCGTTTAATTTGATTCTGGAAACTGGATGGAATTCGAGAGTTCATATTCTATGCATGCGCTGTGGGAATTCGAAATAAAATATTGCATGTTGTCCGAGAATCTCGCTTTTCTGTTTCTTTGGAAATAAAAAAATGGCGGATCTTAGCTGTTCGGAAATGTTACGTTGTTATCAGCTTACTTGGAGTAAAGAGGTTCCGAGAAATGTTTTCTTGATAAAAATAAATTTTACTTTTGATGGAAGTTTTTATAAGGTGCTTTTAGTTTTATAAATAAGCAACATTTTATAACCAACAGTTCAACTCTACGAAAATCGCTTCAGCCGAAAGGTCATACTGATTTGGTAAATGCTCCAATGGTGAATATTGTGGCGTAGAAGTAATTAAAATTTCGATTGAAGAAAATTTAAAGGGTTAGTTGGGGAAGAAAAGATAAAGTAAGCAAATTATAATAGAAGTGGAATTATAAATAAATAAGAATCAGTGTTTTGTATAATGCTAAGCAGAGTTTGCTGTTGCCTGGATGAAAGCTACGGCTCGCTTGAGAGCCATGGTACCATGAGTAAAACTTTAGAATAGAAGACAGATTGAAATGGCTCCTACAGTCTAATGCTAAACACAATTATCTCGTGTCTATCATTAATCTGCATCGCACCATCAGACGTTCTTCGTCAAAATGTGAAAGTTTTATGAGATATTTTTATGAGTCTCAAGATAACATAGTAAGCTATGCCAGACATCAACGTTCTTGGACCCACAATTGGTCCAACCGTGATTACATGTCTTTTGATGGATGGCTGTGTTTCTCCCAACGCAAATGAATTGTGGTCAACGGCCAAAAATGGGCGATAATGGCTAAGAACGACACCTGCAAATCGATAGCAGGGGCTAAAACTGATGTACGTAGTCATTTTATTCCGCACTTTTGATTTATGTTGAAAGTTTCATGCCGAATAACCTACTTCCATTGTCTTCGCAAAGTGTAATGTTGGTGCAATTGGCGAAATTGCTTCAATCTCCAATCGAGACTGCCACCACCCAGGGCATTTTACACTTATGGGGATACTTGCTTAAACGTTTGTCGCATTTAAAACACATGTTTTGATGTACAGTAACCGTGATTCGATACTATTTTGTCAATGATGCTCCTGTATCAACATCAGCAATCTAAATATAGCTATTGGTTCCGACGTCATTTCACAACGACATTCTTTAGTGGAGAAAAATTAGTTTCATACATAGAACATTATTCATTCAACACAATTTCTACAGATTATAATGGCTGTCCTGATAAGACTTGATATTTTGGAAACTTATAATGTGTCCATTCACAGCAGCTGTAAATATCTGAGGGAATGTATATGTTAAATTACCGAGCATTACTTTAGTTGTCTTATTTTTCTTTTATTTAGATTTTGTAGGAATGAAGTTCACAATATGCTATCAATGCGATGCAGTGAATCAGAGATTACACTTTTTCGGCATCATATTGCGAAGGTATTAGAGAAATAGTCTTCACAACTTTCACCGTCTAATATAATGGAAATAGGGAACCAAAAGTAAACATTTTATGTCGCACAGAATAGCGCAAAATGTTAATGATAAAATATTTCTCTTTGCTTACATATCGTTGGCATAATTCCCCAAATATGTGCGAATTTACAAAATAATTATTTCGCGAAAATAGCGTTTAAAGTTTTGACGTTTTGGGAAACATTGTGCTATATTTGGTAGCAAGTCTAGGTACCAATTTTGTTTACTTTGTTCACGAATCAGAATTCGAGCCTCGCCTATACTAAACTTCACATTACAATCTAGAAAAAGCATTTAGGATTGTGCTGATGATATGTATTGTTGGAAATAGATTTTTTCCTTTAAACCATCTGAGCTCGCGAGATTTTTATTTGTGTAGTGTTGTTTTTACCTTACAACACACATAATGACTAAACCACATCTTTTGAAAGAATTCATGGATTCTTTCAACCTTTGATTAATAAATTTAACTGATCCTTTCCTTCGCACAGAATCCTTTGGAAAGATCGATCGTTATTCTACTTAGAATAGATTCCTTTGGAAAGATTCGTCGTTCTACTTAGGATAGATTCCTTTGGAAAGATTCGATCGTTCTTCTACTTAGAATAGATTCCTTTGGAAAGATTCGTCGTTATACTTAGAATAGATTCCTTTGAAAAGATTTGATCGTTCTTCTACTTAGAATAGATTCCTTTGGAAAGATTCTATTGATCCAAGAGTAGGTCAAAATTGGTTAAAAATCATGTATGGGGAAGTGCAAGGTGTAATTATGCGTGTGAACCCCTCTCAGAGGGTTAAACACAAGGTGTTTCGAAACTGTCTATATAAATTTTAAGGTTGGTTGGTTGGATTCTTATGGCGCAAGGGCCTTATTTGGCCATGCTGCGCCAGACACAAGACATACAACATCAAGTAATGGACGTTCACACACAAGGAAAGATTCGCTGACATAGATGAGAGAAATACACCTAAGAAGCTAGGGAATTAAAATTTAAACAGTATTTTCATAGGGATGTGTCGGTGGGGTTGCGCAGCTTGGTCCCCATGATCACCGTATTTAATCATGTATCCGATTTCTTCCTCTGAGGATCCATCAGGCATCGGGTATGAGACTCTCGTTGACTCCGAAGCTGACCTCATTATAAGAGTTGACGTCGCTGCTGCAAGTGTTCGGGAAAGGACAGTTTTTGACGTTATTAACGCATCGACGCTATTAGGAGTGTATTATTGTTTATGCGCGCAACTCTGAGCCCTCCACTGGGAAACTTTAATGCTACAACTTTTGTCAAACTAAAAATTGGATTAGTAAAATATTTATTATGTAAAATTGCAAAATTTGGAGTTTTTCATATACTTGCTGTCTTTTATTTCTGCACTTTAGTGCATCCAGGTGGAACTGGCTGATATAAATCTCTATATAAATATGATTGAATTTCGTTCCTATCTCCCCTAAGAGATTGTACTGAAGTTTTTGAAACACCTTGTATATAATACAAAACACAGCTAGATATGACTGTCTCCAGTGCATATCAGTTCAGGTGTGGACCTCGTCATCTGACCGTGATTCAAAATTACAATGTGTTGTCCTCGATTCTTTCACTTCGGGGTTGATCCCGGACCATCACCAGTAGCCCGTTGTTTTCTTTAAGTGCAACATTAATTAACTACCTACGTATCAACCAAGTGTATATTAAAATTATAGCCCTCATTTGAACTACAGCTGAGAATGCAAAATTTCGTGATAAGAATATTCAAGAATTTACCAAGAATATTCAAGGACTTTCCAAGATTTTGGATGCCTCCACGGTTTAAATCGCAAGATATACACTCAGTACCTTAAATTTGGACTGCGGATTTTCCAAATTTTGGGGTCGAGTTTAACCCTTCGGTATGCGTGGTCGAAATGCTACGTGATAGGCGTGGTCTGAGTAATAACCCTTTTTCTAAAGACTAACCCTTTTATCACTAAAAACATTGACAAATCAATGACGAATTGAAATATTAAGAGATTGATTTCATCAATTTTAATAATTGAGCAAACCTCTATTGGTTGAAATTGCAGACGTCACGAAGAGGCGTGGATTTTCTCGCAGATAAAAATAAAACAGAACAGATGTAAACTGATTTGCAGATACCACGTGATTTGTTTGGTTTGATTTGCCACTCTAAGATAATTTTTTGCTACACGAGGGCTAATTACACCAGGACTATACCCGTTCTGAAATGTTAATTCAATTCAGCTTAGGTTTTAGTTTGGTGTTTCAATCACCTTACCTGAGAATTAATCTTCTAGATTTGATAGCTCATGCATGAGATTGAGTGCTTACGAAGGAATTCTTCTGATAGGCTAAATATAGATGACAGTAATGCTTTTGTTATATTAATTAATTAACGTCGCACTGGAGCAACACAACGATCTATCGGCGACTGTCCGGGATCAATCCCCAAAGGAAAGATCCGAGGACAACACCACGTAATTTTGAACCACGGTCAGATGACGAGGTCAACACCTGATCTGGAACACCAATCTCCAAACTTCCACACCAGACCGACATGAGGAGATTTGAGGCCATGACAGATTTAACGTGCACCAGTCCCCTCGTACACGACGGTCTTTGGTTGGATTGAGTTTCGAACTCGCAACCCTTCGATTGCTAATCCGTTACTCTTCCAACCGGGCTAGTTTTTGTTATGGAATGTGCTTCCTGTACTCATACCGGATGTGACGTCACTTGCGTTATTTTTCGAAAAGATTTTAGCACGGCACCAAAAGAAATTCCAAAGAATGAATTCCGAATTTAAATATGATAATTAATTAAACTACAATTAAAGGTCAGACGCCACAACACAACTATATTAATATTAAAACATGATAAAATATTTTCCGAATTGCAGAATTTCGAGTGGCTTTTTCTGTCAAACTAAAGTAGGTGGTGGTAATGTTTCTGAGGAGGAACGGTGTTTCCTATCCGTATTATGAAAACGACATCAATTGGCTTATTTTTCGAATCGGATTTCAGCACGTTGCTTCCCTTTGGGATTCATCCCGGATCGTCAATAGCCCGTTGTGTTGCTCCAGTATGACGTTAATTCAACTACCTAATTGACTTCAACACATAGCCAATAGAGATTTTGAAGAATGCCTGAATTGATTTCTGATACTTAATTGGTCAACGCTAATTAGATTAAACACCCGATGTCGTCAAAACGACTATGAACCACATTTTAAGGGAAACCCAAAGTGTCCTATGCGAAAGCATTTGTGCAACAGGAAATATAATCTCCGTCTTCTACATAGTTCGTTTACACTGAAAATCAAAAGCGAAATGTATATAGATTACGTAATGGCAATGTATTCTATACACAGAATATATGTAAATATACATGTACAACTTATTCTCCACCACCGTTAGAGTTTTCCTCAGTAATTCTATATTAAACGGATACACGGAAAAAGCACATTTCAATGTGTACGCTTTTTATGGAGTACTAAATTTAAGAAAAATTCCTTTAAGCATATTGATTTAAGTAGAAACTAAAGTCCTACTATTTCTCCTCCGGCAGACTTAACGATTTATGAGTTCTCATAGTTTAAGAATAGTAAATGGGAAGATATCGATTTATGTATAGAAGTGTATTTAATTTTAGAATTTAATATTTATGTCAGAATCTTTTGAACCACCACCGCATAATCTATTACCTTTAACTTATTTACCTTTCATTTCATTAGGAAGACTTATACATTAGCATTCGAAAAATGAGGTAGTTTTTTTGGTTTAAGAAAGAAACATTGAAGCTTCCAATATTCTAGAAACTTAAGTCATACACGGTGAGTCAAAAGTCAGTTTCAATATTTAATAACTGCTATATTTGGTTTAATATTTACAATACCATAGAACAGTAGCGGCGAACCTTTTAAAGTTGCGCGTTAAAAATTTAGAAATAATATTCATGATGTTGCTGACGTGCCGAGCAGTTTGTAATGAGGCATAACAATAAAAAATTGATTGTTCCAGAATTTTATTTAGAGTACATTTATTGCCAAATGCTTTCCATCTGATTCATATTTCATCATTTCCAGTAATACGCAGACCGAACCACATTGACCAGTCATTATTTACGATCTTTTGTAAAATCATTTCGGAAAATAACGACTTACAAGCATTTGTAGAGGAGAAAATTGATAATTTACCCGTCTCTAGCATTTTTAAACAACCAAAGGTTTCGGGGAAGGGCATTGAAAGTTCTCATTATTTCCTCTTCTGTATTTGTTGAGTTTCTTCCGTGCAAAACAACTTAACAAAAAACAACTTAAAACAATTTTTACTTTTAACTTGTACATTGCAACAATCAAAATAAAATTTTGAATAATTTATAAGCTTATAAAATGATATCACCTGTAAATCGTTGAAGTGCCAGCAAAATTTTCGTACGTGCCAAATCTGGCATGCGTGCTATAGGTTCGCCATCCCTGCCATATAATCTTATATAGTATCTGAAGGAAATAGATTTACACTAGGTGCGAAAAATTAAATGTTTTAAAGGGCATCCATTTTGTGTTTCGCACAATTGTATCCTTTCCAAGGCGTTTTTCATGTGGTTTTGTTTAGATAGAATTTGAATAAAGTCAAAGTCAGTGTGACTATCTGAAATAATATGAGTTCCATGGGATCTTACTGTTTTCAGAACGGAAAACTAATATAATTGGTATTTCAATTGAATAAGAATTTCCACATGGTTCTAAAACCACTCAATCCCATGCTTAAAATTCCAACTCACTCCATAAAACCAAAATAACACAAACGCCTTTAAAAGTTATAGGCAAGTAGGCATTTAATTAACGTCGCACTGGAGCAACCCAATGGGCTATTGGCGACGGTCTGGGATCAAACCCGAAGGGAAAGAGCCGAGGAAATACCACGTAATTTTGAACCGCCGTCAGATGACGAAGTCACACCTGAACTGGAATTCCACTCTCCAAACTTCCACACCACACCAACGTGAGGAAATTTGGGGTCCGTGATTTAACGTGCAGCAGACCCCACCCCCATGTACACGACGGTCTTTGGTTGGATTCGAACTTACAACAATCCTGTTGCTATCCGTTACTCTTCCAACCGGGCTACCGCTGCCCGTCTTAAAAGTGGATAGGGTGACAAATGTTACAATTACATCTCAAATCTATATTAAAAGTAAAACTTTCCTTCTTCGTACTCTTTAACAAAGGTATCGGGTAGGTAGGTTTTGATTTTACGTTGCACTGGGGCAACACAGCGGGCTATTGGTGACAGTCCGCTTTCAATTCCGAAGGGAGAGATCTGAGGTTTAGACCTCGTAAATTTGAACCACTGTCCGATGACAAGGTCGACACTTGAGCTGGCACCCCAAACTTCCACACCCCAACAAGGTATTGACATTTGAGGCTACGACAGATTTAACGTGCACCAGCCCTCACGTACGCGACGATATTTGGTTGGATCGAGCTTCGAATTAGCAACGCTCCGGTTGGTAACCCGCGACTCTACCATTTGGGCTACCGTGGCCAACGAAGGTATCAGGCAATGAATGACCTACATTGTTTAGAAAACATTAGTTGTATAAATCGTAAAAGTTTCGAATTAAACGCAATCACAATAATGGTTAACTAATTGAATATACTGTTTAAAATATGAAAAGTATATGTAGTCACGTCTTTGTTTACGTGTTTTTGTGAGTGCATTTTATATGACGTGTACCACCAGGGTGAAATCATATGAAAGTAATTTTGTTTCGTTCAATATTGACTTAACCACCTGTTGCAACATGTATATAAATAGTACTTGATTTGTGTATTATTTTCCTTTTCTTGGCTTATTGATATCTGTTGCCAGAGGCTTATTTTTCATGTCTTGTCATTTTTTATTTCATAAATGTTAGGAGATAATGGAATGTTTAATAATGGATCGGAAATCCATGCTTGACATTTTTAAAAATGAAAGAGGAAATTTGCTGTAACCTTTGAGTGGATGCATTCCCTATTATATTAGAGTAACTTTTAGTCATCTTTCATGTTTTTTTAGTGATAATCTATAAAATACGTAAGCTATACAAACTATTAAATATTTGTTGTACCAGAAAAAATCTTATTTTAGTGGAATGGTACTTTCTATTAGAGTCTGTCTGATTTATTGGAAGTCGGATTTGAGCTTGGATATCAAGCAAAAAGTCAATAAACGTACCTGGAAGAATTTTTAATTGATAGAAGGTTTTTAATGTAATCAATATTTTCTTTAATAGATGACAAAAAATGTGAAGGCTTGGTGCAAATATATCAGGAGTTCCAAAAATGACTAATTTTTAAATATTTCGAAATAAAAAAGAAGTTTTTGAAAATCATGAGTTTTATTCAATTAAATTTAAAGATATTTCATTTTGCTCAGAAATAAGCAAAAATATTTAAACTTTAATTTGATACAAAGAATTTCCTGATATTTTGTAAATCTCAACAAATTGCACCAGCAGAGCAATTTGAATTCCAAACTTCCATAATTCTCCCAAAAATGTAAATAATTTACTCTAATTCCTACTTTCACTGTAGAAAACAGAAAAGCTATGATCATCAAGAACGTGTGCTATTTAATTGAAATAATGTTACTTGTATGTGGTGAGGTTGAAGCTATATAATTGTAAACTCACGTACTTTTGAGTGGTAAATTTTAATTTTTGAATTCATAACATCCTTTCAAAGTTTTAGTATTTTATCCGAATTTAAAAAATTGTGGTACAAAAATAGCATTTTCTCGGAGTTCTATAACAAAAGATTCTTCAGTACTAAATATATCTATTTTAAGACGACATCGGAAAATTCTAATGAATAGAAAGTACATTTGTGCAAGGACATCTTAAGTTTCTCATTTAATATTCATACACGTACCTAGTATTTTCCAACGTGGACAATTTAAAACTACTGTAAAGTGTTATGATTATCTCTATCTAGGTAAATTTTTATTTTCTACTTTCCAAGTATTCAAATTGATATTTTGCTCACCATACATTTATTTTTCTCCATTTCTTCAGAGAAATATTCATACCTCAAAAACCTTTCACATCGAATCTCCTATTCGATATTTTACACGAATTTAAAAGAATGCAAGTTTGTGTTCTCATTGTTCTTTTTACTATATTTAAACATGGGTTCCTATAAATTTTGCTCATAAATGGATCAGTTTTTCATTTATGATCCAATTTCTACAAGTTTCAAAAATATAGTGTTTGCATTTCATGTCTTCACTGATGTTTCGACTTTTCATCTAGTCTGCACACACAGGATCGTATATAAAGTTTTGAATTTCATTACAGGCTTCGATGTTTTTTATACTTGTGGACGTGCAGGTAAATTGATTTTCGAGATTTTATATCCAATTCCTGTACCAAGAAAATTAAATTAGACAAATATTTTACTATGTGTTGTTGGTAAAATGCAAAAGTTTTCAATTTCTATAGGGAATTTTTGATGCAAAATTAAATGCTTTTTCTGTGAAGCTAAATATAGGTGGTGGTAGTGTTTGTGTGATGGAACGTGCTTCCTGTTCCCATTCCGGACATGACGTCGGCTAGTTTTTCTAATACGATTTCAGCACATCGCCTTTCAAACAATGAATTCCGAATTGATATATGACAGTTAATTCGTCAAAAGCCAATTAGATTAGCCGTAAAACGTCATCAAATCGTCAATAAACATTTAAAGATAACTCCTGATATGTATCCTGCGAGATCATTTGGGAAACACGAAGTAAAATCTCCGTCTGGTTTGTTTGCGTCACTGAATATCCCTCTGAAACAACACTTAAAATTGAAGTATTTATAATATCAAAATTCTGAGGATATTTCCATATTTAAAAAAGTGCTAATAACACTGATTGACATTTCACATGTCTTCTAAAGAAGCACTTATTTCGACTCAACTTTCGTGATGGATAAAAGCACATAGATAAGAGATAGATTTCTATGTGTTTAATTTATAAGCATGAGTTTTTTCATTTGACAAATTATGTGGAGGAAATATCTTGTAACTGGTTAATTTTGTTTAAGGACCTGTCTAATTTGAACAGTATTAACTGAATAAAAAAGCTTTTCGAAGAAAAATTTCAGCTTTTGTAAACGTAGTATTGTAAACTTTAAAATGCCGATTTCTATTTCTATGATAATAGATAAAAAAATAGTCATCATAAAAGTTTACTCCAAAAAATAAAAGTAGTAATAATTAAGGAATTAAAAAATTACTACTTTTATTTACAAAATTAGTATCGATTAAAAAATACTACAAATTTTGAACATACCTTACTTCCATCTTGTAACAACCATGAAGACTTTTCCCACATTTTGATGCTGATTTCACTATTCCTAGATACATAAGCAAGAAACACAAGTGCAGTTGGAAAGAAACAGTTTTTTGCAAAAAGATTTTTATTACGAAACAAAATTTTTTCTCAGACCTTTCTTTGGAAGTCGTTAAATCCAAGAACTGGAGCAAAACCTCTTTACCTAACAAGATGGCCATCTCTGTAGATGTTTCGAATCTGAAAACAAGAATACGATGCTGCCTTCTTTTTACGTCTCATTTCTTCGAAATTCTTGTAATTCGAAACTCAAAGTCCTTTAATCTGCTTCAAACCTCAAACTGGATACGAAGATAAAATAGATCGCTTAGCTGCGCAGCAATTATAAGGAACTAATAAAACCGTGTCTCTGATCTCTGATAAAGTTGATTATCTCTGATTTCATCCTTGATCTCTGATAAAGTTTAGCACAGACGCTTTCGTAAGGCTAAAATCAGTAATTAATCCTCCCAGTGGTCCTAACGAAGTATCTCGTTATTAGCAAAACTGACCAGATCTTGATGAACCAGATTTGGATATCGATCTGACCAGATCTTGATATCTTCATTAGAAAAAAATGACCAGATCTAAATCTCATCATCATAAAACAACCGCAAACTCTTGATGGCAAGATATCTCGTTATTAGCAAAAATTAGTTAGGTCTTGATGAACAAGATATCTCTTTGAAGCCACTTGGAGGGTTAAGTACCGATAAGAACTATTCTGGGTGTTTTATGAGAACGATAGAACGAGGCGATAAGATACCAACCATGTTGATTTTTCATAGAGCAGTCACTTGACTACTAGTCGACAGGTTGGTCACACTTTCTGAAGCTCTTGTAAATAGCAATGCTCAGTCTACTTATATTTTTGACTTCAAACGGTTTGTATATGCGGAAAAGATCTCGACTGCATGTCACCATAAAAGGTATTGTCTCATGACAGTACACAAAATACCTTGCTATTATTTACAGTATCCTCTAAACATTTGAAATTTGTTTCATTGAATACTGTAGTATGAAATTAGTACACGATTTAAGTTTCGTACTCATGCCCAGTCAATCGCTTCTGCTACAGTAAAGGGGCCGTAGTGGTATGCCCACTGCGCTAGGCGGCGCAGGTTCGATTCCTATCAGGTGCATTCCTCCCTGGGTGTATTTTCTCTTCTGTATCAGTAAAACTTTCATTGTGTGTCTGTCTATTACTTGATATTGTAAGTCTTGTGTCTAGCACAGCTTGGTCATATATGGCCCTTGCGCCATAAAACCCCCAAACCAACCAAACTGCTACAGTAAAAAGTAGAACTTGTCATCACGACGTCACGGATCTAATAAAAAATTGAAAGACTTGCGTCACTACGTCAAGTGATCCAATACGAAATAGAAGGACTTATGTCACTGTGCCTAAACGAAATTGGGAGGGGTCAAACAACTACAATAATTGACTATAGCGTAAGTGAACTCTCTAGAAATGGTCGAAGCATTGATTATGAAGCTTGGTTGTATTGAGGGTGAACGTCATAGGCGACAGACCTAAAAACCGACGTTGAGAATTTATTTTTGGTAATATACCGACATTGAGAATGGCCGTAATCTGCAAACCCTAACATTGATGGAGTTTCAACAATACATTGCCAACATTTGTCTAGAAATTCCTACCTAAATGTTGGAAGGGTTAAAAAATACTAGGGATATTGAAGCATTAATGCATTATGGGAAATTTAACTTGAATAGTTTATATCCCAAATCATATTAAAATTACTACGGAATTTGATATGGTTGTACATATAATTCGCATATAGCATCCACGTGACGGAAATTGCTGTAATGTAAGTAGATGCCAATTTTCAAACGGGGAAATGTATTTCTACCAAACGTATAATTTAAGCTATTCAATGGGTTTTTTATGCTATAAGACAAATAATATTCAAGCAGATTCGGTTGTTTTATGTAATTGGACAAGGATGCATTGCATTTATTTTCTTATTAGCCTAAAAAATATATTTCTTTGAATTTAGGTTTCTGAATTTTTTCCCATTCTCTCTCCAGCAACAAGTTTAATGGAGTGTTATTTTCCTGTTTTATTTCTGGTTTGCGCCCGGTGCTCCTGCGGGAATTCTTAGTCCCGAGTTTCAAAAGAAAGGAAATAGATTTAAGGAAAGAAAGTTTTAGTGTTCGTATTATTGTTGTTTGATTGCGTACTTCGTCTTTTTTTTGCTTTACGTGTTTGTGCTAAATTCAGAGAACCGGTTGCACGTTCTCACGCTGTCATGGTAAATAATGGAGTTCTGGAAACCAGATGCGTAAAACACTGCAAAGCGCTTCCGAAAACGTAAAAACTTTCCACTTCGCGGTCCATCTGCAAAGTAAAAATGCATGACAAAAAACGGAATTGGGAATTTATTTTAAAGAAGTTATGTTAGGCTTTTAGAAATGTAAGATGTTAACAAGATTGCCGAAAATAATGTTTTATAATGCTCACATTTACACTACTGCTATTCATTAAAAAATTTTGCATTAGAATATTTATATAGTGGAATATTTATGTATTGTAACATTGTCATGCGTCAATCACAACGCGCGCTCTTCACCTACACCCTTAATGCATTCCAGTTTTAACAAATAAGGGCTTGTACGTCGAAAATCTGCGTTCATCAGTAAAATAATAGAATTTGGAAATTAGTATGGCAATTTAAGACGTAAGAAACACTCGCCTTATTTCTCTCAGGAGTGCCTCCACAGTACTGAAACCCTTCATTAGCCAGCGAGATCCCCAGATCTATTTAGAATAAAATAGGCCATCAATTACATCACCCCTGGAATATAAGGGGTCTGGAACAGCCAACTGCAGAATGATCAGTAGTGTAGAAACGAGTAATGTAAAAATGTTTCTTTGGAAACGAAATAAGAGTTTTGTAGATGCTAAAAGGTTTGTCTCTGCTATAAATGTCTCAACATTCTTAAATTTCTAGAATTATGAAAGTTTTTTACGAATTTCTTTATACATTTCCAATTACGGGAACAATCATAATACAAGAAAGCGATTAGCAGAACACACTCAAAGCAACATGACAGACAACGACAGTAGAAAGATTTACAGTAAAGATAACACACACTGAGAAACAAAAAAAGACCAAAATCATTGCTCTAAAAGTTGTCTTGCATTCCAATATCTAGATACCTCGAAGTCCGTGGAAGGTTCTATATCGAAGCAGGTGGTTTCTGTCCATTACTTCTCAAGAATCTCAGAGAGGCCATCAAGGACAGGTGGAAATGCAAATGAGCGGTATGTCAGTCCTGTTACCAGGCAGAAAGGCACAATTCCCTCTCGCCATGGCTTGCCAGGTATATTCATGAACATTCGCTTTTCCAGCATTTGGTATTTGTGCTATTTTGAAGATAGTGAGGGTATTTTTTTTATATAGTGGAGTGTTTTAGAAACATTTTTATTTTCCCAAAGAAAGTCTAGTCGTTGGGACGCTGCAGCGATTTCGCACCCTTCATAGAAAAAAGTCTGCTTCATTTCCGTATATATTACAATGGCCAAATATCCATTGCAAAACAAGTTGCTTTTCGACATTTTACATTTTGGAACGGATCAGTAAGATTTTCTGAAGAAAATGTATTCGTTTTTTTCATGTGATAGCAGTTGGAAGTTCATTACTTGCAACTACTCATTTTAAGTCCTCTTTGAGATTATTGTTTTCTTCAAGAACTTTGAACTTAATTGCATCTTCCTGCAAAAACGTCTGACGATAATTGATTTCAAACTGGCAGCAATAGGAGAAGATTTAACGGTCATCAAAGAGCAGGTCGAGGTTGTGAAATATTGAGAGCAAAATGTTTACTAAAATCGAAGTTAACATTTGTTTATGAAGCATAGGTACTGAAGTAACTGACACTAAAAAGAAAAGAAAACAAATAATTTTATTCCAATAAAATGCATACTTTTTTGTAAGTTAACCGTAAAAGTGGTTTCGATGCGATATCTCATCCATCAAGATCTGACCAATTTTCTAATGACGAGATATCTCGTCATCAAGAATACCGATTGAATTCTGAATGATGAAGATATTGCCGTTTTCTGATGATAACGAGATCACAATCAGGTTAGTTTTTCTAATAAGATATTTCGCACATCAAAATCTAGTCAGTTTTGGTAATGATGAGTTACGTTGTCAAAACCAGACAGGTTAAAATATTGCAAAGTAACTCACATGAATATTTATTGTATTTTAAAGATGAATGTATGCATGGGAAAGAAAATTCATGCGAGTTGAAATACTTGAAAAATAATAGACCTTAGTTGGCAGAGATTGAATGTTTGCCTACTGTTTGAGATCATGAAAATAAACTGTCACACCACACATTTTAACAGAAAATTCGCTAAACGTGGAACTGTACCACTAATAAACCAGTTACATATATGTTCACAACAAAATTAATGTTTCGTTCTTTTAAGTCTGGTAAATAAGTTAGAAATTCAGCATCCAATAAGAACCACATCGTAGCTAGAAAACCCAAATATATGCATATTACACAAAATCTCTCGTTTTCTTAATAATTTGTGTATTGATGGAGAATTTTATATTCCGTTTCGTTGAGGCCACGAGTGATTTATAAAAATGTTTCTTCATTCCAAAAAATGCAGTTTCCCAACTAAGCAACCTTCAACCATCAGTCGATATAGTAAGTAGCTTAACGGTTTTCCGCACTGGGAAATGCTTAATTTTACATATAAAAGATATTCCACAATAGAGTTTTCTTTGTTAAATCACGAGAGATTGTTCCTTTTTCTACCACCCAGACGGGCTTTTAATAGTTCTTAAAATTCTCCAGTTTCTTGTTAGAGGATTGCCGTAATGCAGAAATCGCGTGCACAGCTGGTGAGTCTAATTGAATTCCGTACCTCTGCTCGATTTTAGTGTAAAGAGGGTTGTGGTCATAATTTTTTTTCGCATCATCTAAGTGCGAGTGGAAAACACTCGGAGATGCCAACTTCCAACTAATTGCCTGGGGAACTTAGACCTAATTACAGGAGTTTAGGTTTGTTGGGTACACACAACGAAAAGTGCCCGAGTCAAAAATATTTGTCCTGTGTAGGGAGCTTGTACCGTTCATCTCCTGAGGTAAGAAAGGGAAATGCTCGAGATATTTTTTACCCAGATAAATTAGTTAAGTAGGATAACTCATGAGAATGAGAAAAAATTGCGATTAAGCTTAATTTACTGGATAGGTAGGTAGTTGAATTTACATCACATTGGAGCAACACTGGGAACAGATATAAAAGCATTAATATGCATTAAGTGTGAATATATATATATATATATATATATAATCTAATTACACAAGGCAATGCAAAATTTAGAGAAGAGAAATAGTTCAGAATTTGAGATCTGAGCGAACGCGGAAATAGGTTTACAGGTCAATAAATATCGCGAATCGCATAAGAACAAGTGAATTGAAGAGTACATTTATCAGCCAATTGTGGTAACCTGAATCAGATTTGAACTTTATACCGTACACTATTTTAGAAAGAACTCCAGGAAAGAAGGACTAGAAAAGTTGGCTTATATTTTGATTAATTTTTATTTCATTTAGTGGCACATCTTTATTTCGTTCATTATAAATATTTAATTCATTATAAAGCAAGCATACGTAGCGTCATCATAAATTGATTTAAGTAGGGAATCAAACTGAGTAAGGACAATGCAATTAATGTATATTAATTATTGATTAATTATTGTTAAGAAACAGACGCCGTTGTACACTGGTCTGCTAGTTATTATAAAACTGTTTTATTTATAATTTTTTAATCATCTACAAACGCTTTTAACCCTCCTGATGGTTGAATCTACGAGTTATCTCGTCATTAGCAAAACTGCCCAGATTTTGATGGACGTGATATCTCGTCGGAACCACTTGGAGGGTTAATACGGTAAATAAAATTCATGTCCTAATCCTTTATGTCCATTTTGTTTGTATATTTCCGAGATAGTATGCTTTAGTTTACAACAGTATCAAAAATATTATGGTTACACTGGGACGTTAGGGTTTTATGGTGCAAAGTCTAAAATTGAACAAGATGAGCCATGGTTACATAGGTCACCCCTTCAAATTGTTTCGACGAGATATATCGTCCATCAAGATCTGACCAATATTGCAAATGATGAGATATCTCGTCCTCAAGATCTATTCAGTTTTGCTAATAACGAGATACCTCGTCGAGACAACCACCAGGAGGGTTAAGGTGAGGTAAGTACGTAACCATATCTTCAGAGTTCAAATTCATCAAATTATTACTCTGTCCTAGTAATTTCTTAAATGTACAATGTTTACTTCACACTTTACTAATATGTGTGCATACCCTTATTTGCTTAAACTTACTGCTGATATATTTTTAAAATATACTATCTAATCCTATTTCATATAGTCGCATTTACCCCGCATGATGGAGCGAGTATATACCATGGACTGATTTCTTTTGTTGCCATGTGATGCATTGTGAATAGGGAGTAAAGAGTATATCATTTCATTCATGCCTTTTTTCGGTCTGCGCAAATTCTCAAGCCTCTAGCGGTGAAACTAATCTAGTGATGAGTTTCTATTGCTAAGTTTTATGGAATGCAGCAGTTGTAAATGCGTGGTTATTGTTAATAATGCAAACCATACCTCTATTTCAGTTTTAGAATATAGAAAGAAATTGTTTACGCATGTAACTGTAAAGATAAGAGCAATATGAATGATGAAGGTTCTCCCTCATCATAAACTAGGTAAAGTCATGAACTAAAAAAAAGGTAATAATTCAACACTAAGACACCGTTGCACTTGCTGAAGCAAAATATAAAGCATTTCAGTGGTAAAATTGAGGAAGCTTCAACTAATTGGGTAGCTATGTTTTGAGAGGATTGTCTCAACAAATCATATTTATGTAAACATAGTTATATTGGATCATTAACGAAATAACATATAAAATGCATATTATCTGTCCCATATTAAGCTATACTTTCTTTTCTAAATTGCTATACGTTATTTTACGCTTTTCTTACTATCGTATATTTTCAATGTAAAATAAACTTATTTGCTCGTTATATTGTTAATTTTATAGTTTAAATATTTACTCCACTCAAATAAGTCCTTCAGGGAAAAAAGCAAACAAAAACAACTTCTACATATTTATCAAACTCATAAATGTGTACCATTTACTGTACACATGACTTGAAAATGATACTTAGGCGAAGAAACAAATTGTCCGAATCGCATTTGCTATCATATTTTGTAAAAACAAAGACTCTTATTAAGGAGATTTTTAGCGCAAACAAACAAATCAGAGAGAAAGCAAAAATTTCACTCCCGCTACTCAAATACTTTCGCATGATACATATCGGAGTTACCTTAAAATATTGTTTATTGCCGTTTTGGCGACGTTTGGCGTTTAATCTAATTAGTGTTGATCAATCAACTATCTATACATATTAAGCAAAGTTGGCGTCTGTCTGTATCTTCTCTATACAAATCTGCATCGTTTGACCAATCCACACCAAATTTGGTACACTTATATTTTGGAACCCTACAAGTAACGCAAGCTACATATTAACCCCCGTTCTCTTTAACCTAGGTGCGCAGAGGGGCTAAATCTATTCGAAATTGCCATAGGAAAAATATTGAGCATAAAACGATTGCGGTACGCAACTCAGTTTGTTTTACCAGTTTTGATCGAAAATCAAATTTTCTAATAAAATTGTTTTACCAGTGTTGTTCGAAAAACAGTTTCTTTCCGAAACGTTATATTTAAGAAATTTAAAATTCTAATTATGTTTGAACTTGATTTTTTCGTTCTTTCCACAATATAAATAATTTTGGAATATTTGAATGATGAAAAATGAATATTTAAAATACTTAATTTTACACAACTTGCATTTTGTAATGGAACACCCCGAAAAGCCAAAACAAAAAAACTCATTGATGATAAGAGCGCAATTTTGCAATTCGGTATCTGGCAACGCCAGAATTAATGTTTTATTTTTTGAATTAGAATTAGAATTCCGTGTTCGTGTATTTGAATTAAGACAGAAATCTAGCGTTCATATTTGAGCATTTCTAAGTTTTGTAAATTTGTGTTCTCTTTGCAAATAATTATTGTCTAGCAATATTTTTCAAACGTCTTTTTCTAATTTTTCTATCTCAGAATATTCTCATGACGTCGAAATCCAACACGCTTGCTCTGATCTTTCGTTTTTCAGAATTCTACGTTTTTCAATGACCAGAATTTCGTTTCTGTTTGTATTTATGTGTTCCATTGCTGTCCATATTACAGGTAATCATTTAGGAGTTAAATTGCAATGAATTATTTGTATTTTCTGCTAAATACCACTAGACATGGGTAATTTCTTGGTTGTTATATGTATATTTCGACGAACTTTCCTTAAGTCTGGTTAAATACGTTATAGTTTGTAGAATTCTGTTTCATAAAAATAAATGGAAACCTTTTTCACTAAGGTGTATAATTTCTTATTTTAAAATGACTGGTAAAGTTAAAATAGTTATTCTAAAATAAGATATGTTACGTTAAATCAAAACGGGTAGCCATACGTTGTAGTTCAAAGATATTTCTAAATTTTGACATTTTCATTAAAAGACGATTAAAATCAATTTAATTTACATTTATTTTTCATGTTTCATGGGTATTATTGAAAGCTGTACTCCATAGTCAAGTATCTACATCTATCATTCTAAATAGGTACGCGGTTTCCATATAGAAACTGAGTCTCTCAATTGAAAAAAGTACCTTAAAGATTCGATACAAAACTAAATTTTTCTGTTGGAGGAAAGTGAATTTTAAATAAGACTTTGCTGATCTTGGAATAATATCATAGTAAGGAAGTATGTAAACTAGGATTGTTGAAAAATAGAAATTTTTTTTCTTAAGTGGCAGAATGTCGAAGTTGCTTACTTAAAGTTGAAACTGTTGGTATACAACTTTGGTACCTGTGAAACATTCATTGAAAAGTGTAATTGATTTTGAGTTTTAACAGGTGTAATCAATGGCTAGTATGCAGCTGCTAGACCATGATAACCGATCGTGTGTAACTCTCTGCGGATAGTTTTGACACTAATAGGGCTCCCAGATGCATTTCCAACCTCTACCGCGATCGCAGCTGCAGAAGTGCGCGACTTCATGACGTGGCGCACCAAGCATTTTCTGTCACGTTCTGTCAGTTTATGCGATCGTCCAGGACGGTTTTTTTTGCTGTTGTTGCTCCGCCTTGATTCCATCGCTTTTTAATATACGCTATACTCGATTTTGGAATATCTAGTTTGGATGCAATAGCTCGTACAGAAAGATTGCACAAATGACATCCTATGACAAGACCGCTTTGGAACTCGGTAAGTTCATATTCACGTGGCATACCTCCACTAGAGTGAATGAATAGTTAATACAAAATGAGCTGCTTTTTATTTTACCCATGCCCTTCCCAGCATACCCGTTCGGCAAACTCAGTATTTGCATATTTGCCAATTTTCTGCAGTGTCCAAATACTTTTGTCCATATAGTGTACAAGGAAAAGTTGGCATCTGTCTTTCTGTCTGTCTGTTCTCTATACAAATCTACACCGTTTGATCAATCTACACCAAATTTGGTACGCTTGTTCTTTGGAACCATGAGGGTAACGTAGGCTATATATTAACCTCCGTTCTATTTGCCTTGGGTGTGCAGACGGGTATAACGTCCTGTCATCCTGGACAGAGCACTTGCTAGGGGGGGCTCTCTCCCGGTCTGGCTGTGCAGATGACGTCAGAGTTAAAATCTACAGGAGTGCCTCTCTAGATGACCGAGATTTTTTAGAATCATAGAGTATGATGCAATCGCAGATAGGTGAGGTTGCGGTGAAAATCAATAATATCACATCGTTCATGTATCCCTTCTATAAATTCTTAAACTGTAGCTTTATTTTTGGAATGTAAATTTTTATGATAATATAAGATTATTTCCATAGAAAGTGGTCTTTTTTATCGTCGATATGGTACAGGAGGCTAAAGACAATTCGAAATCCTCATAGGAATAACATTGCGTATTTATACGATCAATGTATAAACAATTCAACCCGAGCAACGCCGGGTAATTCAGCTAACCATATATAAATTCGATCTTTAATTTTTAGAATTGTTATTAAAGTGCTGAAAGCGTATTCGAAAAAGAAGTCAACTGAAGTCACGTTCGGAATACGTACAGGAAATTCGTATCACCGTTTAAACACATCCCCACCTACATTTAGCTTGAGAGAAAATGCCTCTCCTAAAACAAGGAAATGGGAAAAAAGCGTTCTGACAATTTTTTACACGAGTAAATATTTCAGTTATGAAATGTGCGGATAAGTGTTATTAAAACGATCTCTTCCACCATTCCATTAAAAGCTTAAATATATTATTAAAAATACGGGTTTAAAGATTCAGACAATGGTTGAGTAAATAACTAGTCAAATATTAAGTCCTAGGAGGTGAATAAAATTCTGCTTTTATTTAAAGTAGGTTTTATTTTATTTTTCCATACAATGCTTAGAAAAAGGGCTTTTAAAGTAAAACTCCGAACTGTTTTAAGATTTTATTTTATTCAAATGAAACTGATTTGCATTTTTCATGTCGAAGGGAAGATTGTTTTCAGATTTATTTTTTTTAAATTTCTGTGTTCAGTGCTGCAAAGTAAAATCTTTATAGAACTAAATCTTTCATTAGCTAAACAAATATAGAAACTGCTAGTTTTTTTGCTGTTTAGAATTTTTATAACTTCCTCAGTTCCTACCGAAACAGATGCTTTATTAGAAGTATTTCAGTTCTAAGAAAAATAATGGTGCGAATTATATCAATATAGTCTCACACATCTATAGAGATAATGAAATTAAGTATAATGGAATAATTTAAAATATCCATATTTACAATTCAGAAAATAAAAATTAATTTCTTGCTATTATATTCTGAAGGTATATTTAATCTGACATCCTTAAGACTTCAAATCGTTGTCAATTTAATGAAATAGAATGAATGAAATGGAATAATGAAATGATAAAGAAGGATTTTTAAACATTCCTCTATTTACACCATTTTAAGCTTCCTTAATAAAAAAATTTATATCGTGTTTTTAAATCAAGATTCGGACTCATAATCATTGGGTTCCGATCTAATGACAACTTTATATGAAACGTTTCAGAGCTGTACAGGATTAATATTAGACATAATAGTTTGAATGGAATTTACCCAGAGAAATAAATCTGCTTAATTTTCTATGTAGATTACCAAACCCGTAGGGTACACTTTATTCCAAGAATTCATATTTTGGAAATCCCATTTAAAATGCTGTAATTAAAGTAAGAAAGTGTAAAAGATAGGGAATGCATGATTCTGTTCCTCGAGATCGGCCATATTTGGCCGTGCTGCACAGGACACAATCAAGTAATAGATCAACATCAAGTAATAGACATACACACAAAATGAAAGTTTTACTAATACAGGAGAAAGGGATGAATGCACCTCGCAGGAATAGGACCTGGGCCGTCTACAACCCGAAGGTTACAAGCGCTGTGGACATAACCACTGATCCACGACAGCCTCTAACACTCTGAGAGATTAATACGCATGTATACGTTCTGCAGTCTTTGAGTGACTTCTAACCAATTTAGACCTTCTTGATCAATAGGTCAACTAGGTCATTTTGTGCGGTGCAGGGAAAAATCAATACTACACTACTCGGAAATTCAGTAACGCTTGGAAGATTAATTAACTACAAATATTGAAACCACGGATTTTGATTCTCTCATTGCCTATCGAACATTGGAACAGTCATCTAATAATACTATTATGAAGTTAACCCTCCTGGTGGTTGTCTTGACGAAGTATCTCGTCTTTACGAAAACTGATCATATCTTGATGGACTCGGTATCTCGTTATTAGAAGAAAACTTATCATATCTTGATGGACTCGGTATCTCGTTATTAGAAGAAAACTGACCAGATCTTAATGGACTAGGTATCTCGTTATTAGAAGAAAACTGATCAGATCTTGATGGACTCGGTATCTCGTTATTAGAAGAAAAGTGATCAGATCTTGATGGACTAGGTATCTCGTTATTAGAAGAAAACTGACCAGATATTAATGGACTAGGTATCTCGTTATTAGAGGAAAACTGACCAGATCTTAATGGACTAGGTATCTCGTTATTAGAAGAAAACTGACCAGATCTTAATGGACTAGGTATCTCGTTATTAGAAGAAAATTGACCAGATCTTGATGGACTAGGTATCTCGTTATTAGAAGAAAACTGACAAGATCTTAATGAACTAGGTATCTCGTTATTAGAAGAAAACTGACCAGATCTTAATGGACTCGGTATCTCGTTATTAGAAGAAAACTGGCCAGATCTTGATCTCTTCATCATAAAGATATCGGTAATATCTTGATGACAAGATGTCTCATATTTAGCCAAATTATTCACATCTTGATGGACCAGATGTCTCGTCGAAGCCGCATGGAGAATTAATAGATTGAACGTTACTCCATCACGAGGACATCATTGGACTATAATTTATTAGGCCGCTGTAGCTCAGTTGGTAGAGGTGTGGATTAGCAACCGAAGGGTTGCGTGTTCGAAACTCGATCCAACCAAAGAACGTCGTGTAGATGGAGGCTGGTGCACACTAATATGTCGTGTTCCTCCACGTTGGCGTGGTGTGGAAGTATGGAAAGTGGGGTGCCACCTAGGTGTGTTGATCTCGTAATATGACCGTGGTTCAAAATTGCGAGGTGCCCTCGATTGATCCCGGGCAGTCACCAATAGCCCCGGTGTGACATAAATTCAACTGCCTACCTACGGACTAAATGCAACTCAGATGTCGCTCAGGAATGTCTTATTATGTAATAAATCACATTGCCAAGCACTTTGACTGCGCTTGCTTCTTTTAAATATTACATTTGTTCTCGGAGGTAGGTAATTAATTAATTATGGTCTCACTGGAGCTCCAAAATGGACTATTGGCGACGGAATGGGATCCATCCCGAAGGGAAAGATCCAAGGACAGCGTCTCGTAATTTTGAACCACGGTCAGATGACGAGGTCAACACCTGAGCAGGAACCCCGCTCTCCAAACTTCCACACCACGCTAACGTGAGGACGTTTGAGGCCACGACTGATTTAACGTCCACCATCCCCTGGGTACACGAGAGTCTTTGGCTGGACCGAGTTTCAAAAGCGCAGCGTTCCCGTTGCTAGTTCATTACTCCTCCAACTTGGTTACCACGGACACATTTGTTGGAAATTTTTGAGATTTCATTTTACTTAAATAAGTGTGTGATATGTGTTTGTTCATTCTACCATAAATTTTCAGTATCGGTTTACGAACAAATGAGTCTCTCCAATGTAAATACGTATAAAAAACTATTCTAGAACGTTGCACTGCTACGAGCGTTAAGGCAAATCTTTTTACTTAGAAGTAGACACATTAAACGAATTTTTATTTCTGAGTTCAGGTTTTCAGAATTGTAATTTTTTTATAATTTGCTAAAACGATAAATTGATAATAGGAGATAAAAATATAAATTGTAATAAAATTTCTTACTCCTCTCTGCCCCCATGGGATTATATTATAAAATCCCCAAAATGTTCAAAAAATATGTTATTGGAAAGAGATTATTTCAGAAATATATATGTGAAAAATATTTTTTGAGACGATATCTTATAAAATTAATTGAATTTATTTATGAAATAAAAGAATGCCAGCATGAAAGTTAATTCAAAAAGTTTGTTGAAACAGCAATAAAAACGAAACTTGCAAAAAATAAATCTGTAAACCAAAAACACTATACAGCTAAATAAGTGCGAGCGCAAAGCATAGAATTAACCAATTTATATTTGTAGAAACAAATCGAAAAAGAAGCGAGAGTTTTTATAGATCATTTAAAAAATTATGTACTATAAAAACTCACCTTCTTTCACAAATTAAAATTTTTTCATTCGAAATACGTTGTTCCATTTTTAAAAATGATTTGAAAATTTATGCAGCAGAAATTCAAGTAATTCAAAAGACAAAAATTTCTTTCAAGTGTAACCATTACTTTTATCTCATATTAAAATAGAAGCATGGAAGGTAACTAATAAGATTTTTTACATAGAAAAAACTACATTGAAAATAAAATTTTAGATAGTAAAAAATTGTAATGAATGATTTTATGTAAGTAATGACTCATTTTTTGCTCTAAAATTGCTAGTATCAATAATTTCTTAAAAAATAAAGGGTGCTTTTTGTTAACGCTGTCTGATAGTTTTTCTATTTAATGTTAACTTTTAACTACTCAAATCACGAAAAAATGTAGGAAGTGGTAAATAGTTATGGGTTTGTTAAATTTAAAGCCGGTTCATGTTACTTTAAAAATTAAAATCAGGATTTTTGTAGTTTTAAAGATTTGTGTGAAAGTTGGATACCTAAATGTGTTTCGTAGATTACTTTGGTAAACATTTCTACGTAGATTTTTATTTGTAATTATATTTATTTATCATTTATCAAAGTGTTTAACATTTTAACGGAATATTTTATAAGATACACATACGCTACAGTTTTGTCTATTCACAGAAGTATTGTCCATAGGAGTAAATGAGTTTTTAGAAATTTTTTATAATGTTTTCAGTATTTCTCAAAGTATTTCGTATTTCATGAATGCGTTTACATACGTTTTTAAACAACTCGAATGGTGTTACATTGAGAAAATAATTTGTACTTTGCTTTTCTCCCTCGTACCTTCAGTAAGAACAACTAATTGCAAACACAGACGTCGCTTAACATATATTTTACTTTACAGTACTACAGATCATTGACCCTCCAAGTTGTTTCGACGAGATATCTCGTCCATCATCATCTGAATAATTTGGGTAAAGACGAGATATCCTGTCATCAAGATATGGCCGATATTTTAATGATGACGAGATCAAGATCTGGTCAGTTTTCTACTAAGGACGAGATATCTCTTCCATCAAGATCTGGTCAGTTTTCTTCTAAGGACGAGATATCTCTTCCATCAAGATCTGGTCAGTTTTACCAATTTAGTTTTGAGGTTATGGCGGGATACCTCGTCGAAAATCCACCAGGAGGGTTAACTACTTCGATGCATTTCATTCTTGAAACTAAAAAAGAATTTTATGATTTCTTTAAGATTCAACCTGTTATAATAACCCTTACAATAAGGTGATTACCCTCTCTCTTATTCAAATGAAGTAGTAGCTTTATTCTCTGGTTTGAGTTTCACTGCCGATTTCTTAATAAAGAATTACTGGAGGCAGAGAAACATATTTTATTTTAATAGTGTACATAACTTTACAGTGCTTGATTAACTTTTAATACACAATTAGATAGAGTTCTATCTAATTGTGTATTATATTGTGTATATTTGTGAAAATTATATTCTATCTAATACATTCTTGTATTAGATAGAATATAATACAAGAATGAGTTTTTGTCATACTTTATTTCGGTTAAAATGTTTTTCATTTTTAAAAACAAATTAAAAGTTGGAACCTGCACTTCCGAAAATATTAACGGGTCAATAAATTATCAATAAATTATCCGAGTATTCTAGTAAAAGGAGTCTGAGCATTTGGTAGAGGAAACTTGCTAAAATTAAGTAGTATTTTTTCCACATCCGATAAAAAGTCTTTTATTCGTTAAGAGCTTGCTTTTTTATTTTTGAGACAAAAAATTGCGATTGACAACTTTTTTATCCCTTTTCATCAGTTTCTATATAAATTTGAATTCTAATCTCCTCTTTTCTATGATTGATCTTAGCCCTCCTGGTCTAAGCCCTCCTGTCTCGACGAGGTATCTCGTCATTAACAAAACTGGCCAGATCTTGATTGATGTGATAACTCGTCTTTAGAAAAACTGGTCAGATCTTGATTGACATGGTAGCTGGTCTTTAGCAAAATTGATCAGATCTTGACGAACGAGGTATGTCATCGAAACAACTCGGAGGGTTTTTCTTCGTATTAGGCAAGAAAAAATGCCAACATATTTCAACAATGACTAGTGCAGGACTTGTTTACTGCACTCACTAATAAACTCACTAATTCAATTTATTTCTCTCTGAAAAGTTAGCAATTCCATATAATTTCAATTTCCTCAAAATATATAAAAATATCAAAATATATATTTATCAAAAATATATAAAATGCAATCATAATCGAGGTTAGTCATAATCAATGGTAAACCTTTTTCCAATCATAGAATCTTAGTAAATATCCCTAAACTGTCAAGAAATAAGTAATTACAATTAATTTCCAGTTTAAATATGCTCACCAAATACTGTTACAGGAAAGGGTTGTTAAACCTTTAAAACATCTGATTTGTCCGATAAAGGTCACCTACTTAGTATTTAACTTGTTCAAAAATAATTCATAAATGCTTATTCTCTTCAATACTGCAACATTGCCTATAATGACTAAGTGAAGTTCATGGACAGATTACATGTATTTAAAATCTTTTCGACTTCATGAAATCATTTGGTTCTGAATATTTTCTACTAAATATTACTTACCATATTAAACTAAAACAATTTTTAGTTAATATTTTTGTAAACAAATAACGATTATAGTAATAGAGAGCAATGCCAGTATATCAGAAGTAGGAATGATCCAATCATTAATGTTTTACTTTTAATGTTAATTTAGTATGTATGTATTAGAACTTACATTGTTTGCTATGCTAGTCAAGACTGCGCAATCTCCAAGTTAGTTACGAATACGTTAGTTAACGATTGTTAATGTGGTGCAAGTAAGCGGTATAAGCGATGCCTCATAACGCTTAAAAACAATACGAGCACATTCAACCAACAGTAAGTTGTTGCTCATATTATCATCTAGTGTTGTTAACCTTCTTAGAAGTAAACACGCATATATCCGTTCTGTAACCCTTCCATGCATGACTTTTAATCTGTTTTGACTGACCAATAGAATCTTCCCTAAGATTCTATCAAACAATAGATATAGTTATTTAGTCATTAAACTTTCAAGTGATTTCGACGAGATATCTCGTCCATCACGAACTGGCCAGGTTTGCTAATAACGAGATATCTCGTCTCGATGTTTCCTATATTTTGATGCTGATCTAGTCTTCTGACGACAAACGACTTATTTTCACGACAAACGACGCGTTCTTGATGAACGATATATCTCGTCCATCAAGTTCAAGTCTAATTTGCTAATGACGATGTACCTTGTCGAGGCAACCACCAGGAAGGTTAAGTACGCTGTAAGGTAAAAGCTGTAATACACTATTCGAAAACTCGACAACGATCGTAGGTATCAGTTACTTCTATATACACAGCGTACAACACCCATCAACACAAAGTAACCAAACTCGGAGATTTTGCATTCACGACAGTATTGGTCTTAACAATCTAAACAATACCATTACCATTTTCTTCCACCAGCACTGCCAGAGTTCCAGGCCGTTCTCGGATCGACAGCCAACCTGCCATGCCAGGTGCCCCAACGTCCTCCAGAAAGCGGCATCAAGTGCATCTTCTGGTACAAGGACGAGGAAGTGATGTCCGTATACACGGTGGACGCCCGGGACGGCGGGACCCACACGTTGCACGTCCCCTCTGACAAGCTTCGCAGCAGGGCGTCCTTCGACCCCAGCCCATGGCCGCCACTCTTGAAGATGGTGTCTGTCAAGGAGGGAGACGCTGGAGTCTATTACTGCAGAGTGGATTATAGATGGGACAGGACCTACATGTACACGGTGGTGCTCAAAGTTATTGGTATGTTCAACTTGCATACTACCTTACTCAATGGTGCTTACTTAGTTGACTTGTTCGGGGTCTAAACCCCAGTTACTACCAAACTACCATTTATTAGAAGTGTACTACCATGTTCAGTAGTGGTGGGGAATTAGTCGTTGCCTCAAGTAAAACCCCAGTTATTACAAGTATACTACCATGCTCAGAGGTGCTAACTTAGGTGAATTATTCGTTGGCCCACCCCTCTTACTACAAGTACACTCCCGAGCTCAGTGGTGCTTACTTAGGGGAATTATTCGGGGGCCTAAGTAAAACCCCAGTAACTAGATTTGCTTTTTTGGAAGTCTATTTTGTTTAAACCGATAGTTAATGTTATAGATGGACAGAACTTACATGTACATGAAAGTTATTGGTACGTTCAGCTTGCATACTACCATGCTCAATGGTGCTAACTGAGAGGAATTATTCGGGGGCACAAGTAAAACCTCAGTTAATACCAAACTACCAGGTACTTCAAGTAGTACTACCACGCTCAGTGGTGCTAACTGAAGGGAATTATCCGGGGGCCTAACTAACTACATTTGATTTTTCGGAACTATATTTTGTTTAAACCGATAATTATCAATGTTATAGATGGGATAGGACCTACATATGCACGGTGGTGCTGAAAGTTATTAGTACGCTCAAATTGCATACGACCGTGCTCAGTGGTGCTAACTGAAGGAAATTATTTGGGGACCCAAGTGACACACCAGTTACTACCAAACTAGCAGTAAGTGTACTACTGCTCTCAATAGTGTTAACTGGAAGGAATCATTCGGGCCTAAGTAAAACCCCAGTTACTACATTTGCTTTTTCGGAATTGCATTTAGTATGGCACCGATGAGAAGGCAGTCGAACTTGGGTCACTCAATATTTCAAAAAGTGTGAAAGGTTGTTAAGAGAAGGGCTACCGTGCAATGTTGATCGTCGTAGGTGATTTTTCCCTCGTCAATTCGTTATCGCTGCTATCGCTTTCGGCACCTAACGGTAAACAGAACCTCAATCCACGCTTAAAAACCGAATTGTAGAATAGTTTTGTTTACGCGTTCCAAAGTATAACACCTAATTTAATTCAAAACCACGAAACTCGACTGCCTTTTCGCAGGAACAGGAGAATACTACAGTGATCAGTGGTGTTGATTAAGGGAAATTATCCAAGGGTCTAAGTCAAACCCCAGTTCCTTCATTTGCGTTTTCGAAACTTTGTTTTGTTTAAACAGATAATTACCAACATTATCGGAATTTTTTTTTCGTCGGCTTACAAGTGAAACACACCGAGTCAAAACCAGGAGAGTTAATTGAATACTTAATAATTAGTTAATCTGAGCATTTCGGAATTATTTTGCTTTTTGCTTGACAGCGGTTAAAAATACCACTATATGAGATATAATACGATTTAAACATGTTTCAGATAGTTTAAAATTTAATAATTCTGTGAAAAATTGAGGTTTAAGGTGGTCTATGGTAGGATGTGTTATACTGTAATAAGAATTTACTTTTAGTTTTTGATATTTAATAAATAAAGTTCTTTTATGAATCGTATGTGTGAAAATCTCTGTGAAATTACAATGCATTAAATCATGCAAATATTTAAAAATGCCGAGGTTAAAAATAGGTCTATTACTTATATACTTATTGAAATATTCTTGTAATAGTGTCGAGAGCAGTTTAGCTGTTTTAGTATTAATGAAGGATGTTAACTCAACTGGAGTTATTTTTATCTCCAAAACAACTGATCTGATACAAATCTTCCTACTACACAACACAAAGTAAAATTGATCATCCAATTAATTAGTAAACTAGTTCAAGAATTCTTTTTCTTCCTATTCTATTGTCATCCATGCTCAAAAGACTGTTGACATTTGAATTACATGAAACAAACCAACCTTTTAAACATCTTTTGTTCAAATTTAACGTCATGTTACAAATAATGTTTTTGTCATATCTGTGATCAAGTTATGCCCTCGAAAACAAGATAAGTATTATTTCTGGGTTAAAATTAATTGGCTAAATGAATTGAATTCCTTATTAATTAAGAACGAATTGGAAAAAACCCTTTGAATACCTTAATATCTTCAAAATATAATAAAAAACTTCATGAGACGTGGAATAAGTAATTTATAGAGCTATTGTTTTATTTAGGCATATTCTTGCAGCGACATACAATCACCATGATATCAAACGTCATATATATTTTTATTCTTCATTTGATAATATCAAAGCAATTAAGACTTATAGATTTAGGAATCGAGTCTTTTTAAGTGACATTCTTTTATTTGATCTATTGTGGAGAATTCTCGATGTCTCTTGTACTTAATTGTATTCTAATTGAGATTTGCGATTTTCTCGAATACAGCAGATCTAAATGCAGGTGGTAGGGCTTTTGGAGGTGAAATGTGTTTCCTGTACGTATTCTGCACAGGATGTCGCTTGACTTGTTTTTAAATACGATTTCAGCACGTTCCCAATAGAAATTCCACCGAATGAATTCCGAATTTGTATGATAGTTAATTTGTCAACTCCAATTGGATTAAACACGAAACGTCATTAAGGCGGCGATAACCTACATTTTAAGGTAAACCTGATTCTCATGCGAGAGCATTCGGACTTAAAATCCCCGTCTACTTTATTTGCTTGTGGTTGCTCGTGTTTGTGCACGCAGTTTACTGCATTTGGAATGAAAATCCCTCTCATATACGTAACACATTTCTCTGCGGAAATATAGGTTTGTTGTAAAGATAATAAAATTATGATTCAGAAAATCATGCCTAGAATATCAAAAGTTTATACACTAAGCAAAATTAAAATACTAGCTTGTAAAATGTATTTAATTTTAAAGTTTTGTGAGCCTATGTTGTGCAATTTCACACAAAAAGCTTCTAGTAGGTAGGTAGTTAATTAATGTTGCACTGGAGCATCACAACGGGATATTGGCGATGGTCCGGTATCAATCCCCAAGGGAAAGACACCACGTAATTTTGAAGCACGGTCAGTTGACGAGGTCAACACCTGAGTTCGAACCCCACTCTTGAAACTTTCACACAATACTATTCCACGCCAACATGAGGATATTTGAGGCCATGACAGATTTAACATGCGATATCCCTCATGTACACGACGGTCTTTAGTTGAACCGAGTTTTAAACTCCAACCCTCCGATTGCCAACACATTACTATTACAACTGGGCTACAGCACCTCTTAAAAAAAGCTACTGGATTCAGGCTCAATGCACATTCTATCATTTTTCTCCAATAGCCATCATAAATTATGTTCTCATACAGATCAATGCTTTTTCATTCAGAAGTCAAACGCGAAAGTTAAATAATACACTATGGATGAGAGAGTTTAATTATGTTCTAGATTTTTACTGATTATTTTTTCATATGCAAATTTATATTTTTTCAGTGTCGAAGAGACCTTTTTCCACGGCTCTTTCCCATCAAATATATTTCCTGTCAAAAGAACAATAAAATCAGAATACTTTTCTTTCGTAACATTTCAATCTCATTATCATGTTTCCATTACATTTTGCCTAAACTTTTTCACACCCTTGATTAGAAGGTGTGGAAATGGAATCATGTTTTTTCTCACCTAGTCACAATCAGAAAGTAGAAGGATCATCGTAAGAATCTACCAATGACTTCTACCATTATAATCATACTCTTTGAGGTTTTTTAGCTTGCAAAAATAATTTCTTTCTCTGTTTTATCTTTGGCTCTCCTTCAGGGCTCTTTTGTTTCAGTTCTCATTTTTAGTTTTTAACCAGCTTTTTTTCTGCTGGCATTTTCGACCGATATTTCTTTGACCCAATGGATTTTCGACTCTGGAAGAGACCACAAAGAATTTAAGTAGTAGCAGCTGTAGAATCTTATTTTAGAGATTCTTTCGCATTTTAGTTATTAAACAGAAACAAAGTGTGATTCAAAAGGCTTCGTGTTTTATAACAAGTTTAAAAACAACAGAGTAAATACTATATGTTTTGTACGAAGGAAAATATAAGATAGGTTATGGCCAAAGTGAACTTTAAAGATTACTTTGGAATTCTATGAGTTGCGCTATTTTGCAGTATCTTGGGAAACTAGCCGAATTTTTTATGGTTAGATAACTTTGAGGGAAAATATGTTTCCTTATATTGCTACTTTCGAGAAATTTCAGATAACCCTCTTTTCTTATATTACTACCGATGTGAATTTGTTAAAAACCCTGGCTAAAAGTTTTGATAATAGTATCAAGAAATTTCAAAAAATTATACATTGTAATTAAAAATATCACCCTAAGACTCAACTAGTACCAAACAACCAAATGAGTTAGTTTGTTTTAATTACTTTTCTTTATAAAATAATCGAGTTTGAAGTGTAAATACTAATATGTTCTTAGTATGAAAAATAACGATCATGTTATTATGAAGAAACTGTTAAGTGTATCACTTTATGAATTAATTGATAGCCTACCGAAGTATACAATCATAAATTCAATCATTCGATTGATTGCTTGCTGATTGGGCCAAAGAGATATGCTTTTCAATAGTAGAATTCCACTTCGATAATCTATTGATAAACAGATATTTTCGTAAATGATCTGCTTTGGTGAAAACTTTACAGCATAAAAATGTTTATTGAGAAAATTCCAAAATCAAAAATGCGTTTACTATTAACTTGTCAGGAGATTTAAATTGTAAATTTGTAGCGACAGCTTTATGAATAAATTTTAATACATATTTCTAAAAATTTTCATGCAATCGAGTTCAAAAGTTTATAACTGCCTTAGTCAGGAACATAATAATTTTACAATCAGCCATTTTAGAAATAACTAATTTTCTTAACCGTGGAGAGTTTTACTAGAATAACTAAGTGAATAAACTATAGTATTTCCTGTGTTAGTTTATATAATCTACATATATAGTACTATACTTATAATATAGTTATAATTCTTTTTGTTATCAAAAATTTGATCAAACCCTTCCAGAGCCACTCTCCCTGACTCACCTAGCAGTGTAAAGTCTTATATGAGGTGAGGAGAATTATAGCTTGAGAATTTAAGAATTTGGTGGTTAAATGCTATTCCGATAAAAGTATGCATACACATATTCTATTAAAATATAATAATTTTTCCATGCGTATGTAGTGCTGAAACACAATTTATGTAACAAGTGTTTTAGCATAATGGACACATATAAATGTTAATCCCAAGTAATGTAAGGACAAGAAAATATTACGATGGAGAGGGTTATAAGTCAGATCTGTGTCCCAAAAGTATTTAAACTGTAAAAAAATTAGTATTCAATGAAATTAATCTAGTTTTTCGATAAAGTTAAGGAATTGTTCAAATGATAATATGGGTATAACATATTTCTAAGCGGGATAATATTAGTACAGAAAAAGCATGAATTCGAAATAATCAATCTATGATTTAGCAACCAATTCACTTCAAAATCTGGCTTCTGTAAGTATGCAAGGACAAGAAAATACAACAACGGTTACTAATCAGGGTGGTGCAATTAATTAAAAAGAGTTTTTGGAACAAAGGATGCAAAGTATTTTTCTAAACTCAGCTTTTCTCTCTCAGATATCGAGAGAAATTTTCTACGCATGTAACGTAATAAATTACGTGCATGTGCTGCTTGCTCATGGATAGAATATTGATACTTATACATTCTTTCGTTATTCATTTTGGTATGAAGAGTTAGTCTTTTCTTTCATAAAAGCCCAGATGAATCCGACAATTTTGTAATAAAATCTACTTCTGATGTGAAAATTAATTAAGCAGATCTTTTTAAGGAAAAAAACCCTAGAAAGAATGTGAGAAAGGAAATTACAATTTCATTTGGACGAACAACACGGCATTTAGTTAAATATTTGCATTTAGAATGATGGAACATATTTTTGCAACGAATTAATGTGTTTCTACTGGATGTGATTATTAAAATGCAGTAATATTTAATTTAAATACATACTAATTCGTGTTTATGATAGTAATTATCAAAAACACACAATATGAAAGTTTATATTTTTATTAGTTCTAAGAAAAATATTGTGCACTTGATACAAACTAAAGGCTTTTGAAAAACTGATTTTAACCTTTGCAATTCACTTTTGTTTTGAAGGAACAGAAAAAATTTAAGTTTTCATTAAAAAATTCTCTAAAAATTTATTTAAGGAAAGGTTAAAAATGTGCTATTTTATCCTCTTATGCTAGAATATTCTTTATACTTTTTCCAAATTTTTTCAATTATCAAACATGATTGGAAACTTAGTTTCACGTGACACTTCAATTGCGTTTCGTGTCCAGCAATTCTGTTTACTACATATATAAGCAAACAATACTCTTTTAAAACTAAAACTAATTGAGTTAATGATTTGCAACCCAAAAAATTGTCTTAGGTGTTTATTAATTATGAATTTTGTGAGTAATATATGAAGTCAGTAAATTGAGAATTTGTACTGAAATTTTAGTCATGTTAGTATAAAATCCGCTATCAATTTATTTAGAATTTTCAGCCATCTTTTCACTGCACAATAGAGTTCTAAACATTTAATAAAATTTTTCTGGGGTTTACTTGCAATATCAAGTTAAAAAGAATATGAATTATTTTAAAAATCTTATTTATATTATTCCAAGATTACTCATGCTATTTCGAAGACACACATTAGTTTGATCAAATTAAACACAAATATAGTTTTCTAATACTCCTTACTGAATTTTTCATTTTATGTAGAGGGTTTATTTAGTTCGTTTTCAATATCTAAAACTCTTGCGTTATTGCTTTATATTTCATCTTAAGAATTATTAGTTTAATTTATGTATTTTTGTGAAACGATTTAGCACTTTTCATTCTTTTAAGATTTCACAAGACAGTGAATTGCTAAAATATTAAATATATCTTCATATTTTTTATTCATTTATGTATTGTTTAGCAAATAAATTATTGAATAATTGAATTATAAAATTAATTGAATAAATTATTTTCATATCTTCATCAGATTTTATGTTCGCAAACAGTTTCATCTCATGCGACACGAATATTAACTTTTCCTAATTACAAAATATTTTTCAGACTTCTTTTCTTCAAAATTCTGATTTTTTTCTGAACTTTTGAGAATTTCATGGAGCAATAGACATTATCTTTACATCATTAAAATCGATTACAAGGTGTATATTATAAGTTACAAGATTTCACTGGAATTTATAAGCCTCCAAAAAGTGGAAGGAAACACTATTCAGTTTTCAGTGCTAAGATGATGACTTGGCAACAGTACAAAATCGCACCTTATTTATTCAAAGGTTCGTTGCTCAGATAAATAAAATTGTGTAATTCTTTATATGGCTTACAAGTGAAACACACTAAGTCACAAATTTCCAAGTATATGTTTTTTAGCTTTTCGTTTTTCTAGACCAAAATGTGATGATATTTAGACTCACGAAGTCTTCACTACGCCATTTGTCTTCGCATGAAGGTTAGATTTCTTCATGAGAAACAAACTTTGTGAATAGAATTTTTATCCGTTTCGATTTCTTAGAATTATATTATTTTGATCTAGTGTATATCACTTGTAAGCCAACGATACATCAATTGTAAACGCATGAGGATATAAATATAAAATATTTTAAAATTCAATTTATAAACCTTTTCCCCATTATTATTTTTTATAAAATTATCATTTTTGAATTCCATTAATTAAGATAATAAAATTTCTATTAAATAACGAAAAAGCATAAAGTATACTCTACTTTGTATCCTAGACGTATTTTACAACCGATTTTATTTAAGAATTTTTTGTACTAATCAGCGCTAATTGCTCTTGCAATGTAATTCAATAGACTTAAAGCTTATCGAAACACGAGTTTTGAAAGTGGAAACTAAATACAATAGACGGCTTACGCCGAAAAAACTTTTTTTCCAACCCGTGTCATATTTGCTTGCCTTTTTTTCTCCCCGTAATCCGTTTTAATCCTGTATTAAAAGTCATGCCTTCATTAGTGTTTTTTTTCTGGCTAGGTAAAAGTCTTAAGTGAAATGACGAAGAGTTCTTTTGAAATTTTTTTCGACGTTGTAGTGGTTTGTCGGTGATTTCTCCCTTTTGTTAAGGGCTGTGGACTAACAGAGTGCCACCTGATATACCTTGGTATATGAAAGGTGTTCAAATAAAAAATGCCCTCTCTCGTGGAAGTTAAAAAAACTGTGTATTAAAATAAAATTTCCCTGTCAGCTTTGAATAGTTTGTACTTTTTAACTTCATCTTGTATGATAATCCATCCAATTTTCTGAAAAAAAAACCCGTTTTGAAAGGAGGAAAAAATAACTATAATTAGCTTCGTTTGCTTATAATAGAGATAGTGTAAAAAATCCGTGTTTGCTTTTAACAAGGAGAACTTTAATTTGATCCGTATCTTTCAGGGAAAAGTAAGGTGCGTAAAAAATTGAAAAAGTAACATTTTTATTTAAATATGCTTCGCAAATTTCGCTACGAAGAACTTTTTCACCTTGTTTTATAAAAAAAAGCAAAGGTCGGAAGTTATCCCTTTGCTGGTATAAATATTTGTATTAGAAAAGAGACATCATAAGTGTATCGTCACTGATATCTATATGAGCCTTTTGAGTTTCCTGACCAGGGGGCGCTGACGATCAATCATGTTCTCCACGGAGATCTGAAAGTGTTCTGAACACCTCTAAGCTGTGTGATAAAGCACGCATGTTTTAGCTTTTTGCTAAATGGTTGTTTTCCTGGCAGAGGTAAGGTGACGTCCACCAAATAACATTCATATAAGAAAAATATATATGTATAAGACAAAGGAGTTGAGGCAAATCCGCTGACCAGATACGGCCCTACGAATAGGTTTAACCTACATCACAACTGATACGGTCCTCCGAATAGGTTCACACGGCCCGAAAACAAGATATGACCCTCAAAATAGTTTTAACCGGCCCGCAGACCAGATAAGGCCTTCGCAATAAGTTTACCCATCCCGCCGATTAGATCCACTGTACTTGAACATGGTTAAAATTTTACAATACTTGAGCGTTTTAGTGCAGTGATTCAGTTTTCTTTTGTTGAATCATGAATTTTATAATTATAATTTAGGTACTGAAGAACTAAATGCATTATACATCAAGTTGTTTTTAAATTATGCTGTTATACGTGGTATGCTCCAACACGGTTAATGCTGTACAATACTTGAACATTTTAGTGTTATGCAGCAAAGTATCAGTTTTCTTTTTTGAACTGTAATACATTTAATTCTTATAACTTAAGTAATGAAGAACTAAATAAACGATATATATCCGATTCTTTTTAAAATACTTTCTTTTACTACATTGATAATGTTTGTGCTATCAGTAGTGTATCAGTTTTCTTTTCTTGAATCGCAATGAATTTTAATGTTACGATTTAAATAAATAATAACTAAATAAACGATACGTCAGGTTCTTTTCAAAAAATCTCGTTTTACTATACTTGAACATGTTAGCACTATATAGTAGTGAATCAATATTCTTTTTTGAATCGCAATGAATTCAAATCTTATAATTTAAATAATGAAAACTAATAATTTAAATAATGAAAACTAATAATTTAAATAATGAAGAGCCAAATAAACGATTCATCAGATTCCTTTTAAAAACACTTTTTTCTACTATACTTGAACATGTTAGTGCCATGCAGCAGAGTTTCGGTTTTCTTTACTTTTTTTGCAACTGTCTCATAAATTATTTCGCTTCCAGAATTATACGGAGCTCGTGCAACCAATTATGTGGTATCAAATTTTCATCGTAGCAGTGTTCATTAATTTAACACCAAAGTACTTTACTCAATTTTTACTGGTGTACAATCCCTGTTTTTCTTCCCATTCAGTGCCGCCTCAGAAGTTAGTAATACTAAACGACCACGACGAAGAGATAATTGGCAAGGCAGGACCGTACTTGGAAGGACAAAGCGTCAAACTGACATGCGAAGCTATAGGAGGTACGTAATTTGCTGTCTCATTATCCTTCAGATATCCCTACGTTGCGGACGATTGGTGCTGGAAATAGTATCAGGACAGAAGAGGGCTTTTTTGTGTGCTGCGTTTGAAAATAAATTTGTTGAAGCTGAAAAAGTTAGTTCTTAGAAAAGATTTTGGATTATAACGGGAAGAATCTTTGTTAGTGGTTCTTGCAAGTTTTTTGTAGTGACTATGATGTGATAGAAAGGCATAATTGGTAGCATAATTTTATATTAACTGTATCTTCACATGTCTGCATATGAGAAGGATTGTCTGTATAGTGAAGAATTTACTCTCGGAATACAAATGCTCTCGCATGATAGGTATCGGGGCTACCTTAAAACGAAGTTTATCGTCATTTTGGTGACGTTTGGCGTTTAATCTTATTGGCGTTGACGAACTATCATGCCTAAATTCGGAATTCTTTCTTTCGAATTTTTATTGGAAAAGAGCTGAACACGTATTCGAAAAACATTCCAAGTGACGTCACGTACGGAATACGTATAGCCGCAGAGGCACTACCACGATGTATATTTAGTTTGACAGGAAAGGCCTTTCGTATCACATGTTTTTTTTATAATAGTTACAATTCCACGTAAAAGTATCTATAAAGCAGAAAACATTTTAAAGATTAACTTTTAAGTGGAAAATGCTAAATTTAGCTTTAATCTTTAAATCTTTAATATCCATAAAAACAATATATTAAATAAAATGTTTTCCACGTTTGGGAAAGAATAAAACCTCTAAAATTTAAAAAAGGTTACAGTTGTCGATATAATGCATTACCCCAAAAGTAAAATTAATGACAAGACACGTCTTTTCTTGTCACTTCACTCATTTTGTAAAACATCATCAATCTTCACTCATCTTGTAAGTTATTTTTCAGTTAGTTTTTGAGTTCAAATGGGTAGAATGCTTAATAAAAATCCAAGTGAATGAGCATTAAGATTTTAGTAAAGTATTTTAAGCTTTTTTGAAAAACAGTTCAGTGCACAATTAATTTTTTCACTGTAGTAATGTTATAATCAGTAATGCAGAAAGCAATTCATGAAACGTCGAAAAATCCAGTAATTACTATATGGGGATTACCTTTCTTTTAAAGCATTTTATAAGTATTTTCCAAAATTTGGATGCATTTGTTAGAAGAAATAATATTGCAGCAATATTATTTTTTCTAGCTTTCTATTGAGATTTGTATACATAACACCAAAATACATACTTTATTAAAGTATGTATTTTGGTTTTGTGTACAAATATGGTTAAAAATATGTGATAACATCAAAGGTTTACAACGTAGCCCAATTTGAGTACAGATTTTATATTTAGTCTTTCATAATTATCATTAAGTCTTTCATAATCATTAAGTCTCATAATTATTTTATCTTTTATAAATCTTTAATTAATTACATGGTTTCATGCGTTTTTTGTGAGTCGAAATACAAAAAATAATTTAATATTAATCAGATTTGAAATTTTATTTTTATAAAAAATATAAATCTGCTCGAACGCTGAATAAGCTATAAATATTACTTTGTCAAGTTACATCAGTTGTAATGCGCACATTGTATTATTTACGTTTCAATTTTAATGTTGATAATTGATCCAATTGAAGTGTAAAATATTTTTATTACAATTTTTTATTCCAATATAATATTACTAAAATTTTACAGCTTAAAAGAAAAATTATGAATTGCAGACTTTAATGTTATTTGTATGTCTTGACAAATTTTTCGATTTTTAAATTCAGTTTTATTATTTTAAGGTTTTTCAGTTAAAAAGAAAAAAGATGCGTTAAGATAAAAAAAAATGTGTTATCATATGCAAACTGTCGTAAAACCAATGTCGTCCAAGAACCTTCAAAAATGTATTTTGTTTCTCTCTAGATTACCTTTCTCAAACACTTCTTATAATGTGAAATTCGATTTCATTCCACTATGGATACACAAATATTAATTTAAATAATACTTCTACTCCTCCCTACTTACACTCTGTGAAAAAAGAATTGAAACACTCTAGCCAGTGTTCGATTGGAAAGAAACATAGCATGTGTGATGTTTTTTTTCTAATATCTGACCAATTGAACATTACTCATTGCTCACTACTACTGTGGATTCGTGAACCAATTTGCTTTCTTCTTGTGAACCACGAAGTGTGGGTTCACATTACACCTCACTCCCGGGTCGTCGTAGCACATTGGTTAGCAGGTAGGTAGATAGGTAGGAAGAAAGTCAATTAGCATCGCACTGGAGCAACATAAAGGGCTATTGGCTACGATCCGGAATCAATCCAGAAAGGAAAGATCCAAGGGCAACGTCTCCTAATTTTGAACCACGGTAGATGACGAGAGCAACACCTGAGCTGGCACCCCACTCTCCAAACTTTCACACCACTCCAACGTTAGGACATTTGAGGCCACGACAGATTTAACGTTGCACCCCCCCCCTTTGTGCACGATGGTTTTTGGCTGGAGCTTCGAACTCGCAACTCTTCGGTTGCTAATCCGGTACTCTTCCAACTGAACTCACGGCTCTCAAATTTACGAGGTGTTATCCTCGGATTTTTCACTTCGGGGTTGATCCCTGACCGTCGCCAATAGCCCGTTGTGTTCCTCGAGTGCAACGCTGATTCACTTACCTCATCTTACCTTACCAATATATATAAACAATCAAGAAACTTGAGCTCAATTGTTATGCGTGGATCTGATAGCATGTATCATGACTTTCCAGAGTTGAAAATTCCCGCTCTGCATGAGATCAATAAATGGAAGAATAAATACAGGAAAAGGTTTTGGATACTTCAAAGAAATCATTAATGCCGCGAGGGTTTTGTCGAATATTGCGCATATAAGAAAAGCATGGAGGAGTCTATCGATTTTGTGCGAAAATAAAATTACTCATTGTGAGTTCAAATGTCTGTATACTAGTACTTTCTTCAAGGTAGAATTGCATTTTTATACTCGAATGGAGTTTGAATTTATTTCTCACGGTGAGATTTTTATCATACAAACTAAGTTTTTCGAATATTTGCCTTACGGTTATTCCTAGGTTATTCGTTTGCACAGTTTAAAACTAGTCTCTCTGTTACATAGTTATTTTAATAAAAAATACCCTTATCAAAAATAGATTATAGATTACTGCAGTTGGACTTATAATATAGATTTCCATAAGAGGATTTTTAATGTCTTTTAAATTTCCAATGGCAGGATCAGACTACTGCAGCTAAAATACAATAAAAATAAAATGCCGTTAACGAAGTAGGTAGGTAGTTATACTATTGAACAATTACGGACTTATAATATAGATTTCCATAAGAGGATTTTTAATGTCTTTTAAATTTCCAATGGCAGGATCAGACTACTGCAGCTAAAATACAATACAAATAAAATGCCGTTAACGAAGTAGGTAGGTAGTTATACTATTGACCAATTACGGCACACTGGGGCAACACAACGGGTTATTGACGTCTCTCCGGGATAGGTCCCGAAGGGAAAGATCTGAGGACAACACCTCGTAATTTTGAACTTTGGAATGATGTTAACACACCAGACTACTATTACCGTGGCTACTACTACAGTTGGTCACTTAAAAATGTCAACAGTTTTATCTCTCCAAGACTTGAGATTCGATCTTATAGATTTTGATAAATCTCATCTTTGATGGTTTATTTGATGAACAGTTTGATAGTAATTAAAAGGTACTCAGGCAGTAGAAGTATAGTTCTTTCAATGTAACCAAAACTACCGGAGAAGAAAACATTTTTCGCCATTTTGGTGACGGTTGTCGTTAGTTTTTATGTAAAAAAATTGCAAAAAATAAATATTTTGGTTCTAATGTGGCATTATTGTAGGAAAGAACTCATTACCTATGGAAATTTCAATTAAATAGATCAAATTTTAGGAGTAATGTCTTTACTTTGAATTGAATGAAGTACGCCATTCGAAATCAATAATATTTGAAATCTTTTTAGTGATTCGTATTCGTGAAAGATAATTTCCAATTTATTTAATCATTTAATGAAGCTAAATGCTTTTTTTTCTAAAACCGCATTCCTTCAAATCCAGAAAGTTGGTTCTAATCTCATAATCTTTTAAGTGCTGTTTTTAAAACTTAATGAATCGAATACTTACATTTCGTATTAGTACGATAAAAGTTTGAATTATAGAGTTACATTAATTACGCTTATTTCTATTAGCGAGTCTTTCCATGACATTGTGCCATGAAAGTGTTCATGTTACTCAAATATTTAATTGATATATCAGACGGTTTGAGGTTAAATTGTAGGTTAGGAGTTTCTTATTTTATAAATATCGCTCTATAGTGGTTACGAAAGTTATAATTATATATTTTACCATAAATTCCGAACAAGAACTATTTTCCTTATGAATGTAAATTTCAAATATACATATAATGTACACAAGGGAGAAACAAAATGTTTTTAACGTTTACTTTGTTATATATATGTTACCGTGAAAGACCGAAATTAGAGAATGTCAATATTCTCCTGTGAATGCCGACACATACCAAATGCGTCGGTGAAAGACCGAATATTTGTTTATATTCTTATACATTCGGACCATCGCCGGTGTATGTCGACAAGCACAGATAAGCTCTGGTGGGGGTCGAAACGAGAAGGCGGAGAGGCCACAACCAGAGAGGCCTCTCCCCCCTTCAGTTTAAGCTGTTGCAATAAATAAGATTGTATAACGTTAATCACATAATTTATGTGTAAGTTTATTATTGGTATTATTTTCTTTTCTCATTTAGAATGTACTGTTCGTTTTAGGTTCAACAGTTATTTACGTGTGCTGTTACTTAAGCTTTCTCCTATTTTGACATATATCATAATATGTTTTAATAGCAAAGTATGATTTAAAAAATTGCATATTTGTCTTAATGTAGCAAAAATATTTTTATTCAACATTCACCATCAGTGCATGCTGAATGTCGACATTTGCCGGTGTAAGTGAGAAATAATGATATTTAGCAAATATTTCGGACATGCACGAAGTGACTATGTGAATGCTGACATTCACCGGAGAATATCGACATTTGCCAGATATCGGTCTTTCACAGTAACATATACATTCCAAACTACTTTTCTAATAGGTATATCGTTAAACACATTTATTTTATCCATTCATGCGCTAACTTCATTCCATAAAGTTCCAGTCTCGTAGCCGAGTGGTTAATGCTCTGGCCCTCAGTTCAACAGGTTATGGATCCGAATCCAGGTTTAGAATTAATATTCGTAATAAAGTCGTAGACCCGATTTTATAGCACCAGGGAAAATATAAATTGACTTTATTGCGAAGCAAAGCCGGGCTGAGGTATCTCAGTTGGAGGTGCAACAGATTAGAAACCGGAAGGTTGCAAGTTCGAAGCTCGGTCCAGCCAAAGATCGTCGTGTACACGGGAGCTGGTGCACGTTAAATCTACCGTGACCTCATCTGTCCTCATGTTGGTGTGGAAGTTTGGTTGGTTGTTTTGGGGTTTTATGGCTAAGAGTCATATTTGGTTATGCTGCACCAGACACAAGACATACAATACCAAGCAATAGACACACACAATGAAAGTTTTACTGACACAGAAGAAAGAAATACATCCAGGGAGGAATGCATCTGACAGGAATCGAACCTGCGCCGCCTACAGTGGAACTTTGGATGGTGGGGGTCTCAGATCAGGTGTTGTTTTCGTCATCTGACCGTGGTTCGAAACTACGAGGCGTTGTCCTCGGTAGGTAGATATTTAAATTAACATCGCACTGGAGCAACACAACGGGCTATTGGCGACGGTCCGGGATCAACTCCCGAAATGAAAGATCCGAGGACAACACCACGTAATTTTGAACCACGGTCAGATGACGAGGTCACACCTGAGCCGGCACCCCGCTCTCCAAACTTTCACACCACGCTAACGTGTGGATATTTGAGGCCACGACAGATTTAACAACCAGACCGGTTTGTACACGATGGTCTTTGGTTGGATTCGAACTCGCAACCCTCCGGTTGCTAGTCCGTTACTCTTCCAATCGGATTCTCCTCGGATCTTTCCATTCGGGATTCCGGACTGTCACCAAATTGTCCGTCGTGTTTCTCCAGTGCGACGTTAATTAGATACCTACCTACCATTCCAAGCTCTGGGAACCATTTTCCTGTTCTACAAGGAAACATGAGAGAATTTTTAATGTAAACAAATTTCCTAAAAATACAGGTTACGAATGATTGGATTTATAGCTAATTAATTTTACTAATTTTTCATTGATGTTGTCTTTCATTTTTAAATGAGAGAATTTAGAGCAGGAAAGCAAACTAAACGGAATGTGAGGATTTTCCTTACGCTGACCAAATGCTCTAGCTTAATACACCTCTGAATTACCTTAAAATGTGGTTTGTCTTTTCGGCGACATTTGGAGTATAATTGGTGATGATTAATCAACTTTCGCATATCATCTCGGAATTCATTCTCTGGGATTTGTATTGGCGACGTGCTGAAATAATCGAAAAATACTCTAAATGACATCACATTCGGAATACGTACATGAAACACGTTTCACCACCAAAACAATACAATATTTAGCTTGATAGAAAATACCTCTCATAAACAACAAGGCAATATTCGAATAATATGCTAAATTACGTAAAACGTTACGAAAGACATGTTACGTAAAATGTTACCAAACCAATTTCCATTCGCGCATTATTTTCACCCGGGCAGCATAAAACGAACATTGAAGGACAAATCAAACCTTGATAACTATTCTTCACTCTTATAAGGAGAGATTGATTGGCTACGTAAAACTTTTTCGACAGTCTCAGAAGAAGGATGCATGCATGTATAATAGCAGTGAGACAGAAGTGGAAACTTCGGACGGAGGTTAACTATTCAATCTGGGATCGTAACTATTCATTAGAAGCAGACGCATGCCAGGACAGAAAAAAAGAAATGGCGACATATATTGATCAATGAAGCTTGTACAGACAAATCAGGGTTCGGATTTCTCATATATCTGAACTTCATCATATGAGATGCATTTCCTGTCAGGCTAAATGCAGGTGGTGATACGTTTCTGAGGCTATACGTGTTTCCTGTAAGTAATTTGAAGGTGACATTTCTTGGCTTGCTTTTTGAATACGATTTTAGCATGTCTTCAATAAAAATTCCAAAGAATGAATTCCGAAAAGATGTGGATCCGCCGAAGCCTGGTTGGCAGAGTAACGGATTAGCAATTGGAGGGTTGCGAGTTCAAAATTAGGTCCAATCACACACAGTCATGTACGCGGGGGCTGGTGCACGTTAAATAAGTCCTCACGTTGTGGTGTGTGGAAATTTGTAGAGAGGTGCCAGTTCAGGTGTGATCTCGTCATCTGACCGTGGTTCGAAATTACGTGGTAGTGATGGGACGAAAATGAGTGATTGAATCGAATCTTTAAAGTGAATGAATCGGTCAACCGACTTAATTCAAACTGAATCGAATAATCGACTCCTTGTATTTTTGTACGAGCGGCAGTCTGTAGGGTTACTGGTTTCCATTGTAAGGCTACCATATTTTTAGGTTTTGCGATTGTTTTCTCATTGAAAAGTGGTCGAATAAGTTCTGGGCTATATACAATGGACGCCTAAGCATACGGTTGAGCATTGGAATGCCTTTCCGATCGCCAAGAGGAGCCAAATGATTCAATTCGCGAACGAATTGGATCATTTCATTCATTTCATTCATCGAATCATTTGACTCATTTGAATCATATGATCATTTGATTCATCGGATCATTTGACTCATCGGATCATTTGATTCATCGGATCATTTGAATCATCGAATCATTTGAATCATTTGGGATACGAATCTTTGAGATTTGGATCTTCGGTAGTTCTTTTGATTCGGACCGAGGGGAAACACTTTCACTTATCCTTGATTTTTTTATTTTTTATTTTCTCAATTCCTTCACAAAATGTGAGTTCAAAATGTAGTTTCACACAGTAATTATAAAAGCTTTTTCTTTTATTTCCAGAAATGTATTCACTCATGTCCAAAAGTTCGTAAAATAATTCGTAAAATGCAAAGACATCGGAATAAACATGGATACAATGGTTCAAAATCACTCGTGGAGAATCGTGGGACGAAGGTAAAACATTGTGCATATGCAAAACAGTTTAATCGACATCGACATGCGCAAAGAACGGCGCACGTCGGAACGACTATAAAACGACCTCGAGCGGCATGGCCAGTTTAGACCGAAATTTCGCAATTGCTATGGTATGGAGCGTTGTTAACAATCAATAAGGACGAAAGATATCACAAAGGTGCCAACTGGATATGTTTGTGAAGGGACGAATTATTGGAAGCTGGAATCCGGTCGATCCCAAACTCGTCTTGAATTCGGAATATGCCTCAGTGTGTGATCTCCAGACTGTAACAGAGGTTTCAAACCACTGGAGATGTTACCCGACGACCAGGTCTGTCAGGGGTAACAACCAATCCGCAAGACTGGTATTTTGTGATAACTGCGCAACGTCAGAGAAACCGTTCTGCCCGACAATTGGGTTCAACCCTGACATTCGCCACAGGAGTCATAGTTTCGAGACAAACAGTTTACAGGAGACTCAGACACGTTGGTTTCTGCCAGACGACCAGCAGTTTGCATCCCCCTGAAGTCTGCAAAGAAACTCGCGAGTTTACAGCGGAATTTGGAACATCGGCAGTGGAGTCGACGACAGTTGAGCAATGTCATGTTCAGAGACGAGTCCAGATTTAGTCTGCAAACTGATTATCGTAGTACCACGATCTGACGATCTGGAGAGAACATTGAACGCGTTTTCACCGAGGAAACATCACGGAGAGACATCGTTTTCTTTCAGGGGAGTCATGGTCTGGTCAGGCATCATGCTGGACTGCAGCACAGACCTCCATATCTTTGACACGGGGTCCGTTACCAGTCAAAGATACATAGACGAAGTCCTTGAGCTTACAGTTCGCCTGTATCGAGGTGCTCTCGGTCCTGCTTTCATACTCATGGATGATAACTCGCCTCCTCACCTTGCAGCCCTGGTCGATGCCTTCCTTCAAAGTGAAGATATCCACCGCATGCAGTGGCCTGCCAACTCTCCTGATCTGAATTCTATAGAGCATGTATGGGATATGATCGGGAGACCTATTTCAGCCCTCCACCACCCACCAAACTCCGTTCTTTAATTGAAATCTGCTCTCCGTGAGACTTGGAATTCTTTGAGCTCTCAACTCTTCCATACCTTCATCGAAAGTACGGGAAATCGTTGTACAGCATGCGTGGCTACCAGAAGTTCCCGCACACCGTATTAAACTTCAGCATCACATTGTTTTAATCATTCTGTTTCACTAAAGTTGACACTCGTATTGTGAACCTTTTCTTTCAACCCTCTTCTTTGGATAATAGAATTCATTATCCTTGTTTTCTTCTTCTATAACCCTATTACCCCACATATCGCGTTTCCTTCCATTCCGATGTTGATATTCACATAAAGAGCAATTATGTTTAACTTTTGGACATGAGTGTTCATTATTTCCTTCTCCTGAGTTGAGAAGAGGAAAAGAGTATAAAATCCTTTTGATTTCATGAATTAATTGAATTTCAAAATCATTTAAATAAAAAAATAATTTTGGAAGCTTTTAAATGTGCAAACTAAAATTAATAATTAATTTATTCATTGGCATGGGCTTTCGAGATAAATCTTGTTATTCAACTCAAAGCTCTCTGTCCTAGGTTCAACATGCTCTTTGCTCAAGTCCTAGACATAGATGTTCGTAGTGATTCGGAATCCACTTTATAAGCATTACATCCCCGATTTCGTAAAAAATAACTGTAGAGTGAAAAACCAATTATTACAGAGGCGAACAGTTAGTTTAATCATAATAAAGCATTATGATTAAAAAGGGATTATTATAAAAAGTATCTCAAAAAGGAATTTTTTGGAGCTGACTATAATAGCGTATAAGATCGATGTTGTAAGATTAAGCATGATCGTAGCTGGACAATTGTGATTCGGGAACGTTGTTTCATCCCTCCCACAGAAGTTAAGACTAATGTTTTTATCTTTGCTCATTACTATCTATTAAATGTTAAAAGTAAAACTTTCCTCCGAAACAGACTCCAAAGCAAAACTATAATCCCTGCCTGAAGGATAAAGTAAAATTTTAAAAGTGAAATAAAAAGCTCAAACGGAATTGCGAATAAAAACACGACCAGCAATCGTCGTTTCTATGAAAGAATGCAACGAAACGCGTTTTACAAACCCTCACTCCTTACCCGATGAATCGGGATAAATCAAGGCCTGGGGGAAACTGTCCCTATCCCACAAATGGATTCGAAGCTGAGGTTCCTCCCCCACCCCAATAAACCAAAGAAACATAGCATAGTGCGAAAATTTACAAACAGATGGCGCTGCATGTACCGGAAGGCCAAAGGCAAGTTGTTTCCGGTGAACGACTCTTGAACGACTTTTTTACTGACTCGAAAGAATCGAATATTTCAAAAGAATCGATTTGCCCATAACTATTACGTGGTATTGACCTCGGTTCTTTCCCTTCGGGTTTGATCCCGGACCGTCACCGCTTGTTGTGTTGCTCCAGTGTTCCGTTAATTAATCACCTAATACTTAAAAAATATCGATATGTATCTCATTTGGTTAGTAGAAGTAAAATCTTCTCACACTGTCTGGTTTGTTTGTTTACACTGAAAATCCCAATCCCTCTGGTATACGGTTGGTTGATTTTCAGTGTAAACACGTTTTTCTCCCATTCAGAGGTTAACTATTCCACGCTGTTTCCATCGTACCTAATGTCCTCACGTTGGCGTGGTGTGGAAGTTTGGAGAGTGGGGTGCCAGCTCAGGTGTTGCCTCGTCATCTGACCGTGGTTCAAAATTACGTGGTGTTGTCCTCGGATCTTTCCCTTTGGGATTGATCCCGGACCGTCACCAATAGCCCATTGTGTTGCTCCAGTGTGACGTTAATTGAAATACCCCCCCCCCATCGTAGCTATTCATTATGAACTGAATCATGTCGGTACAGTGATACAGAAGTGGAGTATATTGATCAATGAACCTTACTCAGACAAAGCAGGATTCAGGTTTCTTATGAGTCTGTACTTCTTCATATAGAGATAATAGATGCATCAAATCTTTTCTTAAAGAGTCCAAAGGGCCGCGGTGGCCCGGTTGGAAGAGTAACGAACTAGCAACCGAAGGGTTGCGAGTTCGAATCCAGCCAAACACCGTCGTGTACAAAGGGGGCTGGTGCACGTTATATCTGTCGTGGCCTCAAATGTCCTCACGTTGGCGTGGTGTGGAAGTTTGGAGAGTGGGGTGCCAGCTCAGGTGTTGCCTCATCATCTGACCGTGGTTCAAAATTACGTGGTGTTGTCCTCGGATCTTTCCCTTTGGGATTAATCCCGGACCGTCACCAATAGCCCATTGTGTTGCTCCAGTGTGACGTTAATTGAAATACCCAAATACCCTTAAAGAGTCCGTGACACATTTTCGACTACTGATATTGTCTTATTATTTCTCAGTATGAATGACATGTTAATCCTCCTGGTGGTTGTCTCTATGAGGTGTCTCGCCATGAGCTAAATTGACCAGACCTTGATGGACAATATATCTTGTCATTAGAAGAAAACTGAACAGATCTTGATATCGTAATCATAAAAACATCGGCAATATATTGATATGTTCATCACTCCATTAGTGAAATTGGCCAGATCTTGATGGATATCTTGTCGAAACCACTTGGAGGGTTAAGTGCGAACTATACTAGCGCATTTACAACTCTACAGGGATGCATATTTTTTCTGTAACACATTAAATAACTCCTGTAAATACTACATGACACCTATGTAAGGACTGAAACCTAATTTGGCCATTTCCTATGTGCATCAAAGGTGTCTCTTCATCTGACCGAGGTTCAAAATTACGTGGTGTTGTCCTCGGATTTTTCCGTTTGGGATTAATCCAGTACCGTCGCCAATAGCCCGTTGTGTTACTCCACTGCGACGTTAATTAACTACCTATGTGCATTAAACAGAAGATACTCTTTTCGAATCTTAGATTAAGGCACTTTCAAAAGTAGCCGTTCACTTATTAACATCACACTCATATAAATATAACATTGCGCTCTCATCTTAAAGTTAATTTTTAAAGTATCAGAGGAGTTCAACAAACCCAACATGACTTTGATATGAGAATGATTTTCAGCGTATATAAAATAAACCAGGCGAAAGAACAGGATTTTACTTCCCGTTACCCAAATGCTGTCTCCAAGCGGCCGTAGCTTAGTTGGTAGTGTCGCTGATTAGGAATTGGAGGATTACGAGTTCGAAATTCGACCGAACCATAGACCATTATGTACTTGGGGCAGTGCAATTTAAATCTGTCGTGACCTAAAATGTTCTTATATTGGCCTGGTGTGGAAGTTTGGAGAGTAGGGTGCCAGCTCAGGTTTTCACCTCGTCATCTGACCCTTATTCAAAATTTCGAGGTGTCCTTGGATCTTTCCCTTCGGGATTGATCCAGGACAGTCGCCAATAGCCCGCTGTTGTTTCAGTTCGACGTTAATTACCTTACGTTGTAATTCAACTATCTATCTGCTCTCGTATAATACACTTCAGGGTTACTTTAATCTGTAGTTTATCACCGTTTTGGCAAGGTTTGACGTTAAAACTAATTAGAGATTACAAATTAGCATATATAGATTCGGAATTCATTCTTTGAAATTTCTATTGGCACCGTGCCGAAATCGCTTTCGAAAAGCAAGCCAAGTGACGCCAAAGTACGTACAGGAAGCACGTTTCGTCATAAGAACACATCACCTACATTTAGCTTGAAAAACCTATCATTAGGAAGTTTGGTGGCTAAAAAGGATAAAAATTAAAGTTTAAACAGATGCGGAATTGAATGGCTCATTAGTTATTAAAATTGTCTGGTACAGCTAAGTAAGAAAAAGCTCTCAAGTAAAAACGTTCAGAAAACTTTTAAAAATGAAGTCCTCAAACATAATAAATAATTCTCTGAGAAATGAATTTTGAAGTGATTATATGAATAAACGATTTATTTTTATAGCTACATCATGAAATATGTCGGCATTTAAACATACTTTTCAGTTCACTTTTTGAAATTCGTAATAAATAAATAAATTCTTAAAAACTAAAAACTACGAGAGAAGAAAAATTCAGAACAAAACCATAATATCAAGTATTATTTTATACATTAAAGTCTTCACCGCATAATCTAGTTTTAGAGAGCGTTTTTTGAATCCCTCTTTCAAATGAACTTTTACATTAGTTTTACATTTTTTGCAGAGTTGAAATCATGTTCGGTTCTTGTGTAAATTACATAAAAACGGTTTCTATTGCTGTTTCTTTGAAGTTTTAAAGCTTTTAGATCTGCATTCAATTCAGCCTATTAAAAAATGTTTCGAATTTGTTTCTGTAACGCAAAATATTTTTCATTTTTTGAAGTTATTTGTAATTATACTTTATCTTTATAACTTTTAATTCTTTAAGCTTATTTCACAAATGTTTACAATTTTTCCTTAATTCTTTTCCCCCTTCATTTCGGTTGCCAATAATCCGTTGTGTTGCTCCAACGCGACGTTAATTCAAATGCCTACAACTACACCCTTAATTTTTGGTACGGTATGTATTTTTAATTAGCGTCACACTGGAGCAACACAACGGGCTATTAGCAACCCTTAATTTTTGAGGTAATGGTAATTAATTAACATCGCACTAGAACACAACGGGCTATTGACGACGGTCCGGGATCAGTCCCGAAGGGAAAGATCCGATCGACAACACCACGTAATTTTGAACCACGGACAGACGACGAGGCAACACCTGAACTGGCACCCCATTCTCCAAACTTCCCCACCATGCCAACGTGACGACATTTGGGTCCACGACAGATTTAATATACACCAACCCCCTTTGCACACGACGGTCTTTTGGTTGGATTCAAACTCGCAATCCTACGGTTGCTAACCTTAATTTTTGAGCGCCCAGTTGGTAGAGTCGCGGATTAGTAATGGGAAGGTTGCGATTTCAAGACTCAATCCAACCATAGACAGTCGTGTATGTCGGGTTGGTGCACCTTAAATCTGCGGTGGCGTCAAATGTCGCCAAATTGGCATGATATGGAAGTTTGGAGGGTGGGGTGTCAACTCTGGGTGTTGCCATCGTCATCGGACTGGTTCAAAATTGCGATTGCAACCGGAGCTTTGCGGGTTCGAATCCAACCAAAGACCGCTGTGTAGAATGGGGAAGGGTGCACGATAAATATGTCGTGACCTCTAATTTGAAAATTGAGTCTGATGCCAGCTCAGTAGTTGACCTCGTCATCTGCCAGTGGTAAAAAATTACGAGATGTCCTCGGATATTGCCCATCGGGATTGATTCCGGACCGTCACCAAAAGCCCATTATGTTGCTCCAGTGCGACGTAAATGCAATTACCTACTTTGGGATTGATCCCGGACCGTCACCAATGGCCCAGTGTTGCTCTAGTGTGACGTTAATTAAAATACATACCTGCAACTACCTACATATCTAATCTTAATTTCTGACGCATGTATGAGGTTTTGAGAAATTCAGAAAAGTTAATTTAAAATTGTTAGATACATTTAAATTGTAAAAGTACTTTGATTTTAACTTCATATTTACTCACCCCCTTTATCAGTGGTTCAAAATTACGTGGTGTTGTCCTCAGATCTTTCCCTTTGGGATTGATCCCGGACCGTCACCAATAGCCCATTGTGTTGCTCCAGTGTGACGTTAATTGAAATACCCTCCACCTTTATCAACGTCGTATTGCTCCAGTGTGGCGTTAATAAAAATACCTACCTACATACTTACCTTTAATCAAAATCCAGATGCTTTATTTTGAAAGAAATTCGGAAAACCGAAAATATTTAATAATGTAATACTTTGTAAAATGAGTCATCAGAGAGATTTGAATACACTATCGAATTTATTGATCAAGAGACATTTTTTTATGCAAATAAATTGAGATTTGTGAGCTCTACGTGAAAGCATCAATATTATAAAACACAGCGTATTTTTTAAATCTCAGGGCCGCGGTGGCCCGGTTGGAAGAGTAACGGACTAGCAACCGAAGGGTTGCGAGTTCGAATCCAGCCAAACACCGTCGTGTACAAAGGGGGCTGGTGCACGTTAAATCTGTCGTGGCCTCAAATGTCCTCACGTTGGCGTGGTGTGGAAGTTTGGAGAGTGGGGTGCCAGCTCAGGTGTTGCCTCGTCATCTGACCGTGGTTCAAAATTACGTGGTGTTGTCCTCGGATCTTTCCCTTTGGGATTGATCCCGGACCGTCACCAATAGCCCGTTGTGTTGCTCCAGTGTGACGTTAATTGAAATAACAACAAATAACAATAACAATAAATCTCATGATTTAGAATCCGGTGATATTTTTACCATTTTTACCACTACAGTAACAGAATTGAGAATATATAGGGTGATTCTACGGTCATGGGACACACTTCAGGGGGGATAGAACACAACGAAACAAACACTTTTCACCATAGAATGTATGGTCGCAAGTGCAGTGGTTGGCCGCTAGAGAGCGCAGTCAAACGCTTGTATAAAAGCGTTACGTCGTCGATGCGAGGCCTGCATCACTGCAATTTTTACTCAACATAAAAATTATAAAATACTTATTGCTGACCTTAAAGTCCATATCTACTACCTTGAATCCTGGCTTGTCAAATGGAAAATACCACTCAATGTTGAAAAGACAAGCTGCAATCATGTTCCACTGCAGAAATCCCTCAAAACTACTCAAACTCCAACTTTATGGTCAATCAATCCCTTGGTCACTTCAAATCAAATATCTAGGACTTATCCTAGTCTCAAAATTAAACTGGAAGCCACACATACAACATATACAGGATAAATTTCGTAAAATCACTGCCACTGTTTACCCTCTCACATCCCGGAGTTCAACACTTTCTATACACAACAAGAAAATCATATACCTTTCATTTGTCAGGCCAATCATAACATATGCTTGCCCAATCTGGGGTGGGACTAATGATATGAATCTAAAGCGCATCGAACAGCTTCAAAACATTTTCCTTAGGCAAATATCGAATGCAAGATGGTATTATCGCAACAGCGATATCACCAGAGCCCTCAATATCCCAACCATAAGAAAATTTATCTATAAAATCTCTCACAAATTCTTCCTCCAAATTAATAATAGTCACAATGCAGCGGTGCAGGAAATAGAAATCTATGACTCAACCCTTCCTCAAAATAAATCCAGACCTAGGCGCACCCTCAAACTGGGCAGCAGAGATCACTGACTTATTTCATTAAAATTGATCCTTATTCTTCCTAACTCCTAAATTTACCGGATTCTTTTTTATTATTAGCTAGCTTTTAATTTCAATACTCAACTCAACAAGGCAAATTCCAATAAGTCAAGCTCTATGTTCAACACCGGAGATTTAGGCCCCTGCGGATCCATGTGATCCATAAGTATATCAACACACGCGAGGCCTGCATCAGGTGTGATGGTCGACATTTTGAACAGCTTCTGTGAATTGTGCATTTGCGTTGTACTTACCGACTGATGTTTGTACATGTCGTTTCATTTCAATGTGAAAAGTTTCTCATGTTTTGTACATGTCATTTCTTTCTTACCCATTGTTCTTTGTACTTATCTTTGATTTATGCAAATCTATAATTGAATTATTTCGTTTTGTCAAGCAGTTATTGATGTTTATTTGACATTAAAGCGTTGTTTCCATATTTCATGCCTCTTCTTTCCAACTTGCGTCGGACCGTGTGATTGTGCCGAAATGGAAAGCGCCCTCTAGCGACCATACATTCTATGGGGGAAAAGAGTTTGTTTCGTTGTGTTCTATCAGCCCCTGAAGTTTGTCCCATGACCGTAGAATCACCCTGTATAGTAAAGACGAAGAATTAAAAGCCTTTGGTAGTATATAGATTTACTGAAGTTATAGTAGAGACGGAGATTGTAGGTAGGTAGGCATTTGAATTAACGTCGCACTGGAGCAACACACCGGGCTATTGGTGACGGTCCGGGATCAATCCCAAAGGGAAAGATCTGAGGACACCACACAATTTTGAACCACGGTCAGATGACGAGGCAACACCTGAGCTGGCATCGCACTCTTCAAATTTCCACACCACACCAACGTGAGGACATTTGAGGCCATGACAGATTTAACGTGCACTAGCCCCCTTTGTACACGGAGGTGTTTGGCTGGATTCGAACTCGCAGCCCTCCGGTTGCTAATCCGTTACTCTTCCAACCGGGCCACCGCGGCCCTGTGGTCACGTGGGAATTCGTGAGAGTAGACCAGGCTTACGGCAACATCACTTCTAAATTCAATTTACTTGGCGTTATTTGGACAAGCTGCGCCAAACAACGTCACGTAAATTGGATTTGGAAGTAACGTTGCATTTTTATGGAAGGAAGGTATTTTAATTAAGGTCGCACTGTGGAGCAACACAAAGGGCTATTGGCGACGGTCCGGGATCATGCTCTTAGGGAAAAAGCGAGGACAACGCATCTTAATTTTGAACTGCGGTCAGATGACGAGATCAACACCTGAGCTGGAACCCTACTCTCCAAACTTCGACACCACGCCAAAATGAGGGTGTTTGAGGCTCCGTCGGATGTAACGTGCACCAGACCTGAAGTACACAACGATATTTGGTTCTATATCGAACTCGGAACCCTCAAGTTGCTAGTCCGCCACTCTGCCAACTGAGCTAACCTGACACTTTTTCCTGAGGAAAATAGGATAAGGCTCGTTTCTAAGGCAATGGAACGGAGCAGACTTTGTGTCTGGAGTTCTTCTGGTATACAGTACTTTATCAGTGCGGCACTTTTTGATACATCGTAATGATAATTAATCAACATCGCACTGGAGAAACACAACGGGCTAATGGTGACGGTTCAAGATCAAACCCAAAGGGAAAGATCTGAGGATAATACCACGGAATTTTGAACCACGGTCAGATTACGAGGTCAATACCTGAGCTGGCACCCCACTCTCAAAACTTCCACACCACGCCAACGTTTGGACATTTGAGGCCACCACATATTTATTTAACATAGCCCAGCCCCCGTGTACACGATGGTCTTATTTGGGTCGAATTTCGAACTCGCAACCCTCTGATTACTAATCCGTGACTCTACCAACTGGGGTACCGCGGCCCCATTTCCTAAGGAAAATAGGATAGACTCGTTTCGACGTCAGTTGACAGGGGCACACTTTGAGTCTGAAGAAATTCTCGTAGTAGAGAGACAGTAAGTGTTATTTATCAGTGCGTCACTTTTTGATACAATGTCCTAGTATGTTTAATCACAATAAACTAAACCGTTTTGGTGTTAGTTACCCTGCCTTGAAAAACCAGCCAGCAGATCCCTGTCACACAAAAATATTTTTGTTCATCAAAGACATCGAGTTTTTAAACTTCTCTGTGCACAATACACTAACGTATGTGGCACAGAATCAACTTTACTTGTTTATTATCGAAAAGTATAACACAACGAATATAAACAAATATACAAGTTGCCTTATACCTACAAAGACGGATGTATTGAGTGTTAGATTATATTATACAGCTTATTTTAGATTTTAAGTGATAGATAATAAGTAATAGAATATATATACTAGTATTCAAATTGAAAATTTATCACACTGACCAGCTTTTTATACCATTTTATATAGTTTATTCGTTGAAGCAAGCAGCATATTTTGTTTCTCTGAGCATTTTCCGCATACTGCCTTTTTGCAATTCGCGCAGGTATTTTTTGTGTAGTTTCCCATGCAAAACCTCCGCACCGCATTTCAATCTTTTATTGGTGATGTCTTCTTTTTATGACTACCTGCGACTAAATCTGAGTATTTGCTGCTTTAATTTTAGATGCCACATATGGAGTACGAAGCTCTTCACAAAACTGCAGGATAAAATTTCTGCTAGGTTCTGTTTTCCCGCATTCTTTATACAATTTCCAAGCATTTATCGCAGACATGTCTAAAATATTAAAAAAACTTGCATAGGCCAGCGACGATCCCGATTTTGTAGTGTACTGGTGTAACATTTGGTCTACAATGTCGACACTGTACTTAGTCTGGTTATAAAAATGTACAGATTCTGGTGTTATCTCATTATTATCGATGGTAAGATAGGGTGAAGTGAACTTAATAGCATAATATTTTTGTTCATCTTTACCTGATAAACAGTAAGCGTTATATCTGAGCTTTTTCTGAACAATATCGTGGAATGAATAGGTTGTTTTCTCAACTTTTCTGGGTGGTGGCACCTGTCTGCGTTTTTTTCTCATTGTTCATACGAGGCTTGTGCATTTTGATTTCAATTGTTCACACAATTTTAAGGATGTAAAATATTTATCTGTGGTTATGTTTCTCCCTTTTCTCAAAGTGTGTCACTACTAAATCACATTCATTGTGTTAATAATCTTTGCTCGCAGTTGGGGAGGACTTTTAATGCTTGTAAAAAGGATGATAGAGGGGAAGACAAAATAAAACTACTTTCAATGTCATTACAAGGTAATTATAGCCATCAATCAGGAAAAATTTCGCGCTAACACTGCGAAATGCGATAGGGTCCATTTTGGACTCTCCGTCTTTCTAGGTATTCGATTCATTATCTCCGCTTCTAAGACAGCTAGGCCAAAGTATTTAAATACGCATTAAGTATGACTCAGATAATTAAAAGTCATGAAATATCAACCTATTCAATCCATGGGCAAGGGAGTTACAGTGCGGGAAACAACGCGAGGGGCCAAAAAGGCCCTTTCCGTGTTTCTAATGTTAAATATGTTTGATTTTAGCTATGGAGCTGCATAATATTGCTAAAACTATACAAAAGAGCTCGCCACTCTAATGAAATTCTTCAGCACTAATTACACCAGGCAGTGCGAAATCTGGAAGATAGAAATCATCCCAGAGCAGAAATTCTCAGCTGAGATGAAAAAATAGGTCTAGACTTTAAAAATACCGAATTATCTTTGAACAAGTGAATGGGATGCAATTGAAGTGAACGTTAAGATAATTACGATAATACGACTAAGTTGGAAAATAATTTTTTACTATACAGTTATTAGAAAATGAACGCCAAAAGAAGTATGGAATGCTGCTTTATATTTTCGATTAATTTTTATTTTTTTACGAACGAAATGACAATAGATGCTTATTAATATAACTGGATTTAAGTAATCATCAGATGTGAGTTCCATTGTGTCATAAATAGACAAACAATTTAAAAACTAGCGCGGATGTATGCGCTGGTGTACTATTTATATTATTATTTTAAATTTCTAAACTATTTAAAAAATGTTTGAGTCATTATTTATGAAAAAAATTTTCTTTTAAGATGGAGGTTTGTTTTTACCATGCAATTTATTGAAAATAAGAACTTCAGAATATTCTCATGACGTCGAAATTCGACACACTTGCTCAGATCTTTCGTTTTTCAGAACTCTACATTTTTCAATGACCAGAATTTCGTTTCTGTTTGTATTTATGTGTTCCATTACTTTCCATATTACAGATACATTATTTAGGAGTTAAATTGTAATGAATTATTTGTATTTTCTGCCAAATACCACTAGACATGGGTAATTTCTTGATGGTATATGTATATTTCGACAAACTTTCCTTAAGTCTGGTTAAATACGTTATAATTTGTAGAATTCTGCTTCATAAACATAAATGGAAACCTTTTTAAGTAAGGTGTATAACTTCTTATTTTAAAATGACTGGTAAAGTTAAAATGAAGTTATTCTAAAAATAAGATGTTACGTTAAATCAAAACGGGTAGCCATACATTATAGTTCAAAGATATTTCTAAATTTTGACATATTTGCATTACAAGACGATTAGAATGAATTTAATTTACATGTTTTTCATGTTTCATGGGTATTATTGAAAGCTGTACTCCATAGTCAAGTAACTACATCTATCATTCTAAACAGGTACGTGGTTTCCGTATAGAAACTGAGTCTCTGTATTGAAAAAAGTACCTTTAGGATTCGATTTAAAACTAAATTTTTCTGTTGGAAGAAAGCGAATTTTAAATAAGACTGCTGATCTTGGAATAATATCATAGTAAGGAAGTATGTAAACTAGGACTGCTGAAAAATAGAAATTTTTTGTCTTAAGTGGCAGTAGGTCGAGGTTGTTTACTTGAAGTTGAAACTGTTCGTATACAACTTAGGTACCTGTGAAAGATTCATTGAAAGCAGTGATTTTGTAAAAAGTGTGATAAATTGAGCTTGCTTTGTCTACACTGATGAGATTTGTTTTAAACAAGCTCCGTTATTCCACGTGCGGCTGAATAGAATTTTCAAGAAAAAAATGTGTGCTTCAAAATAAAGTAACCACGAATGCCGTAACAGTTTAATTTGCCATCCTCTCACAATGATAATATAATTCGAAAACATCGAATCCATGGTGCAAGGGTACCACAAATAATAAATATTGATTAGAAAACTGAGTGCAAGACTATGCGCTGAAAGTTCCTCGTTTTTGCAGAAAATGAACGTAATTGGTATTCGTAATCACTCCAAAACTCAAAATCGATTTCTGAAGTCATCTCAGAAAAAACTTTTGTAGTTTGTTTTACAGTAAGAGTGTGATGAATATGAAATGGATTATATGGATGGATATATTATGTATACATATTTGCGTCCGAAGTAAATTGTAGAAGCTATGAAAAAGTTAAAACGATGATAAACCTTTTTCTGTACACTTGAATGATGCTTGCATTTTTCTATGAAATAGAATCAACATTTAACCAATTCTCCTCAAACATCGCCGGGTAATTCTGCTAGTAAAATATAAATTGAGTTACCACACTTTACTATGAATGGATATAAGTAATTACCCTCCTGGTGGTTGTCTCGACGTGGTATCTTGTCATATGCAAAACTGACCAAGATCTTGATGGACAAGATCTCTCGTGATTAGAAAAAAAGGAGCAGATGTTGATCTAGCCATCATAAAAAAAATCGGCGATATCTTGATGAAGAGGTATCTCGTCATTAGCAATATTGATCAGATCTTGAAGGATGAGATATCTCCTCGAAACCATTTGGAGGGATAATAGCTATCGATGGCAATTAATTGCCATCCATAGCTATTATCCATCCAAATGGCAATTAATTGCCATCAATAGAAATAGCGCAGATACTATGCGCGGGTGGGCCTGATAATTAGCTATTATTCAAACTTTGACTAAATTCCATTTCTGAATTACAACATATTTGTCTCTGTATAATCTTTATAAAGTTAATCTTAATGTGATATTGTGTCTGGCGCAGCCTTGTCTAGATCGGACCTTGATCCATAAGGGACCGACAAACATTTTGCAAACGTCCCTCAAGAACGTGCCTATGTGGCTATGATAATGTTAGGATTACCTTTGACTAGCAATGTATTAAAAGACGGGAAATGTATGATTGGTTGTCATATTAGGATATGGAGAGACTATTTTGCATATTTGCAAGTTCTTACACATGTTCTGTCAGCTTATTTAAAGTACATCGCACAACAATGGGAATAGAAGACACATGCTGCAGTTTTGTGATAGCACTATCTCTGGCTACACGACGAGAAATTCCTTTCAATAACACAATCGCAGTTCGTCTTTGCGAAAGCACTGTTTGCTTTAATTTGAGCTTATCGTTAGAGGGGTTGTTGAGTAAAAGAGATGGAAATTATTTTGAATACTCTGCTTTAGCATACTTCAGTATAAGAAAGAAGATTGTAAATAAACAAAGTATATAGAAGTATTTTGCTTTAGAAAGAAAAACTACAGAAACTGGAGAACATTATTTTTTCTTAAGTCGTGTCATCTCTCTCATGTCAGATAAAAAAAATCGCGATTCTCAATTCTTTTTCATCTTATCCTTATAATATTGTTCTTAAAAATTGTTTTTCGATAATTTTATATCAAAGAACAAAGATCCAGTGGAATCATCAAAACAGAAACTATATTTACTTCCTACTAATAAAATCACGGTGAAACCATAAAATTTGACTAGCTAGTATGAAACTAGTTTTACTCCTCTAAACCTCATGACATGTAATAATAGTGTAGTATTGCTTTTATCCAACAACATACATAAATAACCGCATCTATAGTTTGAAAAACCACAGGAAAGTTGTTTTGGTCAAGAAGGTCAAAACTGGTTAGAAGTCATGCAGGGAAGCCTGTGGGCTGCTGAACGAATATATGCGTAAGAATTCCTCCAAACGGTTAAAACATTGGCATTTCAAATCTTCCGTTTAAGTACCATCTTGATACACGTTAAAGGGCTGTTGCGTATCACATTAAAAAACTATCATTTCTTTAATGTCCTAACATTTTTTCGCTTATTAACCTGTCTATTAATAGAGATCAATAGTCACTAAATACCTCCTTTGGTGAGCAGAACTTTATTTGAATTTATTTTTTACAACTCTTTGCCCAACCAAACTTTTTATGCCCGGCCCCTGACCTCTTCGGCCTTTGGTACAACATGGGTGAACTTGCGGCTATTTGTGAGGAAGTATCCAGTAAGGTCTACATTACTCCTAACAGAGGCAACCACCAATCATCCATGTAGCAACCTGCGAATTGTTCGTGCTTACAAACCGAGACTTACTGGATGATAGACGAACCCTATGACCACTATACCAGTTAAGTATCCAGTGGGCGGTCGCCATTGCTCCTAACCGAGGCAGCCACCAATCATCTATGTAGCAACCTGCGAATTGTTCGTGCTTACAAACCGAGACTTACTGGATGATAGACGAACCCTATGACCACTATACCAGTTAAGTATCCAGTGGGCGGTCGCCATTGCTCCTAACCGAGGCAGCCACCAATAATCTATGTAGCAACCTGCGAATTGTTCGTGCTTACAAACCGAGACTTACTGGATGATAGACGAACCCTATGACCACTATACCAGTTAAGTATCCAGTGGGCGGTCGCCATTGCTCCTAACCGAGGCAGCCACCAATCATCTATGTAGCAACCTGCGAATTGTTCGTGCTTACAAACCGAGACTTACTGGATGATAGACGAACCCTATGACCACTATACCAGTTAAGTATCCAGTGGGCGGTCGCCATTGCTCCTAACCGAGGCAGCCACCAATCATCTATGTAGCAACCTGCGAATTGTTCGTGCTTACAAACCGAGACTTACTGGATGATAGACGAACCCTATGACCACTATACCAGTTAAGTATCCAGTGGGCGGTCGCCATTGCTCCTAACCGAGGCAGCCACCAATCATCTATGTAGCAACCTGCGAATTGTTCGTGCTTACAAACCGAGACTTACTGGATGATAGACGAACCCTATGACCACTATACCAGTTAAGTATCCAGTGGGCGGTCGCCATTGCTCCTAACCGAGGCAGCCACCAATCATCTATGTAGCAACCTGCGAATTGTTCGTGCTTACAAACCGAGACTTACTGGATGATAGACGAACCCTATGACCACTATACCAGTTAAGTATCCAGTGGGCGGTCGCCATTGCTCCTAACCGAGGCAGCCACCAATCATCTATGTAGCAACCTGCGAATTGTTCGTGCTTACAAACCGAGACTTACTGGATGATAGACGAACCCTATGACCACTATACCAGTTAAGTATCCAGTGGGCGGTCGCCATTGCTCCTAACCGAGGCAGCCACCAATCATCTATGTAGCAACCTGCGAATTGTTCGTGCTTACAAACCGAGACTTACTGGATGATAGACGAACCCTATGACCACTATACCAGTTAAGTATCCAGTGGGCGGTCGCCATTGCTCCTAACCGAGGCAGCCACCAATCATCTATGTAGCAACCTGCGAATTGTTCGTGCTTACAAACCGAGACTTACTGGATGATAGACGAACCCTATGACCACTATACCAGTTAAGTATCCAGTGGGCGGTCGCCATTGCCCCTAACCGAGGCAGCCACCAATCATCTATGTAGCAACCTGCGAATTGTTCGTGCTTACAAACCGAGACTTACTAGATGATAGACGAACCCTATGACCACTATACCAGTTAAGTATCCAGTGGGCGGTCGCCATTGCTCCTAACCGAGGCAGCCACCAATCATCTATGTAGCAACCTGCGAATTGTTCGTGCTTACAAACCGAGACTTACTGGATGATAGACGAACCCTATGACCACTATACCAGTTAAGTATCCAGTGGGCGGTCGCCATTGCTCCTAACCGAGGCAGCCACCAATCATCTATGTAGCAACCTGCGAATTGTTCGTGCTTACAAACCGAGACCTACTGGATGATAGACAAACTCTATGACCACTAACCAGTTAAGTATCCAGTGGGCGGTCGCCATTGCTCCTAACCGAGGCAGCCACCAATCATCTATGTAGCAACCTGCGAATTGTTCGTGCTTACAAACCGAGACTTACTGGATGATAGACAAACTCTATGACCACTAACCAGTTAAGTATCCAGTGGGCGGTCGCCATTGCTCCTAACCGAGGCAGCCACCAATCATCTATGTAGCAACCTGCGAATTGTTCGTGCTTACAAACCGAGACCTACTGGATGATAGACAAACTCTATGACCACTAACCAGTTAAGTATCCAGTGGGCGGTCGCCATTGCTCCTAACCGAGGCAACCACCAATCATCCATGTAGCAACCTGCGAATTGTTCGTGCTTACAAACCGAGACTTACTGGATGATAGACAAATTCTATGACCACTAACCAGTTAAGTATCCAGTGGGCGGTCGCCATTGCTCCTAACCGAGGCAGCCACCAATCATCTAAGTAGCAACCTGCGAATTGTTCGTGCTTACAAACCGAGACCTACTGGATGATAGACAAACTCTATGACCACTAACCAGTTAAGTATCCAGTGGGCGGTCGCCATTGCTCCTAACCGAGGCAACCACCAATCATCCATGTAGCAACCTGCGAATTGTTCGTGCTTACAAACCGAGACCTACTGGATGATAGACAAACTCTATGACCACTAACCAGTTAAGTATCCAGTGGGCGGTCGCCATTGCTCCTAACCGAGGCAGCCACCAATCATCTATGTAGCAACCTGCGAATTGTTCGTGCTTACAAACCGAGACTTACTGGATGATAGACAAACTCTATGACCACTAACCAGTTAAGTATCCAGTGGGCGGTCGCCATTGCTCCTAACCGAGGCAGCCACCAATCATCTATGTAGCAACCTGCGAATTGTTCGTGCTTACAAACCGAGACTTACTGGATGATAGACAAACTCTATGACCACTAACCAGTTAAGTATCCAGTGGGCGGTCGCCATTGCTCCTAACCAAGGCAGCCACCAATCATCTATGTAGCAACCTGCGAATTGTTCGTGCTTACAAACCGAGACTTACTGGATGATAGACAAACTCTATGACCACTAACCAGTTAAGTATCCAGTGGGCGGTCGCCATTGCTCCTAACCGAGGCAGCCACCAATCATCTATGTAGCAACCTGCGAATTGTTCGTGCTTACAAACCGAGACCTACTGGATGATAGACAAACTCTATGACCACTAACCAGTTAAGTATCCAGTGGGCGGTCGCCATTGCTCCTAACCGAGGCAACCACCAATCATCCATGTAGCAACCTGCGAATTGTTCGTGCTTACAAACCGAGACCTACTGGATGATAGACAAACTCTATGACCACTAACCAGTTAAGTATCCAGTGGGCGGTCGCCATTGCTCCTAACCGAGGCAGCCACCAATCATCTATGTAGCAACCTGCGAATTGTTCGTGCTTACAAACCGAGACCTACTGGATGATAGACAAACTCTATGACCACTAACCAGTTAAGTATCCAGTGGGCGGTCGCCATTGCTCCTAACCGAGGCAACCACCAATCATCCATGTAGCAACCTGCGAATTGTTCGTGCTTACAAACCGAGACTTACTGAATGATAGACGAACCCTATGACCACTATACCAGTTAAGTATCCAGTGGGCGGTCGCCATTGCTCCTAACCGAGGCAACCACCAATCATCCATGTAGCAACCTGCGAATTGTTCGTGCTTACAAACCGAGACTTACTGGATGATAGACGAACCCTATGACCACTATACCAGTTAAGTATCCAGTGGGCGGTCGCCATTGCTCCTAACCGAGGCAGCCACCAATCATCTATGTAGCAACCTGCGAATTGTTCGTGCTTACAAACCGAGACTTACTGAATGATAGACGAACCCTATGACCACTATACCAGTTAAGTATCCAGTGGGCGGTCGCCATTGCTCCTAACCGAGGCAACCACCAATCATCCATGTAGCAACCTGCGAATTGTTCGTGCTTACAAACCGGGACCTACTGGATGATAGATGAACCCTATGACCACTATACCAGTTAAGTATCCAGTGGGCGGTCGCCATTGCTCCTAACCGAGGCAACCACCAATCATCCATGTAGCAACCTGCGAATTGTTCGTGCTTACAAACCGGGACCTACTGGATGATAGACGAACCCTATGACCACTATACCAGTTAAGAGGCATAACTAACAATATAGATGCTCTTGATCTTCTTAATGTGATAAATATTTATATACTTTCACGACACGTAATAATACGCAAAAGAATCATTTTTAATAAAGCTTTTTATGTAAAAACAGTTAAATAAAATATCAATCGATGTTCCCATTATCATTAAATAGTTTACCACTAAACCAGAACATTTTAGTCGATGCATTTGAAAATTCTCTCAGTCATTTTCAAAACCTATTTTTTAATTTTACGGTGGCGCAAAAGAATCATTTTTAATAAAGCTTTTTATGTAAAAACAGTTAAATAAAGTATCAATCGATGTTCCCATTATCATTAAATAGTTTACCACTAAACCAGAACATTTTAGTCGATGCATTTGAAAATTCTCTGTCATTTTCAAAACCTATTTTTTTTTTAATTTTACGGTGGCTGTAAGTTTTATCCTTGATACTCTATTCTGAGTACTGTGTTAACATATCAACACTGTTATGATCGTTCTTTGCCTTCCTGGCTTTGCTCTTTTTCAATGTCGTGCAAATCGATTTATCTGAATGACAGTGCGAATGGAAAAAATAAATGAACTCACGCATCACACGCGATGGCAGCAGACATAATGAACTATCGCTCGTTTCAATCAACGCAGATTCAATCCAAAAGGCCAGCTGACATGACATCGGTACATATGAGGGGATAATATTCTCTCCGTGTAATAAAGTGTATAAAAACTTGTTTATTATTATGGGCTTTATCGCTGTCTCTCACGCTTTCTTTAGGAAAAAATAAATGTATAATCTATTTTTGATTCTACTTCTTTCAACGACCTATAATGAAGTATGAAATTGATTAGAGGATAAATTGTCTATATTCTGCAACTATGCTTGAACTGGAAAAAAATATACATCGATTATCTATTTTTATTTCAGAGACTATTGTTTCCAATATCAGCTATAATAAAGCTATTTTTAAAGGTGAGATTAGTTAGATGTTGACGTTGGTGGAAAGACAATGGTTAGAAGGCAAATTGTCTATGAGAGGCATTTTCTGTCAAGCTAAACGTAGGTGGCTGTAGTGTTTCTGAAGCGGAAACGCTCCCTGTACGTATTTCAAACGTAACAACACATGACTTGCTTTTCGAAGGATTTCAGTACTGCATAATATTTTACTTCTAACTGAAGTAGATTTGCAGTTTTAATGATTTTAGAATTACAGCACACGTAAACGACGTGACACATTTCTACAATAGAATTTTGCAAAGAATAAAATCTTCAACATTTCTGCCAGAAAATTGTTTCACCAGTAATTTCATTCCATCGGCCCTGTTTTCAATAAATCAACTACAAAGCAAAGCCCTTCTTTTTTGAGTACGCATTTTTTCCTTTGTAGTTTATTGTCTTTGCTGTGCTGAGTCCTTCCCGTTCCATGATGCGAGAGCTTAGTGAAATCCTGTTGACCACCTTCAAACCCGGGTCTCAATTGAATATCTTCCCCTCTGAAATGGAGGATGTCTTCCATTAAGCTGCTTAATGGACACGGTGTGTGCATTAGGGACTTTTAAGCTGCCTGTACTGGGAATAGATAAGCTTCCATTGCTATTGTTTTTTGTTTCGTGGCAGAGATATATTTATGATGGCGTAGATTAATTATAGACTTTAACATACTTATTGTATTAAAAAAGCGTGATTTTGAGTGATGAGATGGTTTGACTTTATGCTTCTTACAATAGATTTTTTATACTGCTGTTACCTGTACTAGAAATAGCTTACAGCATTAACTGCTTCCGAGAAATACAATTACCAAAACTCCTTTATAATTAAATACTAACTTGAAATTACGCTAATGGGCTCTATGTGTATGTACATCAGAGACTTTTGATCATGCACATATACCATTAAAAGCTGTATTGAAAAACTCTGGATTGAAAAAAAATTTAATCTTGCTTTGTAGAGTAATAAAGTTGATTATTTTATTTTCAAAATGTTCACAGTTAAGTTAGAATAAAGTATGATCACAACGGTTTTGATGTTGATTGTATTCTAAATGTCAATGAGTTTACAAAAAGTAGAAAACGTGCATTTGGTGACGAAAAGAACTGTTGCTAAATTTCGCAAAACTATATTAATGTAGAATCAAAGTTTATATTCAGATAATGCTAACATAAATATAATTTAAATAATTTTATAATTTAAATATCCCTTAATTCATTTCAAAATGATTTTAATTTCAAAGGGTCTTAAGGGAACAGTGGATCAAAATCGATTGAAAAATACATTTTTAAATTTTAGAGTCAAAAGTTAATTTATTTCCAATTCTGTGGATAGCAAAAAGAATTTTTCAATTAAGATAATTTTTGAGAGATACACATACAACATAAAAGATATAGTAAATAAATATAGTAAGTTTATTAAAAACGCACTTTCTCCGATTGAATTTTTTGATATTCTGATTTCAAAATGTTCCCTATGAATGTGGTTATAATTAATATACTTGAAACATTTTTTGGATAATCCTTGAAAAATCTATTATATATATGTATATATCTTACAAATGAGAAATTTATCATGCTTCCAAATTTTGAAATTTTGTTTTAAAATGATACTTAACATATGCTCCATTTGGAAAAAATTAGGTGTTCCAGTACAAAATTATTTTTTTGCTTTACAGTTGAGTGATACATTTACCAAATAGAGTTAATTTGATTTACATGTACACAAACTTCATGTGAAGTAAATATTTATACATTACATAGGAAAATAATGCGCATGGGATCTATTAAATTTTTGCTAATTTATCAAAAAAAAATTTTGTCCAAGTTTTATGTAATAACATCCGAATTTCTTAATATATTTGGACCAAACTAAATATATGCTTTGTAGTAAAATACAGAGTCTACGAGTTTCATAACAATCGGATAATAATTGCAAATATTTGTTTTGAAAGTCCCTGTCCCCTTGTGGAACAAAAATTTCGTAATAAATGTAGATCTTCTATAGCGATTCGTTACATTTTTACCTCCCCGACAAGAACTTTGAGTGAAATTAAACTTTTTACAAAATGTGTGAAAGACAGCGCAACTTTGTATACCAAAAAGTACTTTATGGTGGTAGGTAGGTTGGAATGTAATTGGCGTCGCACTGTATCAACACAACGGGCTATTGGCGACGGTAAGGGATCAACCCCGAAGGGAAAGATCGAGGGCAACACGAAATTTTGAACTACGATCAGATGAAGAGGTCACACCTGAACTGGCACCCAAATCTCCAAACTTCCACATCATGCCAATGTGAAGACATTTGAGGCCATGCCAGATTTAATTTAAAGTGCACCAGCCCCCTTTGTACACGACGGTCTTTGGTTGGATTTGAACTCGCAACCCTCCGGTTGCTAGTCCGTTACTCATCCAACCGGGCTACCGCGGCCCCACTTTATGGTGGAGAAGGTGGTGTAGTTACTACGTTCACTATAATACTCCCTCTCAATAATTTCGCAGGGCTGAATTTGATAAATCTCACCACTATATGATAGATTGTCAATTACTCGAGACTGTGAGAGCTGTATTAAGATTACGAACGTAATTCCGTGTGCGTGATCTTGCATTGCGATCGTGAACAGTCCATGTTGCCTTTAGCAGTCACGTTAAGAGAAGGTCGAGTTGCAACAAAGAGCGAAGCCGTAATAGAATCAGAAAAAATGTCTTAACACAGGGCTGCAGACAGCTGTTGCAAAGCATTGGTATCGTCATGACAATAAAACTATTAATCTTGGAACCTTCATCAAAGCGTATGTCGATTATTGTAATCGCTAACTGGTGTTTGTCAGAAGCGCTACTAGGTTTGTTTTCGAAAGTGGGCGTGATTATAATTACTTCCTCCAGTCACTAATTTAGCGAGAAGCGTGAAAGACAGTGCAATTTTGTCTGCCAGAAACGACTTCATGGTAGATAGGATACACTGCTAAACTTTATTCTTAGTTGACCCTCCAGGTAATTAGATGAGATATTCCATCTAAGATCTGGTCAATTTTCGTAAGAACGAGATATCTCGTAGAGACAAAACTGCACTATTACACCAAGGGGAATGAAGATCCAAATAGGAAAGACAAATTGTCCCTTGCCTAAGGACGAGATATCTCGTAGAGACAAAACTACACTATTACACCAAGGGGAATGAAGATCCAAATAGGAAAGACAAATTTTCCCTTGCCTAAGGACGAGATATCTCGTAGAGACAAAACTGCACTATTACACCAAGGGGAATGAAGATCCAAATAGGAAAGACAAATTGTCCCTTGCCTAAGGACGAGATATCTCGTAGAGACAAAACTGCACTATTACACCAAGGGGAATGAAGATCCAAATAGGAAAGACAAATTGTCCCTTGCCTAGAACTGGTGACAGTTTGCAACAGGTTTTAACGCCAGAACCTAGTCACTACAGGGCAGATTTTCGAAGAGAAGATAAACCACCAGGAGGGTTAATTGGTATAGGGAGGGGCTAAATTCTCCCAAACTCGTCAGACTTACCAGTTATGTATTGACTTAGCCGGTATATCTAATCAGCTTTAATGTTTAAATATTAGATTACAGAACTAAACCATTATAATTAAAAATGTGTGCGTTCAAAAGTCATGACCACGTCAATTTTTCATATATTATTTTGTCAGCGATAATGCACAGAAGTTTAGAAAGAACTTCAGTCGTGAAGAACGAAGCAGAGATAGTTAAGTCAGAGATCAGTTCATGTCACTAACTATATTCACTTTTAACGAAAATATGTCTGGGATTACTATCCCTGAACTGACGATAAAGTCCCACGACTCAGTCTTTGCCCTATCCAAAACACATTAACATCAATCATATGAACTCTGATTTACCATATGAACATCAACTTGAAAATATACTGTCTGTGTTGTGGGAAACAGATCTTTTTCGCAGTGAATGGATGTTCTGGAAGTTTGTGATGAATCGGCTTGGCATCCCTTAACGACTGTTCAAAGCAGAATACCATTTCAGAGGGAATGCGATCTAAAATTTAAAGATTTCGCACAGTACGTGAATCTCTTATATTGTTGCCTACCAAATTTAGCTTTTATGATGATTTTCTTTACCAAGTTATACTTTTTTAAAATTTCAAATATTTTATTTATTTCAGACTATCTGATATTTTTTAACCTTTATATTATCGAATATGAAATGGATTTGGATGCGAAGAATTTCTTTAGTTTAGGAAGATAATAAAAATTTCAAAATCATTATTGAAAATTCTGTAAATTAATGTATTCCCTAAAGAATGTATCGCGTTTTCCAGTTTTAACTGCTTTTATTTTCCATGGAATTTTCTGAACCCTTTTTCATTGTACTATATATCTACCTCCTGTATAAAGATGAAACTACGCTTTTAGTTATATTCATAGGTGATTGACTTTTGATAATTATGTAATTAAAAAACAGTTTATCAATTTTTATGAGAAAATGATGAATTTTTACTTGCACATCTTACATTATCAAATAGTCTAAAAATCTAGCACAAATATCCTTTAACTCCCCAAGTGGTTTCGACAAAAGATCTCCCCTTCATCAAGATCTGACCAATTTTGCTAATCACGAGATATCTCGTCATAAAGATGTTAACGAATTTTTCATGATGACGGAATCAAGATCTATTGAGTGTTCTTCTAATGAAGATAGACGATGAGATCAATTTTGCTATTGATGAGATACGATGAGAGCTTGATGATATCTCGTCCATCAAGATGTGGTCAATTTTGCTATTGATGAGATACGATGAGAGCTTGATGGACGAGATATCTCGTCCATCAAGATGTGGTCAATTTTGCTATTGATGAGATACCTCGTCGAGACAACCACCAGGAAGGTTAATTTAATTTAGGTAAGAATATACTTAACGCGGGTATCAAAAATTAACATGTTAAAAGCCTAAATATTTCCATTTTTGTAATTTCAAAGTAAATTCTGACACAGTTAACACTTGACTTTTATGGTATCTGTGACTTTATAGTTATTGGTTATGTTACTAAAAGTATCTTAAAGATATGGGATTCCGGACCGTTGCCAATAGCCCGTTGTGTTGATCTAGTGTGACGTTAACTAAAACACCTACCTATCTACATCCAGAGTTAAAGTTTCGTGTATACGAGATTTCGTCTCATTTTTGTTCATATTTTGAGTTGAGAACTCTTTATATCATCCGATAAGTTTAAGCTTCGGTAACTGTATACGGTTGGTATAAAAATAGCAGAATTTTCAATGTATTATACAGGGTTCATAATATAGTCCTTATACGTCCATATACTGTCAAACACAGATAGCTACAGTTATAAAAACGATGAGTAGGTATAGTGAAGTGACTATACGCTGGAAGACGAGACTAGAAATCATAAGAGAACATAGTGGCATTAAGCATCATGATCTGAGTGATAATCCGCTTGGGCAAAATTGTACGGCAAACAACACCTCTCCCACCGACCAGGATAAGAGGAATGATTCAGGTATCAGAACCAAGACAAGGCGTGTAGGTCGAACACTTGGGAAGTTCACCGAAATAAGACATGGAAGGCTATGTACAATTTTCATCACAAAGCCCTTCAAGTTTAAGCCCTAGCCAGGTTAAAATGGTAGGACGAATTGATAGGGAAAACACTCTATAGAATTGTCTTGATCACAACGTTCCTTGTATCAGCGAAACTCCAGCGCCCAATGCCAGACAAGTCAGTGAGTATATCTCTCTCTCTCTTTCTTGCCCCTCACCATACTTATCAATAACCATGATATTGCCGCGATACCAATGCCATATATAACAAGAACTATTCACGGAGTTAGCGCTTTTATGATTACAGCGGGGAACTCAAAATAGATTTGTGTGTGGCACCTTTTAATTCAACGTGATAATATTTTAATGTGCATATACATATGCACAGTAAACATATATATATCGTTACCACCAGCCAAAGGCTCAATCTGCATTTTGGCGATTTTCACTTAACTACATTATTTGAGTCACCATTTCATATTTTGTACTATGACAAAGCCACCAATCATCTTGATTCTTAGTGGAAATGCCGATTTTTATGAGAAAACAACCTTTGATTCGTAAATCGATTTTTCCCGAATAATCAAAACTGAACGCATTTTTGTAGAAACGTCAATTTTGAAGATTGGCGCCTTTGGCGTGGTTGTAACGATATGTACAATAAGTTACTTCCAAATGAAAGAAAAAATTGATATTTATATTTTAACAACGCATTGTAAGCCTGTCACATCTATCTTGCAAACTTTTCGAAATAGGACCTCTAATTTCCAATTTTTACCGCTAGGGGTGCTGTAAGGGGTCCTAGTAACCTAGTAACGCATAGACACTTTGATATACCAATGCATCACTTACCTTCATAGCCATAGCTATCTGAGTTCGACAGTTACTTCAGTGTATAATGACTTTACTAAATACCATGTCTTTTCATGTTAACTAAACTGAAGAGATGTATTGGATGCAATAAAACAACTTCTAGACAAATAGGTTAGAATAAATAAGTATGGATAAAATTAATCTTCCATAAGAGTAATATCTCACCTACATCTAAACGCCATCATAGACTCATCTAAAAACAGGGTGAACCTACATCAAGCAATTGACAAGACAAACGTAGAACTGAAAAAAACCCACGAAATATATCACTTCAATACCCTTTTAGTGAAATAAAGATATAAAATAAATTATTTCACCTCTGAAAGGAACTCAAAAGAAAATCGAATCATGATAAAATAAATAAAATACGGTTTGTTTGACTAAAAGACGATACAAAGACTTATTTATACGGAACCAGTGACATTTCTTGGATGCAATTCAAAAATTTCATTTTATTCAGGGAATATATGAGAATTCAATTACTCAGTTCAATATATTTAAGCCCAAGTCTCCAACATGCTCCTCTTTTCCCATTTCTATCTTTTTAATCTAGGTCTGTCACTGCATTTTCCTGGAAATTTATGTTTAGTTAGTTTTCTAGAAATCGAGTTGATACTGGTTTTTTTTGTTGAAATTTAGGATATTGGGTGAACTATAGGACACAACTACAATATCTTAAAGTCAGTTTCTTTTATACCTTCCTTCCATTTCCGTTCAAGAATTAACTGGCGTATTTGATTGATTTCATGGCTTTTTAATATGGATGTTGTTTAGTTTAAGTATCATCTTTGGCAGGGTTTACTTGTGGTACGTTAAATGTACTGTTCCTAAAATAACTGCATCCATAAAGTTCAGTTTATCACTTGTTTGTCTTAAAAAATTTTCATTGAAAAACAAGAAACATCGCTTCTTGAATTTCTTATAAATGGCTTCTTCTATGTTTTTGAAAACAGTGACGTTGTACAAACCTTTATCTTGCAAAATTTTCAAATGCTAATGAAAATATTGCATCTCTAGAGTGAGAGTGCTAGATAATTCAAATAAGTCAATTTTGAGTTTTTAAATGATTATAAATGTCCCATCTTAAGTCCATCTCCAGTAACATTTCCGTCTTTCAAATCGTTAAAGTATAGAATCTATGGCAAATAATTGTCTAGCACTTACAGTATTTTGTATGGATTTGAAACTTTTGAAATGCTTCTCCTGGGAAAAAGCATTTTTTGACTTGTGGCACTATTGCAGTGGGGTGCTTTTACTTATGAATATAAATTAAGATTTGAAGACTTGTAGAAGTAAGAGACAACAAATTCCCACGATTTTGAATTTTACCACTGTAACTTACTTTTTGTCCACTTCAAAGGAAAAGTCGTCAAATGCAAATGAAAAATTTGTTGGTTTGTACCTTTTCTTTGTAAGCTCTCAATCTTTGGCATGACTTGTGAAAGATAGTGCAACAACTTCACCTACCAAAAATTACTTAATGGTATATATAGATTACACTGCTATATATGCTACTGTATTGTAAGCTAATTTTTGTAGGGGTGGGGTTAAGTCCACCACTTTCCCTTCACAATTTTACAGTGGTTGGATTTGACAGATGCTACGACTAGCTGATATATTATTAATTGTTTGTGATCTTGAAAGCTGTATTACGATCACTAGCATAATTCTGTATTCATAATCATACAATGGAAGGTTATGATCGAGGATTGTCTTCTGTTGCATTTAGTTGCCGAGTGTGAGACCTCGTGTGAAGAGAAGGTGAGTGGAATCGAAGAGTGTAGCCGTGATAGGAATATAATCAGTATCTGTTACCACAGGGCTTCAGAGAGTCGTTGGAAGCCATTGGAATTGCATTGACAGTTCAGCTATTCTCCATGGTTCATGCATCGAAAGGCATGTCGTTTGATGAAAGCTATATCTAACATCCGTCAGTCGTGCCACCAGTCTTGTTTTTGAAAATGCGTGTGTTCACGTCCGCCAATCACCAATTTGTAAAGACCCATGAAAGACAGTACCACTTTGTATACTAGAAAGTATTTCACGGTGGAGATAGTTTACACAGATATACATTCTACTGTAATGCAAGTTAATTTTTGTAGTGGTGGCTAAGTTTGCCAGAGATAAGTGTTCACTAACTCTGAATCGAAAATACCGCTTATTATAGTTGTTATATAAAACTGTGATTCCATTGATAGGAAAACCTGCTCCATTTCTGTCCTGGTGGCGTGGAAGGGAGCCACTGAAGGGTGGAACACCTGTTTCTTCCCACGGTCAAGTGAGAAGTGACTACACCTTCATTCCACACCGAACAGACCTGCTGACCAGAGTCACCTGCACATCTGTCAACAACAATATTACAGCTCCCAATACAGTTTCAGTGCAGATTGAGCTGTATCGTAAGAAAAATTTAATTATTTTATTTTTGAGATCATTGTATATGTTTTATATGAATAGAACCTGTACCTTAGAGGCAAGAGCAATATATATATATATATATATATATATATATATATATATATCCATATCCATATATATATGGATATGGATATATATGTGGTGCCCAGACTGCCACTAGAGGGCACCTCCGCTCTGATGTCATCTCCGACCACTGCGCAGCCATTCCGCGCATTGGAGGAACGCAGTCAAAAAGCGACACAGAAGGAAGACGACGAAGCTACAAGACGGACGTAGCGTTAGACTGTGCAATGTTGACGAGCGCCGATGGAGTTTATGATGTCTGTGCTGTGCACTTAACTTTAATTGTCTAAACCAAATTCATTGTAAATATTCATAAATCTCATTAAATTTAGTTATTCTTTAAAACTTTCGTAATGTTGCCAATCGCCCACAAACCAGCACCCCCACATCTCAGAAGCGGGATAGACGCCTAGTAAGATTCCAGCCAGTATTTTCGAAAAGATATATTTAAAAAATAACGAACTATGTTCTCCAGTCTCCAAGCATCTTAAAGGTACGTGAACATTCCAAATACAAGATGATATTGAATGATATTAAAGAAGTCAGCGTTGCATTGAAAAATTGCAAGTCAAACAAAATAAAAATTTTGCATAGATTCATTTTCGAAAATGACGGCAATCGATCGAATAGAAGTCACGTTAAAAATTTTTCTGGCTTTAATTTCGGAACGGATAGTGAAGAATTCGACGAGAAATTAAAAAATAAAGAAGATAGCTTTTCTCTAAACGAATTGATTGCAATATCTAGTTTGCTAAGCATTTCTTTCGAAGGCACGAAAACGGAACTAGCAAAAAGAATTCTATCTATGTTATGTAACCTTGAAAGCTTCGTCGAGAACGAACGCGCCGATCTGTCTGAATCCGAATCAGAAGACATACGCAAAACAAACGATTTTTCAATGCAGTGCAATGAATGTGATGTTGAAAGTGTTACTCATAACTCTCAGTGTGATTATATGCATAGTAGTAGGAATTCTCTTTTGAGATAAACTCTGCTAATTTACATGAACTTTTGAGTAAAAGGAAAATGAGGGATTCTGAATCCACTCAGGAATATTTTTTTAAGATGAAAGAATTGTGCAGTTGCGGAAAAATCGATGACGCTGCTTTGATGCACTATGTGATTAAAGGAATAAATGACAAACAGGAAAACAAAACTATTCTGTACGGTTGTAAAAATGTGTTTGAGTTTAAGGAAAAACTGAAAGTGTATGAAATAATGAAAGCTGATTCTGCATATGGTAAAAGTGCTTTCGACAGAAAAAATTTCGATAGAAGGAATTTCGATAGGATTAATTATGATAATAAGAATTTTGATAGAATGAAAACCAAACATGATGATCACGGTAAAATTAACTCTTTTGATAGAACAAAAAATGAGTACAGTAATAGATTTAATTCTAAAAACGAAACTGTAAACAGAGATAGAGTCAAGTTTGATAGAATGAAATACAATGGTTCAGAAAATCGTAACAATAAGATTTGTTTTAATTGTGGATCAAAAGATCATATTTCTAGATTTTGTATTCATAAAGATAAGGGACTTAAATGTTTTCGATGTGGCACGTTTGGTCACAAGGCTTCGGAATGCGGAATGAATTCGAAACCAGAAGTAGCCATTTTTGATGTTGGCGTAGAATCGAAAGTAAGGAAAATGGTAATGATTAATGGTTTAAGTGTTAATTCATTGATAGATACTGGAAGTCAAGCTACTTTGATTCGTAAATCTGTTTTTGACAAATTAAATGTTAAGGAACTATGCCCGTTGAATTCTACTTTGACTGGTTTTGGAAAATGCCGAGTAAAACCGTTAGGCTATTTTAAAGGAAACATTCAAATAGATAATTTTGAGGGAGATGCAGATATATGCGTAGTAGGAAACGATGTTATGACTTATGACGCTATTATAGGACTAAATGTGTTAATGTTGGGTGAAACACTAATTAATGAAAACGGAATTACCCTGAAAAATAAATCCCAGTGTGTTGAGAAAAAAAATACTTTGTCTATTTTACCAATTGATTTGTCAACTGAAGACGATGTTGATGTCAATATTGAACCTGACGTTCCAAATATCTTAAAAGATAAGGTACAGCAGTTAGTTTTGAATTATGTACCACACAAAACAAAAACAACAAATGTTGAATTAAATATTTTGGTAAAAAATAATGAACCCGTATCTCATCAGCCACGTAGGTTACCATTTTCAGAGAAAAAGATCGTCGATACTCAAGTTACTGAATGGTTAGATCAAGGGATAGTAGAACCAAGTTCTTCAGAATATTGTAGCCCCGTTGTAATTGTAAAGAAAAAGGATGGAAACCCTCGTGTGTGCATAGACTATAGAAGATTAAAAAAAGTGAAAATAAAGGGTCTGGACAAGTTCAAAGAAATGATCGAAGTTGAATTTCAAGCAAATTTTGAAACACAAAGAGTAGAACTCAGGAAGCATGCAAAACAACAAATTTTTAAAATTCAAGAAGAAAATAAGAAGACGTACAATTTAAGAAGAAAGGAACCAAAACCTTATGCAGTTAATGATTTTGTTGCCATCAAGAGAACTCAGTTTGGTCCGCACGAAGCTAAAACCAAAGTACCTTGGACCCTATAGAATCACCAGAATTAAAGGAGGAAATACATACGACGTTGTAAATGAGGGATGTCATGAAGGACCCAACCTCACTACAACATGCGCTGAATTTCTTAAACCGTGGAATTGGATTTAAGGGTTTGCTAAGACGTTGAAAGAAGTTAAAGACGAAGAAGAAAGAAGTTAAAGACGAAGAAGAAAGACGTTAAAGACGAAAGAAATTTGAAGACGTTAAAGACGAAAGAAATTTGAAGACGTTGAAAGAAGTTAAAGACGAAAAAAGCTGAAGAAGACGGAAGACGTTTAAAGAAAGACGAGAAACGACGTTTAAAGACGACAAATGAAGCTAGAAGACGATTTGGCTCATTTAATCATTTCCAGAGCTGAAGGACGATTGAGAGCTCTATAACCTACATACATTTACTTTACAGAGACTGACAGATTTTGGAACTTTGCTTCTGCTTTTGCCTTTTTTGTATATTTTCAGAAACGCCTGGTGGACCAGTCGAACCCAGGATGGCCGATCTGTGGTGCCCAGACTGCCACTAGAGGGCACCTCCGCGCTGATGTCATCTCCGACCACTGCGCAGCCATTCCGCGCATTGGAGGAACGCAGTCAAAAAGCGACACAGAAGGAAGACGACGAAGCTACAAGACGGACGTAGCGTTAGACTGTGCAATGTTGACGAGCGCCGATGGAGTTTATGATGTCTATGCTGTGCACTTAACTTTAATTGTCTAAACCAAATTCATTGTAAATATTCATAAATCTCATTAAATTTAGTTATTCTTTAAAACTTTCGTAATGTTGCCAATCGCCCACAAACCAGCACCCCCACATATATGTATATATATCCATATATATACATATATATATGGATATGTATATATGTATATATATATATACATATATATGTATATATATATATATATATCCATATATATATATGTATGTATATATATATATAAATATAGATAGATAGGTAGAGATAGACAAAATTATCAACTCTACATGGGGGTAGAGATATTGGCAAAATTAGAGTTATATATAATGTTGAAAATATGTCTGAAGCAGCAAAGACTCGAAACTTGAGCTCTCGCGTTACGACATTCGCAGAGCTTATTCTCTCTGAGTGAGCGCAGCTACTTCAGTTTTCTACGTCGTTCCCTTAGAGCCATCGGAATAAAATTTAATATAGAGCCTTCCGGAAAAAGGGAACAGTCAACACGAGTGGAGCAATCGGAGGAGAAAAAAGCGCAAGCCCGTGAAGCGGACAAAGCTAAAAAAACTCTTTGTCCAAGCAAAGAAACTGTTGAGGAAACTGGCGCGACTTGGTTTGTCCGAAGCAGCAATAAATCTCTAAAGAATTCAGGTTGTAAAGCTAGTTCTTTATAAAATCTATACTATCTATGTCCCAAAAGAAGTGTCACATTTAACATTTGAGTTTTGTTCCGAAATAGTTGTCATATTTGAAAAGGAAGTAAAAAAAATGTAATCATAAATTTAGAGTTATATTTTTGTAATATGAATATAACATACCCAGTCTGTGTCTAGCCTTTAATATAGATTCAGGATTACAATTATATTGCTTAGAAGGCGAAATTCATGTCTCATTTCTTCTTTCTTAATGTGTATTCAATTCGAAGGCATTACTTCAAGATCATTGTATTTTCCATGTTTACAATGTTAAGAAAGTGTTTTATTTTTCCCTTTTTTATGGAAAAATGTTTCTTTTTCTCCTTTTTCACCATCCTTCGTTTACAACGAAAAACGATGAAGGAGTGATACTCTTACGTTGCCTTAGAGATTAAAATGTATCGGCCTCGTTGGTACAGTTCGCTTTAAAATTGAAAAACCTACAAATTTTCTATATGAAAATGTTCAGACGCGACTTATATGGTATCAGAGGAAGTATTTAAGTACCAAATGTGTTAGTTACAGCAACATTAGAGAAAGACGAAATCTAAAAGCCTATTTTAGTCTATTTTATTTAAAGCAGTTAAGTTGGTTTCATGTTTTGGAAGTAATGACTTTAGGACGAAATGGGCTGTAAGTTAACCCCAATATACGGTTTAACGAGAAAATATAGCAAAAAGTATTATTTATTGTACCAACTACCAGAATTAATAGTGTCATAGTAGCTGTAAACAACCCTTCCCATGTCTTTTGTTTGAGTCTTTTAATGACACTAGGACAAACAGATTTGGTATTTTAGTTTTTCGTTTTACGGTTATTTTTATACATGAGAGAATCGATAGGATATCATCTTATAATGGTAAAAAAATCATTATTTCCCTCACTATTTCAATGGGATTAATTTTCTAGCTTTCTCCCATATTTAATCCTCTAAGGGGTTTACAAGCATATATCCGCTCTACAACATATACTCTTCTCTGCATAACTTCTAACCAGCTTTAAACCCCTTGATCAATAGGATCTCCCAAAGGATTCTTTCAACTAATAGATGTGGTTTTGTGTATATTGTATGAAAAATAATACTACATTATTCAGAAAGGGGGTAAATTAAGACTGAGTGTCGCAACATTTCCGAGTTGTGTAGCATTGGTTTTACCCCAGAACACACTTGATGACTAAATAACTATATTTTTCTAAAGAACATATGAATTCTTTCAATCTTCAGAACGATTCAATGGACCCTTTCCTAAGTATATTATTCTTTGGAACGATTTTATTGGCCCATTCTGTAGAATAGAATCCTTTGGAACGATTTTATTGGCCCATTCTGTAGAATAGAATCCTTTGGCAATATACGATTGCTCCTTTCCTTAGAATAGAATCCGTTGTAAAGATCATATTGCTACTTTCCGTAGAATATAATCCTTTGGAAAGATTTTGTTTATTTTTTCTAAGAACTGAATCTGTGTGAAATCTGGAAGATGGTGACTCCAAAAATCCTTTGGAAGGATTCTATTCCACGTTTCCTCTTAATAGAATGCTTTGGAAAGACTATCCTTTCTTAAGAGTAAAATCCTCTGAAAATTGCTATTGCTCATTTTCCTAGAATAGAATACCTCGAGAAGAGTCTATAGGTCAAGAAGGTCAAAATTTGTTAGAAGTCATGGCAGGAAAAACTGCAGATTTCTAATCAGTTTTTATCTTGCAAGGTGGAATTATGTGTTTGAACAGACATTAAAGAAACCCTTTTCGTAAGCATTCTGTTGCCACAAACTTAACTACCATCAATAGTTAGCTGTTGAGGAGTTGATGATTTCTCACTTAGAGTAAGTGTGTTATTTATTTTGAGGTACTTCGGAACATACCATCTATTACACACAGTTTTTAAGCCTCTTAGTAAGCGGAGCATGTTCGCATCCAATCAGAAATTAATCCAGTTAATATGAATCAACTTATAATATGGAGAAATTAACTGGTACCAGTATATCTTGCGGGTCGATAAGTGGACAGGTTGAACAATAGCTACTCTAGAAATCGCGGGGATCACGTGTTGGGAACAGTAGAGGAAAATATTTCATTCTTATCTTTCTTTTTCAGAGAACTATTATCCCTTTAATCGATTTTTCGATTTCCGCCCTCATTAAACGCTCAAAACGAGGATTAGGGAACCCATTACGCAAAGCCGTAAATCTCTGGAGCAGCAAAGAAATATGAAAATGGCGGGATTAGTCCAATTATTAGATAGTGAGCCAACGGATATTACTTAATTATGCAATACTAGATGTAGAAAATCTCTGCGTAGGCCGAAGTACACCTATGCAATTTAATCCCGCCAGCTGTGCTAAAGTTAAAGTTCAAGATTAAGATTTTTCTTCAAGAGATACGGTTGCAACATTGCTGACTATACTATTGATAATAAATAATTTCGCTTAGAATTTATAAATTTCAAAATACTTCAACGGAAGCGATTGATTAATCAGTGAAGAATACAAAGACCAGGGACGTCTGACAGTATCAAAGATAACAAAGGACTTCCCTCCACGCATAGTGTTTGCATAAATTAAAAATAAATAATAACCCTGGCAGCTTAAACACTGGATTTATCTGTTTAGAACCTAGTTACTACTCTGGCGATCGATAGAACTGTCGTAAGAAGTAAGTTTCATCAACTAATTATGTAAATTGGTCATACACTTGGCAATATGTGCACTTCCAAAAGCTGTTTTCCCAATGCCTGCTTATGGACTTGTCCTTGAGGCAGTAGTTGTTGAGAACTTGGTAGTATCTGCGTTGCACCCAGAGTTAAAGACAGCGCAAATTTATCAGCTAAAAAGAACTTCATGTTGGAGATAGGTTACACTGCTATAGTAAGTTAACTCTCCAAAGGGTGGTGGTTTCGACGAGATGTCTCTTCCATCAAAATCTGACCAATCTTGATAATGACAAGGTATCTCGTCCTCAAGATATTTTTTGATGATGATGAGATCAAGATCTGGTCAATTTCCTTATAATTACGAGAGACTACGAGATATCTCGCCCTGAAAGATCTGCTCAGTTTTATTAATGACGAGTGCTGGAGAGTGCGAATTCGTGTTCACCATTTGATGTGCCAATTTCCTTTAATGTTCGTATTTATCATTTGTGCAACTTTCTCGCGGAAATTTGATTCTAATTTCAGTCGGAATTTACATTCTGTGATTTGAAAAACGCTAGTTTTCAGAATAGAATAGTCAGTTCAACGGTTGGTGCCATGTAAATATCAATCGCAATAAATGGTTTGTTTTTAAATGCAGTTTTAATTCCAATGTACTTCTACATGCACAATAATTTGGTACTAATTGGTCAGGTTTCTCTTATAAGGTAATGTACTTGGACCACTATTAGGTTTTGAAGTGCTTACTGCATTCTTTATGAAATCATCTTTCCTTGGAATTATGCTATTTGGCTGGAATAGAGTCAGTAAAAATATGCATTTCGCTGCCACTTTAATCGTGGTAGTTGGTACAATTATATCTGCTTTTTGGATTCTTGCAGCTTAGCCAATACAATCCACTTACAAACTTTGAAGGACACTTGGGTCCTTGGATAGAATAGAAGGCAGAATCAACGAGGTACCTCGTTGAGTCTACCACCACCAGGAGGGTTAATTTTCGTATTGATAGCTAAGTTCCCGCCACTATGATTGGTGAAAGAGTTTTGTACAAAGGGGGTACCTTCATAAGAATTCCCTTTTCCGCACAATTCTAATTGAGGTTAGCATCTAGTCGAGATAATATGCGTAGTATGTCCGTGCGCATGGTCTATCATTCATTTCTCATGCTCCCGTTTTTATTGCCACATCGAATCCACTGCGAAGTTTCATGGGATACATTCCTGGAGAACTTTGGAGAAGCTGATCGACATTTACATGTCGCCTCGAAGAAGCCATGAAACTTGGAGTAGCCAACCCGACTACGGCACATACGAGATTAGAACTCGTAACCAAGTGCTTCAGTCTTTCAGTTTTTAAACCTCCAAGTAGTTTCAATGAGATTTCTCGTCCATCAAGATATTGCTAGTTTTTTTATGATGGCGTGATCAAAATTTGGTCAGTTTTGCTAATGACGAGACAACCACTCGGCCACTGGTGGGGCATTTCCAAAAGTTAAAAGTGTAGTAATTTGTTTATTTAACAATTACATAATTAATTTTACACGGAATTAATTTTACTACGGATCATACAGAAACATATACAAACGAGTAACTCGGAAAAAGATTTTTCTCTATCTTAAAAATGTAAAGTATCGAACGTTTCACATTAAAGTTGCAGTTAAAAATTAAATTAAAATGAATTCATTACTATAAACAGTTAACAGATTATTAGAATACTAGTAGCAGCTTGCACGTAAACAAATATATCAAGTTGTGATACAACGTTAGTTGTGGTTTGTACTCGCATATGAAAAATAAATAACAAATAATCAAAAAAATATTACAAGGAAATGTTGAAAGAAGGATTATTGAGAGAAACAATGAGAGAAGGATTATTGAGAGAAAGGGTTATTGAAGCAGTGAGAGAAGGATTATTGAGAGAAACAATAGTAGAAGGGTTATTGAGACAATGAGAGAATATTATTATTATTGGTCAAAATCCTACGTACAAAATTAATTATAATTGGTAAATTTTTAACAACAAAAATTAACAAAATTTTCGTGAATCGGGGCATTGAATGACAGGTCTCCAATGCTTGGAATCTGCTACAAAAGGATATCTCATAATCATGGACAAGGCTCAAAAATACAAATGAGGTTAACGTCAACCTTTATAAAGTGACACCCAAAAATTACACCCTTTCAGAACAAGCAGTTTTCATTAACTGTGTGACGTGGAAGAACAATGATTGTCAAGCAACGCTAGAAAGCTGCTTTTCCTCTCATGATCAAGGGTTTCCAGACAAACAATTAACTGGATGATCAGAGTAATTGTTTCTTGTTCTAGTTAATTCTATATAGCAGCTATAAAAGCTTTCAACATCTGCAGTTCACACATCCATAAGAATAAAAGGGCCTGATATAATGGAATATGGGTGCTGGATGATTTTGAAAACAAATTTGTTCTTCCTTTGTAAGTTCACCATCGGCTAACAGAATGATCATCCTTTTTAAAATGGTTTTATTGATCGCATGACCCTTCAAGCACTATTTGGCTAGAACCTAGCAGTCTTTTCATTAAACCAGAGGCATTATGTGATGTGCTTCCATATCGCATCCGACATGAACATTGGGGGTACATGCTGTCCTGGTGGAATTTGAGGAAGTTGACCCACATTTGCGTGTCGTTTTGAATAAATCAGGAAATTTCCAGCAGCCAACCAACTTCGGTACATACGAGATTCGAGATCGTAACAAAGCGCTTCAGTCTACCAGTTTCTTAAGATCGACACCAGAATGATAATCAGTGTGGAGTAAATTTGACTCTCATGATGGTTGTCTCGATGAGGTAGCTCGTCATCAGCAAAACTGACCAAATCAAGATGGACGAAATATCTCGTCATCATAAAAAAATCGGCAATCGGTTAGATCTTCATAGACGAGATATCTCTTCGAAACCATTTGGAGGGTTAAGGAACTGACATCTAAAAAATGAAATACTAATGAATTCTACCACCCATAAAACAGTGAGAATGATAGTCGAGAACAGTTGGGAAATAGTGTAGACTTGCATCTTATTCGATGGGAGCAGATGGAGTATTCAAGATATGAAAGATGTCAAAGATGTGAACTCGATGGATATTGTGTTCATATCTTTAAGGTAGATATTTAATTAACGTCGCACTGGAGCAACACAACGGGATATTGGCAACGGTCCGAGATCCCATATCTTTAAGATACTTTTAGTAACATCGAACCTATTCATTTTAAACTCTTAAGATATGTCATGTTTAAGGAAGTTTATGTTATAGAAGAAAAAAAGGTTTCATATGAACTGGTTCTATTCCTCCCTTTGTGTATTTCTCTCTTCTGTGTCAGTAAGACTTCCCTGTGTGTGTGTCCATTTACTTGACTGTGTTTTTGCAGCTTTGCCAAATTTGGCCCCTGCTCCTTAAAACCCCAAAACAACCAATCACCATTTCTTACTACCCAATTTCAGAAGTCGATTTATTTCCCACAGAATTCTTGGAGAATCCAATAAAAACACAAAACGCCAATGGCCTAAATGGCTGCTACAATTAATATCTCTCCTTTTCAACTATGAAATTCCAGACGTGTACTCTCAGTTTTACTCAAAACTGAAATCACGTTGAGTTGATTTGAGTTTAACGACGATTTAATAGTTATTTCATTACTTGCTTTTTAAAAAGGATTTTGATAGACGGCAATGGCAAAAAGTTTTGATAACCGACATAAAGTGTGGTTAAAACTTAGATTGTGTCAAAATTTGATACAGAAATAATTGTTTTGGTACAGCTAATGATTCTGTTACAGAAATAATGATAGTTTTCATATCAATGTTTTACTTTTAAAATTCATTTTTGTACAATATAATGATAGGGTTATTCGTAATATGGAAACTCGTATCTCGACAGGTAATTTTTCAAAATCTCTTAATTTGTATGAAATGTATTTCTTATACGAAAGCAGCCATATATTTGAGGATCAATAATGAATCCTTTTTTTAAATAGAATAATTTTTTGTAATTATATTAATAATGTTGTATAGAAACATTCCAAACTCTTTCAAGTATGCAAAACGTTTAATGTAAGGAAACGTAAGTGAAAAAGCATGAAATGTATTCATTTTTATGAGTTAAGGACTAAATGTAAATTTTTTATGCAAAAAAGAGAAGTTTTGTGAGCTTAACAAATTGGTTAGGTCAATGCTGAATACCATTTGTTCAGACTATTCTGACTTTTCTACTTATTTAGCATAAATTGAAAGATTTTATGTTTGATAAATTATCTATTCTTTTCCTTCTATGTTTCCACGACAAAAAACTTTTTCTTCCCTTTTTAGTATTAAGCCCCCCCACACACTTATGGGAATTTCTCTAAAAGGCCTGCTCTTTACATATAAATCTTAGTCTTATGATTTGGCATTTGATTCATTCAAAACCATTTTTTTCTACTTTTAGCAATCTTGAAATCATATGATCCTTTACGTGCCGTTAACTTATTTATTATCTTTTTCATTATACAGATAGAATTTATTGTAATAATAGACGTATAAGTAATTTACTGATAACTTTCGATTTTGAAGCACAGAAAAATAGCGTTTTTGAAATTATGTTGCGGTAAGATTATTCAATCGCAAAATGTCTTTTAATTGATTTATGAGTGTTTCACTATATGCCTTTTTTACTGTAAAAAGTGAATTCAGTACAAATGATTAGTTATTCGTTACAAAAGGTTCTATTTTGTAGCGTGTCTAAACTAATTTAATATGCAAACCAACGAATTGTAAATATTGGTTACCAGTATACGTATACATATTCATATAATATTTATATAGGATTATTTAAAGATTTATTTTATATATACTTCTGCTGTATATAGTCTGTAGTAACCTAAGAGTAGATTTATCAAAAAACTAATCTCGCAGCACTATTTATCCTTCTATGCATATTAAATGGCAAGGATAACGATTATTATAATGTGGAATGTTCCAAAAACCTAAAAACTGATTCGGTTGGGTTTTATGGCTCGAGGTCCATATTTGGTCGTTCTGCGCCAAGCACAGGACAAACAGCGTCAAGTAATGGACATAAAAATAGTTAAGAACCAATACTTAATTTAAATGTAACACTGAAAACATATCTACTTTACATGCATACATACTACCTTTTAGTAAATTCGAAAAGCTATAGTTTCCAAACATCTACCTCCCTCACATTCTCTATTAATTAATACTTAGTTGATATGTGAATCTATCACACTCTATTCAGGTCCACGTCAAAGAAGTCAGATAATATCCCTCGATTAAGTTTACCCGTTATATTAGCCTGACAACGATTCCGTAGATAATTGCAATCCTTTCACAGATATGCCGGCATCAACTTCCACCTTTTAGGCAAAAATCGATAGGTAAAGGTCTCACGGTTCACGTTGCTTGGAAACTTCCTGTAAGCCACTTATCAACCTCTCCAAATACGATGTTTGTGAGATAAAATATTTTCAGTTATTGGTTGTGGACCTCTGAATGCCTAAAAGTCAAATATAAAAGCAAGACTGCCATAAAAGTTTCATAAGATGAATGTGTGTTATTATTTTTAAATACACCTTAAAATTGCTTCTTTTTATTGTCTAATATGCATTTGTTCGATTTCAATGGATTTTATTACATACATCAAATTAAAAAAGTAACGATATTTGAGCCCTAAGGAAATTTTTTAACATTCCTAAGTGTTACTGGAAAGGCTCATATTATGAAAAGCTTGTTGCTAAGTGGAACGAAGAGTATGTCTCGTCTGAGAAAGCTGGCCACACCAAAAAATTTTTTCCTACTATTAAGCATAGATTGAACTCAGAATTATTTTTCTTCACAAACTTCCAAATTACACAATTTTTATCTGGCCATGGAAATTTTGCTAAATATCTATATAGGTTTCATCTTCGGACTAATGATTTGTGCGAGTGTTTTAAAAAGCAGCCACAAGATGTAGAGCATTTGCTTTTTAGTTGTCCTGCATTTAAAACTTCAAGAATGTGCCAAAAAAATGATTTGAGAAAATTAGGTGAAACATGGCCAGTGAAACTCAATGTTTTTGTAAAATCTAATTGCTTTTCTACTCATTTGTCAAGTTCATAAAATCTTGTAATTTCAGTTAAATTGTTTTCCACTGTTTCTTTGTTAAATCAACTTACTTCTGTAAGCCCCGTGTTGTACTTCTGTGGTGCACGGGGAGTTTGCTTTTGTTCAATAAAAAAAAATAATAATTTAGATTAATATTGGTAGTTTCATATGATTTTAAAATTAGGAAAAGGTCAAATGCGCTTGTAATATAAATTTGATCATATCTATTATAAGAAAAAGTCCAATACTCTAAGGCAATGGTTCGTAACCTTTTTAGTAATCGGCACCCCTTTGAATCAAAAAATAAGTTCTCGGATCCCCTTGAAAAATGTGTTTCTATTTCATTATTTAGGAAATAACATTTATTGCAAGATAATTAATTTATTGAAAAATAAACACGTACATTCATCATATACATCCAAAACAGTATCTCAAATTTTAATGGCTACGTTGTTATTTATTCATAATTATACTTTTGAAGCGAGACTCCTTTTTTGAAAGAGCCACGTGTAGGTCATCACTTGCATTTATACGATTTCTAGGTTTTGTTTTCATGTGCAAAGTGATGAAAATCCCATTTTACACAGGTAGGTGCGATGCCATCTGTTGGGGCACTAGGAACATTTGTGCTTTCATTTAGCTAACAGGTTAAAAATTGATAAACGTACCTACTTCCTGGTGTTCTCTTTCCCCTTAAATTTTGTCTGGCAGCTACTCAGGCGTTACAAATTCAGTCTAAAAGGCAGGAAAAATGCTACCCTGATGACAATTCCCATTAAAAATATAATTTTGCATTTTGTTCGTGGAAGAAATAATTAATACAACTTAAAAATGTGATTATTTATTCAAAAAAGAAGATTTTATTACTGCAGAGTAAAATATTTCTCAGTAAATAGGTTTTTCTAGCCTGGTGCAGTTTGGTGTCGTCTTCGAAGCAGCATCGCTTACTCCAGTTTATATACCTCAGTGGCTGATGCAAAGGTAGAGAGGGTAGGAAGGGTGTCCCAAAGTCGATGTAGCGTTCGCTTGTTTCTCACAGGTGGTAGTTTCCATTGAAAATTTAGAAACTTCTCTCGCACCCCTAGAAATACTTTCTCGCACCCCAGGTTAAGGACCGCTGCTCTAAGACAAGCCACACATTGGTCCAATATCAGTCTTGAGATATTAAAGTGACTGAAATGCGCATGCGTACCGACATGTTTTTTGTTCAGAAACAGAGTACGCATGCGCATGTCGTAGGTTGCTGATCCAGTGTGTGACCGGGCTAAGGCAGTTGTGATAGTTATGTAGAGCTTCTTTGGTGGTCTAGTTTAATGAGGAAAAAGTATTTCCTAAACTCTTCACGTGGTTTCGACGAGATATCTCGTCCATATAGATAGTGCCAATTTTTTATGATGACGAGATCAAGATCTTTACAGTTTTCTTCTAATGACGAGATATCTCGTCTATCAAGATCTGGTCAGTTTTCTTTGATGAGATACCTCGTCGAGACAACCACCAGGAGGGTGAGAAAAATTTTTTCGATGCCTCTTGGAACATTATTAGAGATACAAGGCATCTTTTAATTTAATGAATATTTATTTCAAACTCCACATATAGAAAAAGATATGGAAATAGGCAGAACATACGGACACAGCTTGCTGTAGCTTAAAGAGCTATTACGAGGAAGATTATTCTATATCCAGTGAGTGAGTTCTTTTGTAGACTTCCATAATAGAGCAATTGTTCTCAACAAGAGAGAAAGTTGGGATAAAGAACGAGAGTTAGATTGGTTGATATAACAGGATTTGGAAACAATTATCTTTTCACAAAAATTATTTGTTTCAAGATCCGGTGTATCAAGATTGGGAGTTGAAAAATTGTTCATCCTTGTATGCAATCGTAATAAGGGAATAAGACATGGAAGGATCAAAATACGTTGATTGTGGGAAGGAACGGGAGATCAAGATATGATACCCCGGATGCTATAACCCCATGACAAAAAATATTGGTTGGTTGTGTCTAGGACATAAACCGTTGTTTTGACGTGAATACTCGGGCCTAATATTAGATTGTGGAATGAATGAAACACAAGAATTTTGAACGCTATTTTATTGTGAATGTATAGCAATTAATTTACAGTTTGAACGTTTAAAGTACAGTTTAATATTAATTGTTGTTGTACCCAATATTAATTGTGGCGTTGTATGGTAGCTTTCGAAGACGCCACTTACCCAGTCCTCACTCTGCGCAATCCAAATTTATACTGGCACAAAGTTCGCCCGGCACCTCAGAATTTTGATATATTGCGGACCCCTTCCCGCCCTCAGAGCACCTGCGAATTTGGTCTGGAGGTCATATCAGGTAAGGACATCCTTTGTCTACACGGAGCAATATTTGTCTGGATGTTTCTTCCCGTTTTGAAATTATAAGACAAAACAATTGTAACGCATGCCCCAGTACTGTTCCAATTTTATACACGTATACACGTCAAAAAAAGAATTTCTGGTTTTATGTGTAGAAATACTGTAATAACGTGCTTCTGTATTTTGCAAAAATTCCACAACTGCCCTCTACTGGAATCTGCAGTTGTGGTAGTTTGTTTTGAAGCATGCAAACTCATGTATAGTATATATATTTACAGTCTTACTACACCTAAAACTAGATATTAATTTTTTATGGCGGTATTGCAGCCGTAGGTGTGATATTATAGTTAATTCGTATGGACATCATGATATCTACTAGAAATCACACACAAATGTAATACTAAGCATACTAAGTAAAATTGCATTTAACCCTCCTGGTGGTTGTCTCGACGAGGTATCTCATGATTAACAAAACTAACCAAATCTTGATGGACGAATCAATATCTGGTTGTTAGCAAATTAGTCATATAGTGATGGACGAGATATGTCGTTGAAACCACTTGGAGGGTTAATTAAAACTAGTGTGACACAATTTTCAAATTTATGCCGAAGATTCTAAAATAGGTACAGGAGTCAGAGGTGTTTCATTGCATGCAAGTTTGAAAATGCATATGTCGACTAGTCATCAATCCTCAATAGTGATGATTCTAACTTCCAGGCCAAACTGTTTGCAATTCATGAAGTCGCTAAATGAGCCATGAACGTAAACCATAAGTTTTTCTGACAGCAAAGTTATCTTATCCCTTACTAACTTTGCTAGCAACAGCACTACGATCAACAAACACCAAAACATCCTTGCAGCACTCAGCACCCGATACAAATACATATTGATCAGGTAAAAGTACAGAGTGACATCCTTGAAAACGATACTGCTGACCCACCGATAAAATTAGCAATAAAAGGCATTGTGCTTTCGAAAACCCTCTCAGCAACCCAGCTTGTCGAGAATCTCAATCAACGAATTGTCAAGAAATGCAAACAGAACGGGAATAATATGTAAGAGGAAGATACGTTTTCTATTCTCCAAAAATTAATAACGATACTAAAAGTTGTCACTTTAGATTAACACAGTTCTACACCAACCATATCTCTCTACCATCTTATCTCAATAGTTATTACATTAAATCAAGTCGTAAATGCGTTTTCTGTGAGATTGGCCCATTAATCAATTACATAACTAATTCATCTCCTTTCTAAATTGTATTTAAAAATGCCAAATGATGCTTATTTCATCTCTGATGTAAAACTATCACAACAAATAAAACACAGTCAAATAATGTAAACTGTTGATTACTTACGTTGGAATATTGGTAAAAACTAAGTGCTGAATTTTCTAAGGCAGTGGTTATCAAAGTAGGGTCTGCGAACCATCAGGTGTCTGCGACAAGATTTCAGACGATCCATGGGAGGCATGCAATATTTCACAAGCCAAAATAGAGAATTTTCGAGAAAAATAAAATATCCCATTATTTTCTCCGATACTTTTGTGTTCTGAAATCCAAATTTCAAAATATAAAACAATAAGAGATTCCAGTATTGCAGTATTTATTGATTTGGAATAGACTTGAAGTTGAGAATGACTTAGTACTGAAATTATCAGACATTAAACCAAACATTGCCGAGCTAATTGCTAGAAAGTAGCTTCATTGTCCACATTAAGATTAAAATACATATTTTGATGTCATTAACAATATAATTTTACAAGTTAAGAGCTTTTTGATTTTAATACATTTTGACTAATGAATAAGATTTTGTATAATATTTAATTTATAATTTATTTGAGATCTCTAGTTCCTATTTGTTTCAGAATTTTAAATTGTCATCTTAATGTGAAGTTTTAACACTTTTTTAAAAATCTATTGAACATTGATCTAAATATTTTACCCCGAATATTAAGGTGAAAATATGGATCGCTATGGTCTTATACAGATATTATGTGCCCCATTTAATTTTATAACCTCAAGGGGTCAGCGAAATTTTTTTAAATTTGAAGGGAAAGAAAAAAGTTGAAAAGTTTGGAGATTCCTGCTCTATGGGATTCATATGAATATTTTCGTTATGCAACTTGCAGTCTTCACTGGATGAATTCTCTCTAATCAGTTTTGTTCATTTGGACCGAAATAATTTTCCCAGGATTATGCATTCAATTATTTAATCATTTATTATGTGTTTTGGAAGGAAAAAGTAATACTACACACACACAAGCATCTCAGAAATCTCTTGGCGGTTAACATAAGTCATAAATTGACTTTTAACCATTTCTAACCTTCTCACTCAATATAAGCTTTCGAGGCTTCCTTCAACCAATAATAGATGGGGTTATTTAGTCATTATGCGGGTTGTGGGTAATAGCCACGCTACACTACTAGGAAATCTCATGACGCTCGAAGGTTTAAATATCAACCTTAATGTACCAATAAAAATATGCTCACTTTTTAAGCCTAATGGTGGTTGTCCTGGCGTACGAGGTATCTAGTAATTTGGAAAACTTACCAGGTCTTGAGGGACGAGATATTTCGTTGTTAGGAAAAAAACTGACCAGATCTTGATCTCGTCATCATTAAAACATTGGCAGTATCTTGGATGACGAGGTATCGCGTCATTACCAAAATTGGTCAGATCTTGATGGACGAGATATCTCGTCAAAACCACTTGGAGGGTTAAGTAAACAGTAAATACCATGTAGTGTACCGCATATCCGACGAGACGCATATAGAAGATGGAAATCGGTAGATAGAAATTTTGAGTAGGATATGTTAAAGTCCACCTGTAGCGTCAATGTCAACACTGTCTCACGATAAAAATAACCTGTTGTCCACCAATTCAAATCAGAATGAAATTTAAAATCGACATCCAGATTTAGGGGTTCATAAAAATGTAATGCAGCCAAGTTACTGTTGCACTACATTTTCGTGTGACAAATACAACTAAATACCAAATCAATGCCAATAAAAATATCTGTTTGAAAATAGACTTACATTAAAATTGAATTCAGTAAACTTATGTATTCTACTCTGCTATTTATGGAAGGCAATATCGTCTAGGAACTAGGTATACCCCCATTTATTTAGTCCCCAGTAGCACCACGAGGCATGTGTGTGTTCTTATTTTATTCCACATAGCTTGTGAAGTATTCATTTGAGGTACTTTTGGCACTGGATACATTTCGGATAGCACTATCCTTAATTTCTCGACATATGTGTATTAAAGCATCAAACTTCTGGTGAAATAGACAGAGCATGTGGGTGCAGTCCCTGTCGTAAGATCTCAGAAGTTTAAATTACGTGGACTTACGAAATGACTTGGACCTACTCGTATTAGCTATCGAAGGGCAGATTAGTGTTTTTAATTCACGTTGGATAATCAATTTAACCAATCAATGATTTGTCCCGCATTAGGATTCATGCTTTTCCACATAACCACGTGGCACTTATTCAAACCGAGTGACAGGAAGATCTGGCACGGTTATGCGAGCACAATCCGTCTATTTCATTAGAAAGTCGATGTATTAAAGTCAGCGAGGGTTTATCTAAACACACATTTCCCTAACATCTCAAAAAAGTCCAGAAAAAAACCAGATAGAATTGAAAGCATTTAGAAATCCATAAAATTGAAGTAAGGAGAGACAAAGGAATGGAAATTTAAATCGAAACTAAATCAAACAGCAAGAGGAAAAAAACGTTTCTGGGCTGGAAAATAACAAAAATGAAAGGAAATTCCACCTCGGTTTCCCAAACCTCCCATGGTTTGCGCAGGAATGCGTTTAAGAATATTTTCTCAATTGCATTTCTTTCACTTTTACTCCCTCGTATATTTCTATTCTGTTTCCAGACACAACGGGGGAAACGTAACAGTTCGAAATTTATGCTTCATTTTATTGCCTCCGTGTGTAAGAAACGCTAACTTTGTAACATTCCTCCAGGAGGACTTTCGTAGAGGAATGCGTTTAAAAACGTAACCGACTTCGGACTAGTAATCTGCGTGAAACTTGAGTAGGTGGAAGTGAAAAACCCCAATTCCACAAGCGGTGCTTGATTTAAATAAAATTTTAATTTGAATGCTAATGTTTGTGAATACATAGTTAGATACATTTCTAAGCAAATGCGAAGTTAACATGAAAAAGCGTACAAAAATGAGAGCATGTAAACATTTTTACTGCTGATTACAGCTTTTAAAGTAAATATGTTAATTTAATCTGGCACCTATTTAGGAACCTAAAACGCTGATTACTTACACATAAAAAAACTTTTTCGTGCTACTACATGGGTAAACTATAGGGTAAGAGTATATTAATAAAATAGTTATTCCCTGTGATCTTTAATAGTAAAAGTAATGTTTGTAATGCAGCTAATATGAAAGTGTAGATTTCTCATTTACATGTTTTAAATATTCATTTCCTGTCAATGAATGTGTTATTAGTATCTCATAGTTGCTAATCCAGTTTGAGGCATTTTCAATCAAGCTAAATGTAGGTGGTGGTATTGTTTCTGCAGCAAAACGTGTTTAATGTACGTATTACGAAAGTGAAGCCACAAGGCTTGTTTTTTTAATACGGTTTAAGCAATAAAAGTTCCAAACGGATTCTAAATTGATAGTTGATTTGTCAACGCCAATTAGATTCAACGCCACACGTCGTCATAACTGCAAGACTACATTTTAAGGTAATACTGATTTGTATCATATTTCTTCTTAGTTGGGGAGGCAGCCCTCCACCCCGACTAGCTGAAGTCATTACGGATTTAGGGATAATGGACGATTTTTCATAATGGTCGTTGTGAAAACGAAAGTCAGATATCGCCTGTCAACGGCAGGTTGTCAAGTTTCTCAACATACAGGTATATCCGGAGATGGGTGTTCTTCAGGTCATCCTTACGTGAACCCTAATCGTTGCCTTTAAACGGGGGATGGATAGGGCTTTATCCATCCTACGTTTATAGCCTGGTTTGGCGTTTAGCTTGCAGGGCTAACGAAGTTTCTACATAGGCATCTATTCCTTATTTCTGTGACCGTTGATGTTTAGACTTACGTGAATCTACACGTCTTGTCAGTGTTCAGATGCCTGAATCGTTCTCCGGATCTTCGGTGGAGGGCTAGGAGTTGTCTCCACACAAATCGACCCAAGCGGCTTATCACTAGGAGACACTTCGGATGATGCTTAATATCACTCGGTCGTTCTCTGATGAATTCACGTCCTTCTTGGAGGCGCGTCGTAAACCTGCAGTTAAGCATGTAGTGAACAGAATCACTTACTTCATTACATAAACAGGTGTCCGAGACGTCGGGTATCCCATATGGAAAAAAATATTCCGGGAACCTTCCGTGGTTGGTGAGTAGTTGGATTGCAAGGGGTCGCACAGACGCATTCTGAGATTCAGTGTTGGGAAAAACTGCCTTGTAAATCGATCTTCCTCTGAGGTTTTCCATCTGACATCCCACATTTTTAATGTGATATCGTATAACATTCTTTTCATAGATAAGCCAGATCTCTGCATCTTTAAGTGTACAGCCTCACTCCCTGTAGCCGCTTTGTCCGCCTCGTTACGTCGGTAGCCAATCCATCGCATGCAAACACCCTGACAAACCATGACAAAGTCTTTATTCTATGCTTTACGATTGGGTTGTTGTTGATCAGGTTTCTAAGGGCTTGTAATGCGGAGAGATTGTCCGAGAATATATGTTTGATTTTTTTCTCAATTGTATAGTGATCTTGACCCACACCATTCCAATGCTTTTTCAATTGCAGACAGCTCCGATTGATAGACTGTGCTATTGTCGCTTAGTCGATACATGTACTATTCAATAAAAGCACCATAGAACATTATGGTGTAACACCACAAATGTCCACTCCGTAGCGTCCGTCTACATCTGACCCAAGAGAGGAAATAGCCTTTTAACGTTTCTAATTATTTTCATGTATTTTATGAGAATGTAGTTAAAATTACGACTTAAAATTTTACAACATAAAACTGCTTTTCTGTTATTCTCCCAAGAAAACAATGAAATAATTATTCAAAGTTCATCTAAACATATTTAAAATGTAACGGTAATCTAGAAAATTGGGCACACAAAATTATTAGGCCACCTTCTGCAATAAATCCAATGTGAAACAAAAATGTGAATATCAACGGAATAATTTCTTTTCGTCTTACACATTTAATTGCTTTAAGTCTGAATACCATTGTTTGTATTCAGACTTAAAGTATTTGGAACCAATTTTATTCTATTCTGTTTGAAGGCAGATTTTCACTCGATTTCACTGCGAAAATTTCGAATAGCGTTGAGCTATGGCAGATTTGTTTATTTCTTTAATTTTGAAGCAACGCATGTATTTTTTCAACCGGACTTTCAAAGCTCGTTTGGCATACTATTTAAATGAATATGATCATATAAATAGCTTGAATTGTGTGTGTGTGTGCGCTAAATAAATGCTCTTAGTAAATGTACTTTTTCTTAAACAACTCTTGGTAAATACACTTTATAAAGCTATAAAAATGTATTAGAATTCTAAATCAAAATTTCAAGGTTTGTATCAATGCTCAACGAAAAAAAGCTCGTTAGAAAATGCTAGTAATTAAATGTAATTGACAGCGAAAAATAAATTGTAGATGCAAAATTCAAGGCATTTTGCACCAAAACTTGCAATATTTAAAATATCTCACTTTACTTTTATTTCACAATTTATGATATCAATTCCAAAAATCTGCTTGAATCAAGACTCTCCCCAATTCATTTTCCAATGCAGCTTCAATAGCCCGGTGTGAAAAGTTAATTCAACTACCTACCTACGGCACAGCTTGGCCAAATATGGCCCTTGTGCCGTAACCAACCAATCAAATTTAAAGCGATACTTGATAGTTAAGTTTGAGGACACAGAAATTGGGATGCTTGTGCATTGGCAAGTTTAATAAAGTATGAAAGTGCTGATCAACAAAATCGCATTTTGTTTCTTTCGATTTCCTAGAAAGAGTTCTTTTGCCATACGTTTGACTGGTTGATGCGATTTTTATGGCGCAAGGGTCATATATGGCAATGTTGCTCCAAACGTCAAGTAACTTTCATACACACAAGGGAATATTTGATTGACAGAAGGGAAAATACACCAAAGAAGGAATCTAGTTAGCGCCGAATTCTCCTCGCAGGTTGCTAGCGCAGTGGGCAAACTCACTGAGATACCACAGTCCCTTAATGATACTTATGCTTATAGATATATATTTCTGTCTTCTTAAAAAACAAGAACATATTTATCATCATGTTAAAACATTATTGGATTAACTGAGCAAAAGTTAAGGATAAATTTAACGAAGTACAATTTATGAACTCGATGGTTAAGGAAACAAAACTGCTAAATTCCCGAAAGCCAAAATCCCGAAGTGTTTGCTAAAAGATAACATTAGGAACTCACTGCGGAAATGAGAACATAAAAATAATAACTGACGTTATCACGAAAAAGGCACTCTTGAATAAATAAGTCAGTCTACTTCATGAAAGGGAAGTAAACTTCTTAAAATGATAACAGAGTGAGGTCAGTGCTTTAGAGATTAATCATTTGTTAATTTGTTTACTTTTTGTGTAGTCTGGATTATAATATTGCTTCATTCTCGCAATAAATATTCATTGTGTACAAAATTTTTCCACACCATTTCATTTCATATTATTCTTTAATCATCACAGCTCCATTGTTCCTCTTAGCTTCGTTTAATGCAAGCCATTATGTGGAATAAACGCATTGTTTCAATTTATCGAATCACGAAGTCTTTGTTCAAACAAAACAGTTCGTTACAGTGTAGTTTCTCCAGTATTTAATCAGTCGTTTAACGGTTACATCCTGTTTACAGAAGTTATCCGAGTCGAAATAATTATACTTTGGAAGAATAAAAGCGACAGAAACCCGTCCTCTCAAGTACGTGCTTTTCTGATTTCCCGACGATTTTTTTAGGGACCTCCCTGTCTGTTATCGCGACAGTTTTTCCCTCTCTCCCCAAGTGACTCTCAAAACTCCAAAAGCAGACTATAAAGAGTAACCAAAATGATTAAGAAAGCACAGAAGGGGGAATACACAAAAAACCTCTATTCCGAACCAAGCCTCCTCGGAGTTTTTCCACTCCACTTGTGTCAACCCAGCCGTTTATTTCTCTCTCACTTGCTTCTCGAGAGAGGAAACACTCTCCATTACGATGTAGTTTGCGAACGCTCACTGAATCGCACGTAATACTTCGCGAAAGAGGGGAATCTTGTGGTCGGATACCCCATAATGGCTGGTAGAAGGTGGAAGCGTGTAACTTGGGGAAGGAGGGGAAGAAAGAGTCATGTGAGCTGTTTTGTTTATACCTGGATGGAATTTATCCCGTCTGCTTTTGAAGGAGATTTACACAGGAAATACCTCGAAGCCCGGATAATAAACAAAAAAAAATATTTTTTTTGTTTGGCCAGGAATGAAATTTTTCCTCTGGTGGTTTTATTTTTCCCTGGGAAAAGTGCGGATTTATGGAGTGAGCATGCCACCGGTCGGGAAGAACTTTCGGGGGAGTTGAGAAAAAAGAATTGGGAATTGGTTTTGAGTCACGATATAAATAAATGGATCCGGATATGGATGATTTGCAGGGAGTTTGGGAGCTCATAAGTTATAAATTTCAGAGTTAAACATCGCTTGCAAACACAAATCGATGTAGGTGTAGACTACGCTTTCATAACCTCAATTGAAAGTGAACATCCATATAGACTCACGGAAGCTGTATTCTATCAATGGGCTTTCAGCTAAGGCACAAGTCATGTTCTCCACCATAAACTATCTAAATTTCTTTTTTTATCAACTATGGTAGATGATTTGAAGAACAGAGAATTGTGGTACATATCTCTATTTGGAGAACTAGGGAGAAGTGATCGAGACAAAAGAATTGGGAATTGGTTTTGAGTCAAGAAATAAGTAAATGGATCCGGATGTGGATGATTTGCGTGGAGTTTGGGAGCTCATAAGTTATAAATTTCAAAGTTAAACATTGCTTGCAAACACATATCGATGTAGGTGTTGACGACGCTTTCATAACCTCATTTGAAAGTAAACATCCATATAGACTCAAGGAAGCTGTATTCTACTAATGGGCTTTCAGCTAAGGCACAAGTCATGTTCTCTACCATAAACTATCTAAATTTCTTCTTTTATCAACCATGGTAGGTTATTTGAAGGACAGATAAATGCGGGACGCAATTGAATTAGGGAGAACTAGGGATAAAGGGTCGAGCAAAAGAATGGGAATTAAAGATTTCGAGTCACGAAATAGATGAATGGATCCGAACTTGGATGATTTGCGGGAAGTTTGATAGCTTGTAAGTTGTAGACTTCTTTCTGTGTTGAACATTGTTTGTAAACTCATATCGATGTAGGTTTCGACTACGGTTTCATGACTTTAATTGAAAGTAAACTTCAATTTAAGGAAAGAAGTTTAAGCAGAAACAAAAGCGATTCATATAATGGTTTTAAATAGTATGGATCCCTATTAGAAAAAGTTAATCGTTTCCTGAAAAATAAAAATATGAGAATAACTTCAATTTTATAAAGTGAAGTTATCCAAAGAACACGCCTAGTGACGTCACGTTTCGAATATGTACCGGAAACATGTTCCGCTCAGAAACACTACCGCCACCTGCCTTTATCCTGATAGCGATTCGATCGGAACATTTTTTCAGTTCACCAATGATCATTTACTACTCACGCTTTGAATGAAAAGAGCATCATTTGCTTGGAATCGATCCTAGAGATGCTTCTACTCTAACTGAAACTTGTTTTACTATCTTAATAATTGCTTATTTTTAATTTGGGATTCAAGTGCATTTCATCCTTAGTGTTGACGTCTGTGAGCATTTATATCTTCCAACTTCCACTAATGCTAGAATTCATATTTCTATAGATAACGTGGTGATCCGAATGCATTTTCCCCCTAAGGGACTGTATACAGTCGTTGGTTCGAAAAAGAAAGTATCGAAAGTCGTCCGGTCTTGTTAATTGCTTTAACTGTCTGGCATTGAATTACCACTGGCGTTGTGTCCCTGTCCTCGCTTTAAATAATGTTGCAATCAGTTATGAACTGCCATTTCCATTTATATCGATCTTATCTTATCCATTTTATCGATGAAATAAACGGAGCATAAGCGCTCGGTTTTTTATTATTTTTCCTGATCACTCGGTTTGAAGATATATCACGTGTTATCGGGAGAAAACACAAATCCGAATGTCGGACTAATTATTAACTGGTTAATGTTATTATCGAGTGTGATTTGAAACACTAATATGCTCTTCAATAGCCAATCGGCCCAGGTCGATTTCCAACTCACGTGACTTAACATTTCTGAGATCTTACGACAGCAGCTCCGTTCACATTCTAAGTCGATTTCAATGGAAGATTGATATCTGAATTATTTTTTTGATTAATCGGATTATTTTCTTTTTCGATTTCTTTAATAGCAATCTACGACCTGACATGCCGATTACCTTTTGGAAAATTCAATGCATGCTGCTGAATTGAACCATTTTATAAATAACATTTATGTTGGTCTTTAACCAGTCAACTTTTGGCTAAGGGGATTGCTCTCTTGGACGTCATCACTCTACCTTCCATTTTACTTCTAAAGTTTTGTTTGTAATCGACGCACTTTAAATGTGTGACAAAATGAGTACTTTTGTTTGACTTTTGAGTTTGAACATATCTTTGAGGGAAACCTTTCTTCTGCAAAAACACTCTGGAGTGTTGAGTTAAGGATGAAGTAGTGGCAGCTCACACTAAAAAGTTGACGAGTGTCGATATCAAAAATAGCTATTTGATCTGATTTTGCTGAAATTCCACCATTCTCGATTGCTAGTATTGAATTTTTCTTGCAAATAAAATACATGGAATGTTATTATCGAACAGAGTGCTTTGAAAAGGTGTTATAAAATATCTCTCACGTGAGACGACTGTCGATACTCGGATTGTAACGACCAACGGTTGAATAAAGCAAATACTTATGATTTTGTTTACAATTCTGATGTAACGGACGTAGCGTAAGTAAACACAATGCTTTTTACAAAGAGAGTGGTCGCGTCAGTCTTTTCGACAGACTCTGCTCCGACGGGAAGGTGGTGGATAAGTCGATTTTGGAATAGGTGTGAAAGCTCGTGTTAGTTGAAGGGCTGCCATACCCAAAGCATAAATGGCGATCGCCGTAGGTAGTTTTTCACCGCCAACTCGTGATCACTGTTATTGCTTTTGGTACCGAACGATAGACTTAGAACCGGAATCCGCGTTAAAAGACAACTGATGAAAGCGCCCTGTTTACGTTCCAACCTATCACCTAATTTAAAGAATAGGCTCGTCCAAAATCTTGTGACTAGACTGCCAACTCGAGGGAGCTACATTATAAAAATATACAACCTAAATTTTTATCATGGCTAACTGGAACGACAAAAAAATTCCAGTAGCGGCTAGCAGAATTTGAAATCTGAGACGAAGTGATTTTTAGCCACAAAGCACCGAACGCCTACCGCATTTAATTATTGTCACCGAGGGGAAAAAAAGTTCAACGTAAAAACATTTACATCATAAAAATGCAATTTCACTCAAAAATTGAAATCCAATTCAAAATTTTAAAATGTTACTTTAGAGAGAATAAAATCATTTTATAAAAATAGTTTTCCATAACAAGTCGATTAAAATCAAACTTCCATTTGTTTCTCATATTTCGATTTGTATTGCTGTTTTTTCTATCGAAAGCTGTATTAAATTGGCAAGTAACCACATATCAATTTAAATAGGTGCGTAGTTTCCATTTAGAAACCGAATCCCTGAATTGAAAGAAAAAGTGCCATGAAGATTCCACTTTTTATAACATGACAGTTAGAGAAAAGCTAATCTATATCAATAAGAATGAAGTGTTTGTTTGAATATTTTCGACCCATTTCAAGTTTTCTATACTTTTTGGGTCCTTCTGATGCAAAATCCGTCTCTTGCGCGTTTGGTGTCTGTTTGTCCATCTGTCTATTTGTGTGTGTACGTGCTATGTCCAAACCGTTGAATATATTTTCATGAAACTTTGCATACTGTGAGTTCTTACATTCATTTAGCGACTAAACTTCGGTGCGTAAGTCTGTCTGTCCGTCTTCCAGTTCTATGTTCGATTTTGTGTCTGTGTGTTTGTACAAGTATCATAAGATTTATTCAAAATAATTTACTGCAATGTCCTACATTTAATAAATCATATAATAGTGTAGTGAATGCATTATTCTAAGCTCCTTTGCTAACATATTTAAGCAAGTTTAATGTTAAAACATCTGAGTAACTCTACTTAAATCAACCATAACTTCGTAGATTTGGAGAAGCTGGAATGCACATTGAGCATTGCAATTACTTAAATTGTTTTACCAATACTGCTGAAAAATCAATTATTTTTTTAAAAACTGTTTTTGCAGAATTTAAATTCAAATATCTTTTCATTTTGAGCCTTATTTATTTTCATTGCAAAATATAAACTATTTCCGAACATTTGGGACACGATATTTTGCAACTAAACGAAAACTCGTGCTCGTTTGCCACGTGTAGTGCTATTTTTTTTCGCTCCGGAATAATTTTGTATTTTTAAATTCTATCTAATTTTTAGTTAAAAGTTGTGGCAACTGTGCGAGGTCGAGAGAAAAAGGAATCCTGAATTTATATCTTTACAACTTTTTCCCGCCAACTTTTATTTTGTTTTAATTCTTTGTTTTCTGTTTTAAATATTTATTTTAATAAATTGTAATTCCTTTTCATTACACGCAACACCACCGCAAAGTATTCTGTTTAAAACGGCATGTACTTAGAATAAAGCAAATTTTAAGTTGATTTTTGCCATTATTGAAAGAACGATTCAAGTTAAAAATATCCGAACTAGGACTTTTGAAATATTACAAATTCTTTCTCATAGCGACAGATGGCTAAGGTGGCTTATTTTCGAATTGAAGCTATATTCAAGAAACTTATGTAGGAAAGTTTGTTTAACAATATTTTCTTTAGAAGAAAAGCTTCAAATTGATTCACCATTTAAAAAAAATGGTAATAAGTTACCTTTGCTTTATCACTACTGAAGATATTAAATTTTAAAACAAGTTCTTTTATTATTGCACGTGCCACGAAACGGAGAAAAACGTATTCGCTTTTAAAACAAACTCAATGATAAATATCTTATCAAATTAGTCATCTTTCCCTTAATGGTAGCGAAATTCGAAGTGCCACACATAAAAAAATATTGGCAGGTAAATCATGTGAGAGAGTATCTGCCGTAGGTTCGTCATTTTTACGAATTGAGTTGAGCAATTTTATAGGAATAGCACTTAAGAAAGGGAATCCTCCCTCAAATCGTCTTTTGTATTTGTTACCTTAGTATTTCACCTTTTACCAATTTGTACCTTTATCAGGGGTGCGATATATGTGAAACGTATTGCATGGATGGATATGCATGTAAAACATTTGTATCCAGAGTAGGTTGTAGAAATTATAAAAATGTCGAAAAGGTGCTAAAACATTATTTTACTCACTTAAATGATTTGGCATTTTCTACCAAAGAGTTAACTAATTCAACCCGAATGAGGTCGGGCAATTTCTCTAGTTGTAAATAAACTTTGGTGATTTTGGAATAATACCACGGTTAGAAAATATTCAAACCAGCAAACTAGGACTATGAAATGTTCGTTGAAAAAGGTATTTTTATTTTTTTTTAAAGCTGATCCTTCTGGTTTTTGAAAAATTAGAATCGATTCTGTCTGTACTGAATACATTTAATTTTCAAGCAAACTGTAATTTCATAGGTAGTTAGATGGAAATTTCAAGAAAGAAATATTTTCCATCCAATGAAGTTAATCATGAATATCGTATCAAGTTAATTCATCGTCATGTCTTAATGGTGGTTAAATTCGGAAACATTAAATCTCTGGTACAAGAATGCTACAAGTAGCGAAACTAAGTATAAGACTGTTCGTAATTTTTACAGGACATGAATTTAAGGGGTATTCATTACTACTTCAAAACTAATTTCTGTAATAGTCACAATCACCATTTGTTTTTTTCTCTTATACCACGGGCTTGAAGTATATGAAAGGGATTAAATGGATGGATAAAGCATATATACCTATTTGAGTCTAAAATAAATTGTAGAAGTTACAAAAATGTGAAAGTGGTGTTAAAAAATTATTTTCCTTGCACTTAAATGATATCTGCATTTTTTTTTGAAAGATAAAGGATTATTCTGATCATTATTTGAATCACTTTTTAACCAATTCAACCCGAGCAATTTTGATAATAGGTTTTAAATTCCCATTTTCATGTCATTAGAATCGAATTTTAAATCATACTAAAACTCTCAGAAATATGTTGCGTTATTTTTTATACATGAGAAAAAGACTTGATGGAACTATTTTTTTGTAATAAGTATTTCAAAAAATTGAGTCGAGAGTTTATTCAACTCAGTCTGACTTCATAAAAAAAATTCTAATTCTCGTTTATCACAGAATTGTTAATTTAAATAAAGACTGAAAGAAATATTTTACCGGTTTCATAAATCTCTTCATTCTTTAATTCTTTAATGGAACTAATTTAAGAATAAATATCCTTGATCAAAACTTTTTATGCTTAAAAATAGCCTCTAAAAACAAATTCATCGTACCCGTTTTATTAATTTAAGTGTATGTCTGCTCTTCCATTTTACTTAAAAATATAATATTTTACGTAAAAAATCTCTGTTGAATTTTTAAAAGAATATTTTAGTATCGTTCTAGTGGTATTTTTTCTTTAAATAATCTGTTTTGATAATTGAATATAATTTTTAATATGCTTACAAATTAAAAATACATAAGGCATTGTTGTTTTGTTTCCAATTTTTTAAAATGTAGCAAGAATTTCTTTTATGCACAAATTATTAATTTTTTTATTCGGTCACAATTCTGCTAATTCTTAAATTAAAATTTTTTATTTAAAAATATATTTATAAGTAACTTACATCCACATAAAAATTGTACTTTTTACTGATGTAGAATTGAAAGAGCAAAAATGTATATTTGCTGGCATTTACATTTGTCTGCATTCTATTGTACTGCTATACTGTTGAATGATGTATATAAATAAAATATCTACTTTTAAATGCAACCAATCTTGGTTAGCTAGTACGCTGGATATTTAATGATCATCTACGCAAAAACATTTCATTCTGTAATAAAAGAGGAATTACAGTAGATCAAATGTCGAAGTGCAGGGAAAATACCAATGCTCGATTTCTGTGTAGGAATTGTTTAAGTAGTTTTATACGTATAGAAAACATCTTAAATGAGAGGAATTGTCTTTCATGCTAAATGTCGATTCCGGTAGTGTTTCCGCAGCTGAAAGTGTTTCCTGTAGGTGATTAGAACGTGATGTCACTTGGCTTGTTTTTCGAACACTATTTCTGCATTTGGTAAGTAAATATTTCAAAGAATTAATTCGAAATTGAAAAATGATAGTTTATTGGTCAAAGCCAATTAGATTAAACATCAAATGTCGCCAAAATGGCAATAAACTACATTTTAAGGTAAACCCAATATGTATCATCCAAGAGCATTTGCGTAGTAAGTAAAATATCCGCATTATGTCTGGCTCATTTATTAAAACTGAAAATCCCTCCCATAGGATGATTCAAATGTATCTTTTTAAACGCTTGGCACAGAAATAAACGCTTTCCAATTAGAAGAAATACCTTAAATCATAAATGTATGCTATTTTTTATTTTCCGAAGGATCCGGCATGTATCTAAATGGGGTGCTTTACGGGGTTTCTTAAACTGATTAGTTAGCTTAGAATAAAACATATTTGTATTGGAACTCTCTAAGCGTCATGAGATTTCCGAGTAGAGAAGTATTGTTTTCAACCTTACCACACACCTAATGACTAAATAGCCACAATGATTGGTTGAAAGATAGTAGGACCGATTCTATTGGCCAAGAATGTCAAAACTGATTTTAAGTCATTTCTGGGAAGACTAGGTTGTAGAACGGAAAAATGGGTATAGACCCCTTAAAGAATTAAAACAATACTTATCTAGAGGATTTTTCCGTTTGATGTTTTCAGTAAGAAATAACAGTTAAAGCGTCACAAAATATTTGTTGAGGAAATTCGTGCAGTGTTATATGCAGATATAAAGTATTGGCAGAATTTGCTGATACGACTGTTGACAACGTGATATGGGATTTGGAATCAAATTAAACTGAAAAATGAGATACTGGCAGAATTGAAAAAGAGATTAATTTTACATCCTAGTTCATTAAAAATGTTCTTCAATTATCATAAGGATACCTAGTTAAATAGAAACTGTTGAATGCCTATTTTTTATTTTAATGAAAGTTATGTCGTTTAAGACATTTTGAGTTTTATACTTTAATTTATCTCATAAGCTTATTTATTAAATTGCAAATTTCAGACTTCAAGGTGATCCCTTCGGGAATCAACCTTGTCACGATGATTAAAAAACATGTCCTTTCTAAATGTAAAAGAGAAATTCCTATTTCTTTAGATTTCATTTCATTAAATGTAAAATCAATTCTGATGTAGCAATACAACATTAATTATTGAATTTATAAAATTATTAGGAACATATTTGCTTTAAATTAATTCTGTTACCGTATCTTGACTATTTCATCTGTTCTTAAGCAAACTACTTTTAGAAACGATTGCCTTTCAGTCAAATGAGAGTTACATTTAATATGGGAGGCTTTAGTATCTTTGACGCAATTTCAGTTTGGTATCTCTTGATAGTCTCTGGTGGCATGTCATGACTGCTTATTAAAAATTAGCTATAGAGAGCACTACTGTAGTACTAAAGTGTTAGAAATAAATAAGGATAACCCTTTAAAAATTGAGTTGATACAAAATTTAATATGAAGACGGAACTTTATGCAAATAAAATTCACATTAATTTATAGCAGACATTATTCCAAGTCAAATGACACTTTTGGTTTGATTGTACTTCAGAGACGCGAATATCAAGAGATGTTCGGATATTTTTTGACCGACTGTGCAAGAGTTCTTATAAAAGTAAATTATTTGTACTAAGTATTTCAATAAATATATCGATTTCGACACTTAAAAATGTCGAAAACAAGATCAACCTATTTATGACTCTTTTTGGAATATATTCGTAAATGCTCTAATTACATATCTCAACAAGGTATTTCAAACTTCTCTTACAAACTTTAAGGGGCTCTAGGAACACAGAAAATTAAACCATATTCTGATAGGGATGATAGCTGGTACACTAAAATGCAGAAATAAAAGACAGCAAGTATATGTGAACATGTTTCACTATCCCTAATTTTACAGTTTGACATTATTTGGCACTTAGTTTCACAGTAAGGGCTCAGTGACGACCACAGCACGCTTGGTAGTGACATAGATTGGCATAAATTGCCGTATAAACTAGTTAATTATCGTCCTGAGGAACAGCGCCCTTCAGCAAATCCAGGTGGCCTCTGCGGACATGCATCCCTATGTAAAAACGGATGAATATAGTTTTATTTTGTGTACCTACTTTCCGTTAAAACTTGTGTATAAAGTTTTAAAACAACTTGAATTTTATAAAAAACATGGTTATCCGAGCTTCAATTAACTGAATGTCTGTGCTATCTGAGGTTTGCTGAATGGTTAACTGAATGTCTGTGCTATCTGCTTTGATACCAAGATTTCTTTCTTGGCTACTCTATGGATGATCCACACGCTGTCCTAGAGTTTGATGATAGTCTTTTAGAAAAGCGGAGAAGGAAGGAAAGAATAATAAACCATGCGCAAGAACCCTCTGTCCATATTATCTGGACTAGATGGTTGCCTCAATAACAAACACCAATCATATAACAATATATGATTGGTGTATAACCAATCATAATCATAATCATAATCCAAACTCAATAAGAAACCATTTGAGGCTGAAAGAACGGGTCATTAGCCAACACCTACAAGATAGAAAAGGCCTCACAACTATGGCTATTCAAGATTTATGATTTCACACTACTTGGGCCTCCATCTAGCGATGTTATTTTCAATCTGCAGCTTTTGTTTAATATTTCGGCTCTTCAGCGTAATTTCTTCTACACTTACGGACGCAGCATTTGTTCACTATTTCAAAGCAAATAGTACTTGCCCATTCAATATAGCTGGTGTGCAAATAATGGAAGAATGGAATAAATCGACAATTAAATTATTCATTTGCACTTTATACGTATAACTAAGAGATCTTGGTTCTGAATGTAATGCTGAACATTTCTTTAGGTTCGTCAAAATAGCGCTAAACTAAAGTTCGTCGAAAAAACTAATCGAAATCGTCTATATTAAAAATACAGATGCTCTAAAGACATTTGCTAAACATTGAATCAGTTTAGCCTGCGTAATACAAGATATCAATGCATATTCATAAACAGACGATATTTTATAGATTTGGAATGTTTTTTCGAGTTTTAATCATTCACAAGCAAAAGCAGAATTTAAACGAACTTCTGCGGTCATTCCAGTTGGATGAACAGCAGTATTCAGCAATTATTTAAAACGCGTGCATAAGCAGGAGTACTTGTAAATTCTTAACGAGTCTCCAGTTGTGGTTACATATCTCATGTACACTGGCCCAAGCTGTGTGACGGCTCAAATTTCTTCCTGTGTTGTGAGGCCTTTACTATAAGTGTTGCATCAGCTGTCTCTGGTTGATTTTGTACGCTGAAAATCAGGGACTTAAAATGGAAACAGACGTCCCATTCAGATTTAAGAAAAAATTAGACAATTTTGCAATTTCACAATTTTTTTTTGTCATTGAATTTTTCCAAATTTTATTTGGGAATACCTAGCATCTGGGCTTCCCATAGAGGACATATAAAAGGAGAGTGAGCAATAGTAACCTTTTTATATGTCCAGGATTATGTGACCAAAACTAATAGTAACGTGATTCTTAGACTGTTTTTATCTGCTTAGTGGGACCTAATATTCATTGGATGATTGGTCCATGGGAAGGAAAGAAGACGCCCATCTCTTGATTCATCACCTGATTGGTCCATTTATTGATCATCTGATAGTAGTAGACTTTGGTCGCCAATCTATAGAAATGCGGATTCACACCCACCTACCCATGTCATACGATGATATATCGCCAAACGAGGCGATAACATACCGAATCGACCATTCCAGTTAATTTTTCTTCCAGCAGTCCCGTGACTATTAGTCGACATGTTGGTCATACTTTTTGAAGCTCCTCTCAATAGCCATATTCAGTCTACTTATATTTCACTTCTATGGTGAAAATCAAGGACCTAAAATAAAAACATGTATTTAACGCCACATTTTTCGGAATTTTATTAGATAATACCGAGAATTTGGGCTTCCGTGGACCCTACGCCACTGATCTGAGTTGGTATCGGCCCACACTATCTCGGATAATTAAAGTTATACTGCATAAAGAAATAAATTCCGTTTCAATATTTCGATAACACCATACATAAATATCAATCTTCTTTCCAAAACGAGGGCACCGCTTCTCGAACAGGAGGATTCAGTCGATATTCATACATTTCAAGCACTTTTTCCCGACACGCCTTCACGAAAGAGTCAAACAGTCAAAAAAAAAATCCGTTCTCCCGTTACGGTGCCACTTTCTATTTCTACGCGGATGACAATCTACAATGGAAATGACACCCGAAAAAGTCACAAACAAAGCACTTTTCCCATCTACCACTTCTACGATAGCAGACACAAGTCAGTGGCGGAACACGAGAGTTCCGAAAAACTTTCTTGGCCGCAGGGATTTCGTAAGCTATTATTCCAGACAGCGCGAAGAGCTTGGGTCCCTGAGATTGCCCCTTAAATCGACCCGGTCCCAGTGCGTTCGCGGAAGATTTTGAAGATCAACGCAGCGAGGGCTGATAAAACAGGAAAGTTCAAAAGCTTACGCTTAATGACCTCCTCCCTTATCGGCGGGTAAGAGTTTCTTTAATTTATTATACAGCGCAATGTCTGGAGACGCTTTTGTAACGTTTTATTACCAGAGTTATGCTGACTTTTGCTTCATCCCGCTAATGGCTTAACCCTGAGAGCGGCTTACACGCATAATTCCACTTTGCAAACTAGTCTTCCCTGCATGATTTCTAACCGATTTTGACCTTATTGGCCAATCTTTCCGAATGATTCTATTCTAAGGAAGGGACCGCGGTAGCCCGGTTCGAAGAGTAACGGATTAGCAGCCGGAGGGTTGCGAGTTCGAATACAACCAAAACGCTGTGTACAAAGGGGATGCACGTTAAATCTGTCGTGGCCTCAAATATCCTCACGTTGGCGTGGTATAGAAGTTAGGAGGTGGGGTGCCAGCTCAGGTGTGACCTCGTCATCTGACCGTGGTTCAAAATTACGTGGTGTTGTCCTCGGTCTTTCCCTTCAGGTGTGATACCGGATAGTCGCCAATAACCCATTGTGTTGCTCCAGTGAAATGTTAATTAAATACCCCTACCTACCTATTCTAAGGAAATGAGCAACAGAATTTTCCTCAATGATTCTAATCTAAAGAAAAGGTTGATTGAATAAAGCATTCTATTTTAAGAAAAGTAGCAATAGTCTTTCCAAAGATTATAACCTAAAAGGAAGATTAATATAACTTTTCCAAATTATTCTATTCCACAGAATGGACCAATATAATCAATCGTTTCAAAGGATTCTATTCCAATGAGAGAACCAAGACAATCGTTACAAAGAAGGTTTCTTTTCTAAGAAAAGAAACAGTAGTATATTTCTTGGAACAAAATATCTAAGTAAATATCTTCCTATAGATTGAAAAAATTCATGGGTTTTTATAGAAATATGTGGTTATTTATTCATTAAGTGTATTGTGGGTTTAAAGAAACACTATACTATTCGGAAATCTAGCGACGCTGAGTCAATACTACAAATGGCTTAATTAATGTTTCGGGGGTTAAAATAGATTTTAATTATTTTGAACTAGCTGACCTAAATCGAAGAAGCTTAAAGTAAGCTGCTTCTGATATTAATCCTAGAAAAATCGGTATCCGTGAAGCACAGCACATTTCTAGTGTAGTAAAAATAATGCTTGGGTGAAGATAGAAATATAAACATTTTGTCAGGGTCAATCGTCATTCTCTTGTTTCTCAAATGGGCTTTAACGGTGGGTGATATCAGTATATAAACACTCATCAGCTATTTTTATTTGTTAACATGGTGTCTTGGGAGAGGAGAATGAAAAGTGACCTGCTGATTATGTAAGAAACTTCGCAGAATTAGGATTTGTCCTAGATGAGATGACAATTAGGTAGCTCGAATTCGAATATGTGAAAAGCTTTTGTATTAAACACCAATCAACCTGAGATCTTTAATCTAAGAAAATGACAATTATGTTAATTTAAGACGCATCAAGGACAAACAAAATTGCATATGCTCTGAACTTTAACTTTATGTTGAATACGCTCTATGGTAAGAAGATCACATTTCTATAAAAAATTGATTTTATTGAATGTTTGAATCATCGTAAATTATGGAACCATGAAATTTGCATATTATGTAGATATAGTTGTAATTATTATGGAAGAAAATGTCAGAAAAGGACATTAACCCTCCTGGTGGTTTATCTTCATGTCGAAAACTACCCTATAAGCTCAGCCTCTGATACAAAAACCTATTTCAAACTGTAACCAGTTCTGGGCAAGAGACAATTTGTTTTTCCTACTTGGAGAAATAGGGAAACATCTTGACCTGGTATCTCATCATTAGAAAAACTGATCAGATCTTGATAGATGAGATCTCTTCAAAACCACTTGGGGGTTAAAGGAATAAAATTTCAATCTTGACTCATAATTTTTTCAAATTTATATTATTTAGTCTTAGTACGAGTTTTTAGAAGTGAACCATCTTACCTCCAACCTTAAAGTAGAGATGTCGCAGTGACATATCTTTTTCAAAAATATTTCTCTGTAGGTAGGTAGTTTAATTTACGTCGCAATGGAGCAAACCAACGGGCTATTGCCAACGGTCCCGGATCAATCTAGAAGGGTAAGATCACAAGACAATACCTCGTAACTTTGAACCACAGTGAAATGACGAAAAAATCTTTTTCGAACTGTTATTCTAATTTTTTTAAACCTCACTTATATATTTCAATAATACAATATTTTACTTTTGAATTGAAAAAAAATTCGGATATTTTGTTTCCTGAAATCCGACTTTTTTTAAAGTGCGCCATCTCTACCACTCTTGCCTATAAAAGAAAAATTATTGAATTAGATAAAATAAAAACAACTCTATAGACATAAATTTGTCTATATTTGCAATATTATATTCCAGCCCACAGACATTTTGGTACAGAATGATTTTTAAAATAACAATACCAAAATATGCCAAAAGTTTCTAATTTTCAGACTGTTTGTTTTAGAAATATGTGCTCGTATATTTCCGATGTATACCGAGAACTCAAGTCTCTAAATAACAAACAAAACTTCGTGTTTGCTATGCTTTCAAGATAAGTGCATGTGTACTGTGTTAGAACGAAACGCCTCCATTCTCAAACCCCCTTTTCGAGTCTTACCTCTTCTGAATAACTTCAAATGATACTCGTATTTCTTCAAAGTTACTTAGAGAGAGGAGGAATATAAGAAATAGATAACATGGTTAACTTGAATTAAATGGAATGATATTTTATCTTTTAACTCAAGAAAATTTTAACATTCAAACATATAAAAATACATTAATTTTAATATATAAAAATATCAATTTTAACATATAAAAATACATTAATTCTTCTGTAAAAGCATTTAAAAGGGAGAAATTTATTCAATATTTCTGTAAAGTCAATAAATGAATCTTGTAATACAGTTCTTAATTGTATATACTAGCTGTTAAATTCCGTTGAGAATACAACGAGATCCAGAAATCTTATTTCTATTCAAGTGGTTATTATCATCTTTCGGGGAGTAATCATGAATAATTAGCGAGCATTGAATACATCTTTGATATGCTTCATTGTTCAGGAATATTTCTAACTCAAAATAATCGGTATAGGGAAAGTCCATTAATAAATCTCACAACTCAAAAATTCATCTGTCTCATTGATAATCTCATAAAGACTCAATAATAAAGAACTTAATAGCTCAATTAAACTTACTGCCTCAAAACCATCTCAATTATTAATTCTAAATGGAACTAAAAGATTAACCATATTACTGCTTTGCCAAATATAAGAAATTAAATTCTTAATTTAGTTATGCTATCGAGTGCGCGTTTGCATTGAATTTCTGCTTAAATATCGCTTGCCTTTTCTATTTTATAAACATTATCACACTTGCATTATTCGTTTCCTTACATTTACATGTCATGATTTAATATTTATTTCTAGTGAACGTATTTAAATAACTCTAACCAATGATATATAGAGAGGATAAAATGTGATATATTTTGTCATAAATTTGAATTTTATATAGTAAGATTTGTCACCTTTGCCCCCCTTTTTTAAAAGACTTAGAATTACAGTCATCGCTCGTTTCTACGAATCTCTCTGGACCTTGAAAAAGTTCTCGAAACTGAAAATTCCTGAACAGGAAATTATAAAATAATTGTTTTAAATTTGTAATAAGCTTCACTTACGCTACAAAGTCTATAAGGCCTCTTGTACGAAAGTATAAACACAGTTAATTATTAAAAAACGAGAATATTTTAATCAGGTACAGATCCTAGTTATGTGTTTTGTCTTTCGTATCTTTCGCTTAAAATCGTCGATTATGATTGTTTGGTATAAGAGGCTTTTTCTGCCTAGCTAAATGTAGGTAATCTGATCTTTTCTTCTCTTATCTTTTAATCTGATAATTTAATGGACAATGTCATTACATTATGCGCCAAACGTCGACAAAACGGCATTGAGCTACATTTTAAAGTAAACTCGATATGTATCTGCTAGAACGTTTGGATACCAGGAAGTAAAATCTCCGTTTTCCTTTCTGGTTTATTTACATTGAAAATCCCATCCACACCATGTATCTTAGCACCTTACATCTTGCTCAAAATTTTAACCCTCTGAGTGATGCAAGATTTTCAAGTAGTGTAGTGTTGCATTAATACCGCAGCACACTAACCCCCTGGTGGTTGTATCAACGAGGTATCTAGTCTCATTAACAAAACTGACCAGATCTTGATGGATCTGGATATCTAGTCATTAGAAAAATACTGACCAGATCTTGATGGATCTGGATATCTAGTCATTAGAAAAATACTGACCAGATCTTGATGGATCTGGATATCTAGTCATTAGAAAAATACTGACCACATCTTGATGGATCTGGATATCTAGTCATTAGAAAAATACTGATCATATCATGATCTCTTCATAAAAAATCTGCAATACCCTGTTGACGAGATACCTCGTCGTTAGCAATATTGGTCATATCGTGATGGACGAGATATCTCGTCGTAACCACTTGGAGGGTTAATGGCTAAATAGCCACATCTTCCTAATAAATCCATGGATTCATTCAACCCTTATATAGATTATTTTGGTCCTTTCCTTAGAAAAGAATCTTTCTTTGGAAAGATACTCTATTAACTCATTCTGTACAATAGAACCATTCGGAAAGATTTTATTGGTCTCATCCTTAGATTACATTTCCTGAAATATTGTATTGCTCATTTCATTAGAATATAATCTTTTGGAAATAATCTATTGGCCAAGAAAGTGGAAATTGATAAGAAGTCATGCAACGAAGTTTTAGGTTGCAAGTTGGAATTATACGTGTGAACACATCAGAGAGGATTGACAGTCATTCTAAAAAATTCCGTTTCTTTACATTGATATATTGATACATAGTTTTTAATTACATGTGACATCTTCGCGAGGAATACGCAAGAGCTTAAATCGACAAAGTTGCTTGCCTATTTGAACGTCACTTTTTAATGAATGAGTTTCGTGAGCTCTGATGAAAATTTCTGGATTGTCGCACGGAGATCGATCTTTACTTACTCACGTACAAATCACTTACTAGTTATCGGTTTGCTGTCAAGCATCCTCCGCCCACAATTCGATTTTGATAATGACCGAAATACGTTTCGGATGACAAAACTTGCTCTTTTTCTCTAAGGTATTTGATTTTCGAAGACAATGTTTTCTCCATTCATTCGGTTCTTAAAAACATTGTTATAATGCCTGTTTATTTGGGAAATGGAATGCAAAATAATATTAGTTCTGACACCTGTTCCTGACTTGATGGAAGTTCTACGAAAGGAGTTCGTGTAAAAGTATACACATTAAACTGTGAACTATATCTTCTATTTTTATAAACAATTTTACAAATTTAAAAACTATCGGTTTTTGAATTATTTATTATCTTTCTATACTAGTGTTCAAATCCTGTTTGATATATGATTGATTTTAGCGCAGTCCCTATATATATTTTCAATTTCTTAGGTGATTTTTATGATATAGTATATAGATTAAACCTCTTGGTGGTTGCCTCAACGATGTATCTCATCATTAGCAAAATTAACCAGATCTTGATGGACGAGATATCTCGTCATAAGAATAAAACAGACCAGATCTTGATGTTAAAAAAAAAAAATGGGCAATATCTTGATGATCTCTATAATGAAGTTATTTTTGATAAGAATTTTACACTATCTTACACACTTATTGCTAAAACACTCACAGCTATGCGTTTATTATAGACTCGTCAATCTTCAGAGCAATAGAAACAATACCGGAATCACATTTAAAGTTACTTTGAATGTGATCATAGTTCACATTCATAGACGAAATGCAAGTCCTCAGAGACTGAGTGGGCGGATGATTCCTTCCTAGGCGTCCTAGAAAAAGTTTCGTAAATTTTGTATATTAGTTTTAAAAAATTAAAATTGAAACACACAACATACAGAGAAATATTTGAGACAGAAACATTTCAGTAAAGCTACCTTAAGGTATCTGCCTGCCTTCGGGGTCATTTTTTGAAATTACATAAATTTTTACTTCTAACTTAAATTTTATGATTAAACACAACATAAAACTAGAAACAGCATATAAAATATAAGCATCTGATAATTCGTTCATTGCTTAGATAGAAAAATAAGGTAAAAATTACAGTAAAATATGCCAATACGCAGAATGATATAACTCCAAAAGTAATCATTATATCTGTTTTGTAAATTTGATAATTTTTGTAATGAACTTCTTCAGGGAATAGACTATTATCATGGTGATCACACATATATCTCTGAAGTTATGGGAACTCGATTACGATATTTTCAAAAGTTCCCTAAACTTTTGCGCAAGTCATGAATTAAAATACTGTACATCAGAAAATAATTAATAATTAACCATGCTGTAGTCTATTCCTGTATATATATATATATATATATATATATATATATATTTGTGCAACATGCCGAGAAAATTTCAAGCATTTGAACTTTAACTTTTTGAGTTATGCTAATTTGAGTAAAGCAAAACATGTAAACATCAATTTTGAGAAAAATGGAAAAATAACTTTATGTACATGAAGAACTACAGCTGTGTAGTAATATAAAAACAGCCATAATCCAGTTCTAAATTACTTAGAAACAAAATTTTAACAGAATTTGAAAGAAAAAAGTTCAGACTACCAATACTAGACCAAAATTGAAACTTCGATATTTTGACCAAAATACATGTTTTAAAGGCAGGCAGATACCTTAAAAGCTGATTTTTGGTGATGGTCTATATATATTTTGGCTAAAGAAAATATTTACATTTTAAAATATAAAGCACTTGCTCCTTGTAGTTTAAATGATTTATTTCGAAATTCACAAGTTAGTTTAGGCAACTGTAACACTTATACATTATTCTACACATCAAGAGTGAAAACGACTAGAGGTTGTAGGAGTAGCGTTATAAATAAAAAACTAAAAAACTCTGGAAGCAATAAACAGTTTGCAGACTTTACAAAACACCTAAAAACTTTAGAAAAAGTTTATTGAAAATTTTAACTTTAAACCCTTAAAAAAATTATTTTTTCCTTGAATAATAAAACTTCTCAAGTTTGAGAGAAAAAATTTCACGACCCTAGATTCCTTAAATCCTTATTTTAATACTTTTACTGTCTAAATATTTACAAAGCTTGACTTACTAAAATTAATATGAGAAAAACTATTAGTAATGATAATTTAATTTACATGACAATATATATATAATGGATTGAAACACCCAATTTTTGATAAGTTTAATTTTAATAAAATTGTAAATAACTTAACGAATATTTTCCCCATAAAATCTGATAATATAAAAAATGCTTTAAATATGATATACCTTTGAATAGAAAAATATTTAATTAAAATCATTTTTGCAGTAAGGTTAATTTATATAGGTACAACTGTGATGATTTTGCAACAACATAAATTATAGGCCCTATTTAAATGATAGTCTAGGACATAGTGTAACTGGTATTCTTGGAATTGTTGATAATGAACAATTAAGGGAATTAATGTATAAAGGTAATAAATTCAGACCTATCTATAATTTAAAAGAAGTTCTATACGTAAAAGTTTCCTTGAAAACATTGATAATTTCTGCATTATGATTTCCACTAAATTTAATACCACTATTTACCACTTCACAGAATGGAAAGGGAAACTTTGCAATGACTTTAAAATTTTTCTAAATAAAAATCTCCCATCTTCTGGAATAAACACCCATTACTATAACACCCTAGCAATTAAAGACTTACAAAATAAATTAATAATTACACCGGTTGATAAAGCATCAGGTAACTATGCTATTATTTGTAAAAAGCTATATTTAAATTTGCTAGATGCTGAGCTTAATAATACGGATATTTATAAGTTCTGAAAATCTACATATAAGATTATTGTTAAAAGATTATTTCTTTAAATAAAAGATTAAAAATTTCTAATCATCATATTATTTTACCTTACATTATACTTATATGATTAATAACCCGGTGTCTTACTTTGCAAATATCTAAAAATTATCCTTAATGCCATAATTAAAGAAGATTACACCTGGATTATGTTAATGGATAATAATAATGTTTTAAATTATATAAATAAAAATATTAATAATATACTAACCTGCGACTTTAAAGATCTATTTACTAGCATACCACTGGGCAAACTTAAAGAAGTTCTAAATTACTATTATCATGATTTTAAAAATCTAATTACTATTGATCTTGAGGATTGGGAATTTTTGGTTTACTATTGTATCTTTAATAATTTTATTTTTAACGGTGAGCTTTAATTTATTCAAATTAAGGGTATACCCCAGGGTTCCAACTTTTCAACCATTCTTGCTCATTTATTTCTACATTATTATGAAAAAAATTTCTGCCTACAAATTAATTCTGCCTTTAGATATATTGATGATTTGATTGTTTTTAGTGATAGTAATTTTGCTAACCTATGGAAAACGATATACCCAGATGAATTGCAGTTATTAAAAACTAATTCAGATAATAATAAAGTCGTCTTTCTTGACTTGGATAAATCTACTTTAAATAATAAAATTGATATTAATATTTATGATAAAAGATGATTTTGAATTTCCATTTTTAAATTAATATTTTGGGATTCTAATATTTCTAAAAAAGTATACTATAATACAATTGCTGGCCAACTGGTACGTTTCAGTAAAATTTGTAATTATAAATCTAACTTTCTTGTTCAATGTAATAATCTCATTAACACACTTCTTAACAATAAGTACCCTCACTCTGTTCATAGGATTATTTTTGAAAGATTTAAAAATACTAATATTTATTTAACTGATGATTAACCACAGAAGCTTATTATTTTGGGGCTTGCCTTTTGACTATCAGTTGTATTAACTTGAATCATTCTCTCTCTCCCCAAATCGGAATTCCAGTTCCAGTAAACCGGCTCAGAATTCCGAGTCGGAATTCCAATTCCAATTCCGAATTCTTGACTATGATGCATAGTATAACTTTTATTGGGCGTTATGAATGACATTTGCTGGCGGTCCTCATGTGAGTTGAGGTGGGTTGTTGTCGTTTTGAGGTTTGTCAATGTGGGTAAGTTTGTATTGACTATTGTTTTGTGTGATTTTATATTGTGCTTGTCTTTAGTGTTTGTCCTTGAATGTTCCGTGTGTCTCCACCTATTTGACCTTTTGCCAGTTTTGCTCTTCTAGTTTTGCCTTTCTACTTATGGTGTTTGGAGGGGTGTGTGGGCTACTCTTGGCGAACTGCCGCCCACACGTAGATAACACCATATTGTGTTGACTGGGTCAGGCTTCTCCCTGATGACGCCCTGATCCACCAATACTTCTTCATATTTTTCTTCGTAATTCTCTTGGAACTCTAACACTAATTCTTAAATTTCTCCTTGTTTTGTATTATTGAATATATATATATATATATAATTCAATAGCGATTCCTGCGGAAAGTGTTGCAAGGACGTTCGAACGAGAGAACGATTTCGGACGACGAACCGAGAAGACGTCTATGGCAGACGACCATCCTTTTTCTGTGTTCTTTCAAATCTGTTTGTAATTGTCCTGTCCATAATTGTTATTGCCAAAATTAAATGTTCTATCGTTTAAAGAAGTTATTAGTGTTCTTTAAAGCCCTTTTGCACTCCCACTGAACTTCACTATATATATATATATTCTATATATATATATATATATATATATTGCTCACCCCCCTCAAAACACCATAGTGGACAAAAGTGAAAAAAGTGAAGGCAAGGCAAATAGTTAAAATATCAAAAGACACCACAGATTAAAAAACACCATAAATTAAAAACAAACACAACACTGGATCGTATCTGATCTGGTGCAGGCTCAGATCCACCAACACCACTTCATTCTTTGAAATACTCTTAAAATTTATTTACCTTTGATTTGCTATGATTGAATAATTATATTACTCGCCATTACGTCTTGCGGATATGTATAATGGGAGAAAGAATTGTTTTGAGAACGGGTTTAAACTTGTCGATTTTGACTGCCATTGTTATTATTTACATATAAAAATACTGATTTCTCGTCGAATAATGATAGAGTACCCAAAACATTGTTTACACATAACAATGTTTGTAAAATGTATTTCCATAAAAAACTGAAAATAGATTTTTTCATGGATTATTACAGTAAAAAACTTCCATTGTCCCCTTAAGGCTTCTAAGTTGTAGATGGCGGGGAGGAATAAGGGATTCCATCAACTTTTATAGAAACTACATCGTTGTTATGAACAGAATACATTCATACGATGTGATAGATCTTCACCCATATTGAAGAAACACCCTGGGGTTTAAAATAGAGCACAGCTAAGGATTAAGAAAAAATCATACTATGAAAGTGTATTTCAATTTTGGTTAAGAATCAATTTATTCTAAAATTCGTGAATTATTCTGAAATTCGTGCTTGGGCATAGTATAATCGAACAACAGTGGACATAATATCATAGAATCAGGCTATTCTGACAGAGTTTAGAAGCGGGCAAGCGAAATATATGACTTACGAGAGGAATTAAGAACTTTCCACTTATCCATGCTCCTCAGCCTCGGTTACTTCTTTCAATATTTTGGATTGGAGCCAGGACTGATCCTGGATAAAAGGAGTTGTTCGCTGTGACCTGAAATACATGGCCTTTCTGATTTGATCTGGTTATACCTGGACCAATGGGATTAGTAAGAACAATCATCGAATAAAATCTTAGAAAGTGCATTTAGTAGAAAACACTCTAACTTGAAGATTCTTCATTTCGGTGTCAAAGTCAAATACATTAGTAATGTTATTGTAGTCTAATCCCCTATTATCTTGTTCTGTTCTCTCGTATATTGATTAGATTTTGTTAATATTGTTTCCAAGAGCTATTAACAAAATCTATACTGGGGAGCATCTCATAAATCAACTGTTGGAATAACGCGAACTTTACTTTGTCTTATATTTTGAGAAATGGGGGCCAGTTGCACAGAAAAGATAGGAAAGGAAATGTATTGCATTTATTGGGGATTTATAAGGAAGCAGTGTAGATTCAGAAGCAATTAACAAATTGTGATGACATTCTTTACCTATTAACATGAAAAAAGCTTGTGTACAATGATTAAACCTTCAACAAACCCTCCGTGGTTCCAACGAGATATCTTACCCATCAGGATATGACCAATTTTGCTTATGACGAGATATCTCGTCATACAGATAATGTCGAGTTTTGATGATGACAAGTTCAAGATCTGGTCCGTTTTCTTCTAATGGCAATATCTCGTCCATCAAGATCTGGTCAGTTTTACTAATGACAGATACCTCGTCAAGACAACAACCAGGAGGGTTAACGAAAGATGTTTGTACCCCTTGCAGCTACTTAAGACTCGAATCCTTGTCGAAGAGTTGAGAGCGACGCGACCCATTTTTGGAAAAGAAAATTTTGAACTTCTGCAATCACCCACCAAGAGGGTTAAGCTATATTTCTCGGTCTAATCCGTCGTGTAGCAAAAGTGACCAAAGAGCGACAAACCAAATCACATCTGACAGAAACATTCCTGTTCACAGAAGTGAATAAAAACGACTAAACCTGTCATAGCGCATGTTATCAGCTGGCCCAAGCCTGTGGTAAATAGTATATCTTGAACTCTTACATCGTTATTTTAAGTTTATTGCATAAAGTTGCTTGGAGACAGATGTCTTAGACGTTGCGTATTTAATGTTTAAGATACTGATTCTGTTGATGGCTGGATCTAGGACTGGCTGCCGTACATCTTTTTATGTGTCCCGAACCCTTTTATGAAGTACTGTGATTGTATTTTGTGCCACATTAAGCCCATCAGAATTTTAAATTATATAAGATATTAGTTCATGTGTGCATGAGTAATTAGTAATTTAAATGTATAAATATACTATTTTATTGTTTAGAAGGAAAAAATGAATTAAGGGATTTTGCCTCAATTCTTTCATTACTCTGAATATTTTTGCGAGGTTAGACCAACAAATTCTGTCAAATTAGCATTTGTGTTGTAAAAATTACAGTAGTGCAACATACCATACCAAATCTGTATGTCACCAACAATCGTGACCTATAGAAGAACTATAAAAATCTAGTTCTTCCAAACACGTCCTAGCGACTTACCTCTATTGGAATTCACACGTTTAAATAGTGATGGAACAAGTCTGACCTAAGACCATTCTGGTGTCCGGTATAAAACAGTATTCACAATAGACGTATGTCCACAAGCGCTGTATGGACAACAGCTAGTAGGCACTGTTGATTTCAAACGGACGGTTTGATCTATAGTCATTTTAGACACTGACTTCATACGAGTAATACATATCATTTCACAAATGCTGAGATAACTAACACGCACCTTGCATAGGGGCGACTAATGATAAAGGATGAGGCATTGTGAGATTATATCGTGTATTTATCCCTACAGATTGGAACACCAGGAGAGCTGCTTGCCTTAAATTTGACCCGGAAAACTTTCTCTATGCTTGCCAGGCTCCTATTTGAAAAAGATGATGTTCATTGATGGCCAGAAAACTTTTCCCACCTCTGAGAGTGCGGCTTATTACTAGCCTCACTCGCACATCCTGAATTGCATTGGAGCCATACATGAAGACATCTTAAGGATCCATCTGTCATTGCCCAAAAACTTTTTTTACACAAATTCAATGACTTAGTGTAATTTGTTGTTTTTTACCCTGGGATAAGAAAGAAGATCCCTACAGACATGTGCAGAATCACATAACGTTTGAATCAGGCTTTGTGTGAAAACGGAGCATTCCAAAGAAACAGGCATGATAGTGGTCGGTGACGATCTATGTACAGTAATTACCCACAAAACTCCTACTCACTCCTTCCACTATCAGCCATGCATCAGTTTTAGTGGTCAAACTTTGAGCACCTACTATGAATATAATTAAATTAGGGTTAGTAAAAATGTTATTTACATACTTGCTGTCTCATTTCTGCACCTTAGAGAACATCCGAGTGGTTACTTTCCGAGATACATCCTTATCTAAATATGTTTTAATTTTGTGTCTCCCTATATCTGTTTAACCCTCCTAGTGGTTTATCTTTGCGTCAAAAACTGCCCTGTAGTGAACAGTCTCTGGTGCAAAAAACCTGCTCCAAACTGTCACCAGTTCTGGGCAAGGGAAAATGTTTTTACTACATGAATCTTCATTCCCCTTGGAATAATAGGTCAGTTTTAGCTCGACGAAGTATCTTGTCGTTAGCAAAACAAACCCGATCTAGATGGACGAGACATTTCGTCCTCAGCAAAATTAACCAGATATGGGACGAGATATCCGTCGAAACACTTGGAAGATTAAAGGAGCAAGTGTCCTGTAAAGGTTCCTTGGAAGGTTTATACAAGGAGCAAGTATCCTGTAATGTATATCATGTAATAGTTTATTCTATGGATTTGTAATTTTGTCGTACTATTGCGTTCAACCTCTGTTTAGTTAATTTATTGTAATTCATTGCACACATTCCTTTATTAGTAAAGCCACTGGATGTCATCCTATCCCCACAACTGACCAGTCTGACCGCTGGTCGTAAGATAGAAGTGAGATGCCATTCTGGGGGTTCTCGACCATCTTCTCGTATGTCATGGTACCTGGACAACGAACCTCTTTCCAACCACACTGACCTCATGTCGATGGACGGGAATCGAACCACGAGCATTCTCACCTTCTGGCCATCCCGTAGTGATCACAAGAAGTACCTCAGATGTCGGGCCGAAAACTTCCTCCTCAGTGGATCAGCACTAGAAGATGGTTGGCATCTGAATGTAACATGTGAGTACAAGCTTGTAATGGGAATAATGAATGACATTAAGATGTTTTGCTTGTTATAATAAGTGCATGTAAAATTACATACTTTTGATCGATATAAAAAATGTCCAGATATTCTTAATGGATTTGAAATAATTGAAAATTTATAAACTCTATTTCTTTCCTCATGGTCTTACTTCGAATACTGTTACAATGCAATATTTAGTTTAAAACTTCTAGTGGAGAATCTTCACTTTAAAATCAATGGCTTTCAATTTCCTTTTTCATACATACTGTGCGCCAAAGTATAAAACATGAAATTTAAAAAATACTTATGTATTTTCTAATGTGTTCGAACAATTGATAATTGATATTTTACAAACATGATAGTTTCAAGACTACTTATTTCTTCAGACTTATTTCATACTTAAAACTTAACTATCTTTTAAAATATGTAATCTTTATTCTACTTACAGCAAAACAGTTTTAATCTTATTTCTTAACTTAGTGTTAGGTAGTTAGTCAATCAACAAGGCACATTAATGCCATTTGTCATGCTTAAAGGGCACCACCAGGACGTACTCTATTCCCCTACCACATGCTTCCTAATGATGCTGGTATCTAATCTAAATAATATGTGGTAAGAGATTTTGAGAATGGTCTACCATTTTCTCCCTGATCTCTTGGGTTTTCCTTTATATAAAAGACAGCTTCAAGCTCTAATACAGCGCCTGGATCATCCACAGAAAGTTACCAGGATTGGGCAGTTTTTAAACTTACGCTAAAAATGATTGGTCTTATTTTCTTTGGGGAAAAGAAACAACAACGAATCTAATTGACTTATCAACTGTCTAAAATTAAACATTATATTGTTTTGCTTCAATCAAATCTAGGGATCTCCAGTTATCAACGACCCGCTGCACTACTGCGCACTTGTGAGATCACCACTCTTAACCCTCTTGGTGGTTGTATAGAAGAGGTGTCTCGTCATTGGCAAAACTGGACAGATCTGGATGGACGAAATTTCTAGTCATTAGAACAAAATTTACCAGATCTTGATCTCGTCATCATAAAAAAATCCTCAATATCTCGTCTTTAGCAAAATCGGTTCGATCTTGATGGACGAGAAAACACGTCAACTAGCAAAATTGGTTGGTCCTTGACGGACGATTTATCTTGTTGAAACCACTCCGAGGGTTAATTGCAGCCTCTCCAACTCTGAGGGTGATCTCACATTGGTGGACGTGCTGATTTGCGAGATAGACACTAAATCGCTTTTCTGGTGTTTTTACTATCTTTATCAATCATTTTTTAAAGCTTAATAAACAACACTGACGTAATTATTTTTTGCATACCACCGTAATATTTCCTCCGCGGACAACTACAAACTGTTCCCACTCTCTTCCATTAGATGTGCCTCAGGTGTCTTTGACCATCCGCAGCTCCACCAAGCAGCACTCGTCCTTCCTGGAGGGCGACGACGTGCGCTTCAGCTGCGACGTGAAGGCCAACCCTGCTGCCAGCGAGGTCGGCTGGCTGTTCGAGGGGCGGCCCCTGAGCGCCGAGGACCCCGAGCTGCTCACCAGCTACCACAGCCTGCTCATCAGGCGGGTGAAGAGGAAGCACCGCGGACGATATCAGTGCTATGCCAACAACGCCGAAGGGACGGGGATGAGCAGGGTGATCTCTTTGCGAGCCATGTGTGAGTTGGATTTCTTAGTATTTGTAGTTAACTCAACAAGTACAGCACATATTCTCTCTGTAGTGACGAGAAAGCAGTCGACTTGGGATTGGTTGTTTCGATTGGGTTTTATGTCGAAGGAGCCATATTTGGCCATGCTGCAGAAGACAATGTGAAGTAATGGACATACACACTCAATGAAAATTTTAGACAAAGAAGAGAAAAATGCACCCTGGGAGGTTATCGAACCTGACAGGAATTGTGGTTAAAAATTATGAGGTATCGTTCTCGGGTCTTTCTCTTCGGGATTGAATCAGGACTGTTTCCGATTTCCCGTTGTGTTGTTCCAGATCGACCTTAATTACCTACCTAACTTGAAAGGAATTGAAACTGCGCCACCTACAACACGCAGGTTGCTAGCACAATGAACATACCCACTGAGTCACTGAGGCCTCGCTATCGACCTTTGTCAGTCAGTTTTTTGAAAGATGTGAAAGCTCGTTAGGAGAAGGCTGCCATACGCAAAAAGAAATGGCGATTGCAAATAGTCCCCTTTCAACTCGTTATCGCTGCTGTCGCTTTCGGCACAGAAAGATAAAATAATAATCAAATTCTCTCCAAGGACGCTAATTGTGGTAACGTATTGTTTGTTTCACCTGTCACCTAATTTAACGAATAGACTTTTTCTAAACTATGTGACTTGAATGCTGATTCCCGAGAGCCGGACTATATTTACAGTCCGACACCGGCGAGTTGATATTTGAGTCACGTAGTTTTGAACGAGTCTATTCTTTAAATTAGGTGGTAGGTTGGAACGTAAACAAAGAGCACTTCCATAACTGACGTCTTTAGCGAGGAATCTTGTTCTCAGCTTATTGTTTGGTGCTGAAAGCGATAGCAGTGGGCAGGCTTCTCATAGCTAGGTTTCAAAAATAGACTGGCCCAAGGAGGACTATCTTCTTGTCGGAGCCACACTATAAATGGGTGAACAATTCGTCTTGACTCAATGAAGGTCATTACAGATAAGGATTTGACCCCATAGAAAGTGTCGCACTAGGCAACGAGAAAAACACCCACATCGCTTAAATCACAAACTTTTGAAGTCCACAGTATCGCAGACGCTTTTATTCCGCTTTGGATTATTAAGAAAAATATTTAACTTTGGGGAAATGAATTAAGTGCTTATAAAAAATAAAGAAAGGGGAAGGAGTCAGAAAGAAAATTTTTTAAAGTTATGACTACATGATAAGTTTATTGTGTGTAATTAAGTTGAATTTAATTGAATTTTCATAAGGATATTTAAGTTGCAGGGGATAAAAAAGAAAATTGAGTTGGGGTAGCTGGCGTTGAAAACCAGTGACACTGACGACTCAGCTATAGATCACTTGTAATGGGAGGAACAACTTAAAGATCGGTTCACACGAGAAGATGCATTTCGGATCTAGTGCGATTGTTATCCTGGAACAGAGTACATCGACTTTCTAATGAAATATACGGAGCATGTGCCCGCAGCTTCATGTTATTTCTTCCAGTTGCTCAGTTTAAAGATTTGTCTCGTGTTGTGGGTAAAAGCATGAATCCTAAATTATTGATTGGTTAAAGTGATTATCCACCGTGATCAAAAACACCAGTCTGCGATTCGATAGCCATTCGGTGAAGGCGATTCGCAAGTCCACGTGATTTATCCTTCAGAGATCTTACAACAACGACTCCGCCCACATGGTCCGTCTATTTCATTAGAAGGTCGATACTCGGCTTGGAGATATGTCATGTGGTTGTGGGGAAAAGAATGAATCCTAAATTACTGATAGGTTAGTGATCATCTACCTAAAACACTAGTCTGCACTTCGATAAAGAATTGGCTGAGTTGATCGTGATTTATCCTTCAGAGATCTTACGACAGCAATCCCTCACACATACCCTATTTCATTAGAAGGTCGATGATAGTGTATTATTATCAGTGTTTTTTGGGGGATGGCGTATTTCAATATTTAAATTAGAGTGGTTGTAGAGAAGGGGTAGTTATGTCTGTTTCTCGAGATGTATTAAAGAAAATGTGTTGAATTACATTGTTAGTAGTTCTGGAGAATTGCATTAAAGAATTGTATGTATAGTTCTTGAAGATGGATGGGTATGGGATCAATATTTAAGTCGTGATGGAGGACACTTGAAATGTCCCACGGAGCGTCGGTTATGATTCGAAGCATTTTATTTTGGAAGGCAGTTACATTATCAACCCTCCTAGTGTGTATCTTCGCGTTGAAAACTGACTTGTAGTTTCCAGCCTCTGATATAAGAACCTTATAGAAATGGTCACCAGTCCTGGGTAAGGGATAATTGGTTTTCCCTATTTGTCTTAACGTGGTATCTCTTCATTAGTAAAATTGTTCAGATCTTGATGAACAAGATATCTTAACATTAGCGCGAAGTTGATAGAATCTATATTAATCTATATTCTCTCTCTTCAATCTCTATATTCGATTACTCTATATTAAACAAGGAACACACATTCCTTGTTCCTTATAGATATATTGATAAGGAAAATTTCAGGTAATCCATAGTTCATGGTCACCATGTGTTTCGATGGAAAGGTTACATTTGTTTTAAGAAACAAAATTAACCGCAAACTATTTCGTAACATGCACAAAATATTTTATGATGTATCATCCAACACAAACATTTAAAAACTTATTTTTCTAAAAACAAATTTATATTTCAGTCAGACTCAAATATTTTCAGCATATCGAAATACAATACGCTTTGTATTCAAAAAAGCATTCCAGATTGACTTTGAAAACAGAATATGATACTTTGAGAGGTTTTATAAATATATTCCAAAAGATATCGACTACCTATCGAGATATAGCAATAATACTTGCGCGTGTGCTGTTTAATTTTATACACTTTCCTATATCTAAAGCATATTCAGGCTTTAAAAATACTTAATATAGTACTTTGACGCAGTGAAATTTCCTCTATTCGTAAGGTTCAACAATTTATTCGCTTATTGAAGAATACAAAGTATTCTTCAATTCAGAGTATATTCTTGAAAACTATCAAATGTATCGCTGTAAGCTTATCGAATTCTCAATTTATATCACAGAGTAGAAAATGATGATGGAAAACAAATATAGATTAAGATAGATTTCATCCAATTTGGGAGAAAAACTAAGTTAAGCAGCATTTTTATCAGAAATGACTGTTATCCTAGCTGCAGTAAGACTGAAAAGTTACGGAAAGAAACTGAAATATCTGAAATGCACAATGAATACAATCAGTACTAGAAATAAACTTTAGTGTAATTCAATTCTTATAGATTGAAATTTATTGCAAACGTTTCGAAGCTAATACAATCCTACATTTATTAATGGATGTCTCAGAGCAGTTGTTGAATATGATTTTTCCATTTCTTGAATAAACAAATTCTACTGAATATTTGTTAAGACAGATGGAAATATTTGTCTATTAAACATGGAAAATATTTATTTCAGAATCATGTACGATCCAACATTTCTGAGATGAAATAAAATACGAATTTAGAGCCTTAAAATGATAGTGGTACAATTTTTTTCGGTCAAGCACAAAACATGTTCTCTATTCTACTAAGAGACTGTTGTACTTCTTTTGACAAACAAAAAGACTTGTTGATAAATATTTATTTTAGAAATGAATAAAAGCTTTTGCAGAATTACGGTCTTTTATGTAAAAATCGTCCTGCAAATAGATTGCTCCTTAATTGTTACTTGTCATGAATAAACTACCAGGAATATATTTTATCAAACGATTTTATTCAAAAATAAAATTTCTGATTTATTTTTTTCACACAATAATTATTCATATAAAAGTACAAAATTGAAATAAAATGTATTTTCAGTGCAAATAGAAAAACAGACGAAGAGTTTTATTTCTGCTATTCAAATGCTATCGTATGATACATATCGAGGTTACCTTAAAATGTGATTTACGCCATTTTAGCAACATTTGGCGTTTAGTCTAATTGGTATTGACTAATAAAATATTAACAATTTGAAGTTTATCATTTGAAGATTTTATTGGCCAAGTGCTGAAATCGTATTTGAAAAACAGACGTCACATTCAGAATATGTGTACATGAAATTCGTATCGCCGCTGAAACATTATCGCCACTCATTTAGCTTGACAAAATGTCTCATAATTTTCGCAAACGATTTTTCTGTTTTAATTTCCTTAGTTTTGGCATTAACTTTGTTTGTCTTTATTGATGCTCTATGTGGAAACAAAAGGAGATAAAAACTGAAACAATAGATGTTGCACAAAAATGGTAGTATGAAAAGATTTTTGGAATTTGTTAATGGAGATATTAATAATGTTTAAATAAAAATTATGAAATTTCATCTCGTTTTTCTGTTCTATTCCAAAAAGGAATAAATCACGCATAAATCTACACTTATTCGCAGCAAAAGATTTTCTAAGGATGGCCGTCGTGACTCTGTGGGTATGCCCACTGCGCTAGCAACCTTCGAGTTGTGGATTTGAATCCCGTCGGGTGCATTCTTCCCTGGGTGTATTTCTTCTGTCAGTAAAACTTTCATTGTGTGCGTCTATTATTAATATTGTATGTCGTGTCTGGAGCAGCACGGCCAAATAGAGCCATTGCGCCATAAAACCCCCAAACCAAGAATGGAAAGTTATTAATGTTATGCATGCATTATTTTAATGATCTAATAATTGGAAACTCCAGTATTCTCGATAGCTGATGCCTACTGATACAGAGCACGATTTTGACAAATAGTAGATTAATTAGTTAAAATTTCATCGAAAAGATAAAGAACTTCGAGTTTCTCTTTTTGCTTGTGGACTATGTGTTCTTTATGATTTCAATTTTTTAGCATGTTTGGTATTTCATGAGCAGTTAAGCTTTCCAAGAATACTTTTCAAATGCATCGAAGAACTTTTGTAACAAACTATAGAGCTGCGATTTTCAACCGGTGTGTCTTACGAATGGTGGAATGGTTTCAATTGCGTAGTACTTATTTCATTTCAATGGTTCAATTTAGAACTTTTCCCAAATAATTTCAAGTAATACCCGTACAAATAATTTTGAGCTTTAATTTTTTATTACAAAGTATAAATAAATTGTTTCAAAAATGTTTTTTAAAAGCCACTTTGGAGCAAAAAAGGTGATGGGTAATTATACCTATTTTCTTAGACTAGAAAAATTATAATATATTTTTTGATGTACTGCAGAATATTAATAATCTAGCTGAATCTATGAATTAATATTATCTACTGAAATTCAACCCTAGCGTTGCTAGGGTTGAATTGTTTGTAATTCATAATATACTCACTTTTATTCCTATGAGGTTTCAAATTGTTTTTAGCCCCCTCTACGGAACCAGGAAAAACCAGAACGGGGGTTAATATTTAGATTCCTTCCCGCAGGATTCTAAAGAATTAATGTACTAAATTTGGTGTTAATTGGTCTAGGAGTGATTATAAAAATAATGTTATGCCTATGGGGATTCAAAATTGTTTTCAGCCCCCTATGCACACAAAGGACAAATCCCCCGAACGGGAGTTAATTACTAACCTGCGTACCAGCAGTCGTCTAAAGAATGAATGTATCAAATTTAGTGTGAATTGGTCTGACATTGATCGTATAAATGCTAACCTCTGCAGACCCAGGACAAATTAAAATGGGTTAATATACATCTAATTCTGTTTTTACACGATAGATACGTTCCTGAAGAATACGTGTAAAAAAATTCGTGTAAAAAAAGACATTGTATCTATGGAAGAAAAGAAGATTGGTTCCGGATCTAAAAAATCAGTAAAAATAATTTAAAAAACCCTATGAAAATATTCGTTTGAAGCTTATTATTTTATTTCAACAAAATACACATTTAGTAATATGTAATGAAAATAAAAAAAATTCTTCATGAGCAAAAAAATCTGTTTTACATCCCCTGTCATCCAACATGTATTTGCAGAAAATTCATACTTTCTGTTTAACTGAGATGAAGTGCTTGGTTCCTTTTCTTTAATCCGTCTATAAATTCTTAGTGCTGTTTGCTTGATGGCATTTCCATCTACTGGTACTCTTTTTTGTGACTTATCTTCTATCCATATTACCAGATGCCTCTTCCATCTTTTCCTTGACAATATCTCTTGTATACGATGATGAATTAACACTTACTTTTGTTCCAGAACATACCGACTTCCTAATTGCAGCTTCATTTTTCTTAATTGTTCTTATGGTAGCTTCATGTACACCAAAATGCTTTCCTACAGACGCAGCACCTTGTCCAGTTGTAAGACGATCTGAAATTTGAATTTTAAGTTCCAAAAAAATCGCTTCCTTTTCGATTTGGTAATGAGTGAATTATGTGACATTATATAAGGGCTACCGAAAAATATCTCAAATAAAAATTAATAAATGAAGGTATGAAAAATTTTTAAACTTACAATTTATTGACTTTCGGCAAAATTTATAAATTTATATGTGCAAAAATTTCACTATAGATTCTTTCACTTTAAAATAGAGCTACATACTAAATGTCTTCCGAAGATACAATGCACGAATACGGTAGATGTACACCAAATTCAATAATAAAAATGTTATGTAATGTATCTAGAGAAAAGCACACGTTTCAAAACACACACACTAGCTGTTATATATAGAAAATAGAAATGATCTACTACGCCACAAATAAAATTTTGTTTTCTTAGAATTTAGGCAAAAAAAATTGTTAGAAATTGGATTGGACCGCTCGTGCTAAATCAAAATGACTCGCGTAAAAAGAGAATGAAATATTTATTTTGAATTCGTGTTAAATCATATTCGTGTAAAAAAGATTCGTGCAAAAACAGAATTAGGTGTATATCCTGTTTCCCGCAGGATTCTGAAGAATGAATATACGAACTTTGGTCTAAATTTGTCAGTAGGTTTGTAGGTAGGTATTTTAATTAACGTCGCATTGTAAATTGGTTGGACAGGGATCGTAAAAATAATCAATGTTATTCCTATAGGGATTTCGCATTGTTTTTAGCCCCTCTTCAAACGCAGACCAAATCCGATTGGGGTTAATATATAGCCTATTTCCCGCAGAATTCTAAAGAATGAATGTATTAAATTTAGTGGGAATTGGTCTGACATTGATCTTATAAATACTCAAAGTTATTCCTATGGAGATTTCAAATTGTTTTAGATCCCCTGACCCAGGACAAATTGAACGGTTTTAATATATAACTTATGTGTCCCGAAAAATTCTAAAGAATGAATTTACAAAATTTTGTGTGAATTGTGCTGACATTGATCGTATAAATACGCAATGTTATTCCTATGGGGATTTCGAATAGTGTTTTAAGCCCCTCTGCTCACCCAAGACAGATAGTACGGGGATTAATATATAGCCTACGTTACCTGAAAGGGTTCCAAAGAATAAGTGTGCCAAATTTGGTGTGGATCAACGGTGTAGATTTGTATAGAGAACAGATAGACAGACAGACGTCAACTCTGCTTTATATGTATAGATAGTTCATATGCAATACAAGATGAAAAAAGTTGAAAATTTCTGGTTTAGAGGATAATAATATATGGTTATAAATTCTAAGAAAAATTCATTATCATATCACAATTGCCAGTTAAGTCGTGCTACATCACTTTGGAAGTTGTCTATATTGACTTATAATTTAACAAAAACTTCAAAAGTGTCTAAAATTAGGTACTTATGCAAAATTTGGGGTAATTCCTTATATCATAAAATTATAAAGTGTGAAAAAAGCTTGGAAAATTGATTAACAAGTTGAGCAGTAAGGTTATTACCCATAATCCATATTCGGTTCCTTTTTTATCTCAAGGTATGCTGCATAATATTTCTTCACAACAATGATGTACTGCCGATGTCGTTTTGCCTACGTGATAAAACGTTTCAAGTACATAGGCTTGTTTAGCTTTTTATAGCATAATGTAGTCATATTTCGGTAGGTAGGTAGGTACTTTATTTAATCTCGCACTGGGGGCAACACGAAGTCCTTTTTGGGGATTTACAAAACCATAATCTTCACGTTTCATTCAATTGTTCTTGTCTGCTTTTTCAAAAGAAATATCACATGCTTGTGTAAAAGTAAGATTTAAATATTGTAGTAGTTATGGTATTTTTTCTGGAAGTTTTGTATTTGCTAAAAGTCAAATACTTTTAGGTCTCAGCTCGAAATACTTTCTTTGGCCCTCTCAGTTCCACGATATTTCCGAGTAGTGTAATAATGCTTTCATCCTCCTTCTCTTCTTCCACAAAACACATGTCTAAGAAACCACATAGAATGGCTTAACACTCCTGGTGGTTGTTTTGACGAGGTATCTCGTCATTAGCAAACTTGACTAGATCTTGTTGACTAGATCTTTCCTCCTTCTTCTCTTCTTCCACAAAACACATGGCTAAAAAACCACATCGATTGGCTTAACACTCTTGGTGGTTATTTCGACGAGGTATCTCGTCATTAGCAAAATTGACTGGATCTTGTTGGACGATCTAGATCTTGTTGACTAGATCTTTCCTCCTCCTTCTCTTCTTCCACAAAACACATGACTAAAAAACCGCATCAATTGGCTTAACACTCCTGGTGGTTGTTTCGACGAGGTATCTCGTCATTAGAAAAACCGACTAGAACTTGTTGGACGAGATATTTCGTCATTAGAACAAAACAAGAACCCGAACGTTAGAAGAAAACTGACCAAATCCTGATCTCGTCATCATCCCAAAATCGGAAATATCTTGACGACGAGATATCTCGTTGAAATCACTTGGAAGGTTAAAGAATCCTAGGAAATATTATGTTGGTCCAGAAGATCAAAACTGATCTGAAGTCATACAGGGAAGACTAGGTTTCTGAATGGATATATACGTATGGACCCTTCAGTAAGTTAATACTTTCCATTGGTAACCATTATTCATTCTTGATCGAATCTTTAGGCATTAGACTCATTATTAATTCAAAACCATTGCATTCCTCCTGCAGAAACCTATGAGCCAACACCTTGTTTTCTGATTGTGCACCCTTTAACTCTCTCTGCTTGCCGTTACGCACATTCATTTCTCTCTCTTATGACTTTAACCTCCACGCAGCTTGAACAACTCCAGTATCCACTTTCCGAAATTCATATCCCTAATGCCGTTATATTATGTTCTAATAAATCAACTTTTTAGGTCTCAACCAAGGCCCATGATTGCTTTGCTTGAATGTGGCATTTACATAACTGCATTTCTAAGTCTCATAAATGGTTTGTAATAAATGTTCGAAAGGCATCAAGATTCACCAATTCGTATCAAATTGTACTATAATGTACCTCACTTCTTGCACGTAGTAAATAATTCACTCTAATTAGTAAAACAATTTATAAATATATTTTTACCGCTTTGTTTAGATTTATATAAAAGTGTTTAAGTTGGGTTACATTCACAAAATAACTCGAGTTTTCATTCTGAATAGGAACGTCTTACATCACAAGATGATAAAAACGTCCAAGTACCTTGAGGAAAGGAGTTGCACCACTCTCACTTTCAATCCTACATAATAAATTTTCGAAAAGCAGTGTTTCGTAATCTTGTGATTGTTTGGAAGATGGAAAAATACAAATTCAGAATAATCATAACGATCGAAAAAACATACATTTTTAAATATCCACATACACAAGAGACAAACACAAATTCAAATACAACCACATGAACAAAAACAAAAATTTAACACACACATTCAGAATAATCGCAGCGATTGAAAAGAACATCCTCAAATTACCACATATTCCAGAAAAATTCACTTTTTGTCGTGACTAGTAAGAGTCTTATCTCACGAGGAACAAAGAATTTTATTTCAAGTAATTATCATCCTCGAGAAAAGAGTTGCGCCACTGTCACTCTAAATCTAACATCATAACTTAAATTTCCGAGAAACAGTGTTTTGCAACTTCGTGAATGCTTGGACGATGGAAAAACTCGAATTCAAAATAATCATAACGATCGAAAAAAACATCCCCCGAACTGAAAAAGATCTTAAAAGGTTTCGACTCGGTATACACAATTCCATTAGTTTCTTTGGAGCGAAAAGTACTGTCAGGAGAAAATTAAGGTCGAGATTCAAAAAAGCAAATAAATATAAACCCACACTGCGCAAAAAGTCTGTTTGAAAATTAAAGTTCTGAGTAACTACAGATGTTAGTTTTGCTCCCCGAATCACAAATTGAATAAACACTCATTTAATCAAACAAAGCCTATCGCCAATTCTTTCATTCCAAATTTTACTATCTTTAACGAACACGAAACAGTTTTTAAAAACGAGTTTTTTGCCGAAAACAATATTCTAGTGCGGTTGCTCACTTTCTGAACCCGCAGGGAATACAGAAACTTAAATAAAGCTCAATTTTTTTGTGTAAAAGCACAAATTAGAAAACATAAATATTTTGATTACGAAACGGAGCTTCTTTAAACATGGTTTCCATCGCAAAGACATAAAAGTTCTTTTAAGATAACATGGCAATTTGAAAGAGTCTTTTGTCGTTTTAGTGGTTAAAAAAATTTCTTACATCGTGTATGGAGTTGAGAATTATACGTTTCCTTGTGATTTATCTCTGTTTTGTTAGCCGCAGTAAATCAAAGGATTATCTGGTAAAAAAAGTTAGGCATTGTTTTTGAAATTTTTGTTTAAGTGAGGAAACCTAACGACTAGCTAACATTTGTTCAAACGTGGTTGACATGATATCGAAGGTAATTTTTTGGAAAAGAGTTGGTGTGGTTTTTACTGAACAATTTGTGTTTAAGAATGTTTTGTAGTGCTTCAAGAAGTACAATGTCTGTGTAAGGTTTTGAGGTTAATGGTGGTTAGCAAGGGGTATTGATATCAACTCCAGAAAAACAGTAAAAGCACTTAATCAATAGATGATTTAGTGATCATACTCTCATGTAATGTTTATTAAGAATTTACTCATTTGTATACACAGCAAGTAACACAACTGTAAGCTCAAAATAACCAATATTGTAGATGATACTTTTTATTATGAGGACAATATTCTTTTTGACATCGGTTATTGAGTACTTACTATAACAAGGATTTGTTATTTGCACCAACATTGATTACAAATTTAATGAAACAATTTCTAATTTCAACAATTTAATTGATCCGAATGCACATATAATTTCATGATTGTCCTTAGTTGAAATTTTCCTGTTAATATAGTATTTCTCTTACACTGATTCCGGATTTCTCAGATGTAAGCTTTTTACACCTTAATAATGTAAAATACATTAGATGTGATCTAGAGCATGGCATAAATTATCAAATGGTTGAAAAAACAATAATATTGATAAAGCAGTTTATTAATATTGTTTACAGTTTACTTACTCTAAAAGTGTGTCAATCTTAAACTACGTAATTTAATACATGTATAAATTAATTCTCTATGGAATTTTGAACTAGTGCAGCATTTCTTTTCTCCCACAACATACGTAATGACTAAATAACCACATCTCTTAATCTAAAGAATCGCAGGAAACATACCATTTGGTCACGAATGTCAACACAGGTTAGAAGACACGCAGAGAGGACTGCAGATAGCCGAACCTCTATATGCATGTGTACCTCGCAAAGGTTTAAATAGATAAGTTAAATGGATAAATTAACAATGCATATTTAATTGTACACAAGCTGCCAAAGAACTGCTCTAAATCACTCCTGTTCTTAAAATTTTAAATTGAAATTCCAAACATAATGAATTATTAATTAATGCGTGTCTCAAATGGCTGAGTGCTGTCAATTCGGCTTGAATGTAACCTGAAAAGCTAAAAATGCTTGGATTAGTTCTGTCCGTTAGAATTTCATAGTTTGGATGCTTTATGACAGCCACGTTTGGACAACTCGTTAAAACTTAGGAATAGCGAATAGATTACGTATTCAAATTCTCTTTAGAGTCAATAATAGTTTCGTGTTCATTAGTTAATTATTGAATCATCCATCTAATTAAAATGAACACACTTTTTACAATACATGGCTTAATTTTTGAAGAACATTGTAAAAATAATTCGGATGGTGACCTATTACCTTATATGAAAGTATTTTGTGTATAAGGGGTTTTGTGTATTTGTAGTATTTTGTGTATAATCTCACTGCCCCGTCAAGGGATTTATAGTGTAAACAAATAGACCACAAGGAAGACGTGGATTTTACTTCCCAAATTGTTTCGCATGATCCTTAGAATGATTATGTATGTTGTTTATCAGTTTCTTTTGTCGTCGTCGACATTTGGTGTTTTATATAATCGGCGTTGACCAATTAAATATCACATATAAATTCGGAATTCATTCTTTGGAATTTTAATTGGCAATGTGCTGAAATCACATTCGATAAACAAGTCAGGTGACTTGTAGATACGTTTCTTAACTAATAGTATTCTGTGAATAATTCTAAAGAAAATAATTACAAGTACGCATTTCAGCGAAAAAATCATGTACGGTATATTTTGCCAGAGTTAAATAACGTTAAGCACAAGTACTTAATAAATTGTAAATATAAATTAATATTAATAAATATTTAAGCTCATTTTTTCTGATTCAACGCTACATTCACATACATAAAAATTTAATATTATTCTAACATCAAATATTAAATAATTGATGACAATAAACAAGTTCTTAGAAATATCTCAGACATATTCTAAGGTAAGCGTCATTTTCTTTAATAATTAAACATACTAGTTGGATAATTAATAATGTCAATACTAAGTAACTTCTAAACGTAAACCGACATTAAGTGTTTTACTCACGTTCTGAAAAAATTGTATTAAAGTAGGAATTCTGTTCTCAGCTTTATTTAATACAGGTATTATAAAACATTTAAGCTTTAACAAAAATTAATGCTCATTTGAAACATTTTTCATTAAGAAACTATTTCACCCTGATGGTTTAATTTATGGGTGACTTTAATAAAGTACGTTTTGATGAAAAACAAGCACACATTTTGCAAATATCAGCAATTAAAGTATTCTTTTGTTAGAATATGTTACTGCAATTTGTATTTTATTTCGCAAGCGCGATAAATGTAAAAATAATTGTATGCATTTTATATGCAGCGATGTTGAATTTTCATTGAAAAAAATTGTCCTTTACCTTATGGCAAAAGAAAAAATTTAGGAGAAACAAAAAAGAAAAATAATATAGGGAATTAAGGATATTAAAGTGAGCTCTCTTACTTTACCAAAGGGACTAAAGAGGAAGTCACTTTTAAAAGTCTCCTTTTAAAAAGTCTCCTTTTAAGAAAGACATTTTGAGTTCTCCCTGTACTTGTCTGAGCGATTTAGCTAAAGAAATAAGCACCGTCAATAAATAAATTTAGGAGACACTAACAAATTTTATTTGGTTTATTTGTTTTCTCTTTAAACCCCTCTTATATGAACATTCTATCTAGCTACGTTAATGACATTCTTCAGCCGTCTGATTGCAGATGAGAATGAGGAATCTGGAAATAAGCGCTGAAAAAAATATGATTAAAAATAAGTTTGGCGTCCAAAAATGCCTAATCACCATTGAACAGGGAAATGACATTAAATTGAAGTAGACATTCAGGATATAATTGTGGTAACATCACTGAGGTGTGATTTTTGCAATACATGTTATTGCAAATAAGAATAAACACCAGTTAAAATAAAGGAAATGCAGTTACATGTTTCGATAGTTGTATTTCATTTAGAGCTATGAAATCCATTTATGTGAATAAGAATGCTGGTTTTATTATAAATGTCTTGAAATATTAGTAAAGGCACTTTGCCATCAAACGATATAAGCAATTTAGAAAGTCAAGCGCAAATGCTATGCGGGCGTATGCTAGTATGAAATAATATTTTATTACCCTGGAGGATTTATTAGCATTCATTACAAAGCTTAAAACTAATCAGAGCTCCCGGGAACGCATAAGATTTAATGATATTACGAACCCAGTACTCAGTTTTGAATCTCGATTTCGATCAGTTCCCATTCTGCATGGGGTTATTTTTTAAATAGTGAATCGATTGAACTTTTTCCCCGTTATAGTTTTTCATCGATTTCTGTTCAGAATCCATCAAATACAGCTGTCACACAGATTCCATGACCCTAGATATGTCTCCAGATCTCTGTCTCAGGCCAAATGCGCAATGCCGTATATCATCCAAACAGGATATTACACTTCAGAGTCAGGTTTTCCGCTTTTTACATTCAAATAATGGCTTTCTGGGTAAGACAAATGCAAATGTTTCCGCCGCTCAGTACCTTACGTTATAAGTTAGTTACATTTCTTGGGAAATCTATATGACGTATAAATCAAATATGAAACTAATCCACTTGGAGTTTCATTTTGAAACATGGGAAAAGAATTGCTGTTCATCATGATTTTAAAGCCGAATAACGATGAAAACTCTGGAAGCAGACATAAAAGACTGACTAAATTCTAACTCAATTCGAGTTTAAAAGCATTATTAAAATAAATAATACTAGCACGATTTGGCGATGAAATAAAATATAGATAATACACATTTTTTCTAATGTCCGACCAATTAAACGTCACTCATAATGACACTACATAGGTGGATTTGTGAACCACTTTGCATTAGACTGGTGCACCATGGAGAATGGGTCCATGTAACAGCTCTCATACACATCACACATTCTAGGCATAACCCATTTATAGAGACACCACGCATTCAGACGGACAGACATCCATCCAAAATATTAGTTTCCTAAAATAGTGACGTCATCTGACAGTGGTTCGAAATTACGTGGTGTCCTCGGATCTTTCCCTTCGTGATTGATCCCGGACCATCGCCAATAGCCCGTTGTGTTGCTCCAGTGAGACGTTAATTAACTGCCTACCTATCTAAAATAGTGAACATATATTAGTTTTGTATATGGCATACAGTAAAGTATCGGCAGTTCTATTAAGATGATTGTGCAATTATAGATTAAAAAGTACTTTTATGATAGGTTTTTCTGTCAAGCTAAGGGTAGGTGGCGATAGTGTTTCTTCAGTGGAACGTGCTTCGTGTATGTATTCCTGACATGACATCACGACTGTTTTTACAGCGACCATCTAATGAAATAGAGCGTGTAATCGAAGTCGGTGTCCTAAGATCTCTGAAGGATAAATCACGTGAGCTTACGAATCGACAACCGATTGGCTATCGAATCGCAGACTAGTGTTATTGATCACGGTGGATAAGCACTTCAACCAATCAATAATTATACTTAACCCAGAACCACTTGACAGATCTTCAAACCGAGCGACCGGAATAAATAACATGAAGCTGCGGGCACATGCTCCGTCTATTTCATAAGAAGGTCGATGTGTTTTTCAGCAAGTCTTCAATGTATATTCCAAAGAATGGATTCCGAATTGATAAATGATAATTAATTGTTCAACGATAATTAAATTAAATGTCAATCATCACTAAAATTGCGATAAATTACTATTGAAGGTAATCCTGATGCATAATGCATGAGCATTTAGGCAATAAGAAGTAAATTACTAGTTCTCCATTTGTTTTTTTACACTGAAAATCCTTCTCATATTGCATCGAGAAGTTATTGGCCACCTAATATCACTAAAAGTATCCAGTGTAATAATATAAATTCTATGGGTGAAGCTTACAATTTTCTCTTTATTCTATAAGAGATTAATAATTTATGAAATGCATGATGCGTACTTTACATCACATAATAAACCAAAAATTAATTTGGCAAAAAGCCTGAGATGCATATTCATATCTACCTTCTTATTACAAGATTTTCATTCACTAGAATAACAATTATAATGAAAGGACTTTAATTCCCCAGAATAACAATTCTCATAAAAGGATTTTCAAGCGCTCGAATAACCTGTCGATTATGGCCTACATTGTATCAGCTTACTGGCTTCAGCAACGTGAGCCTGCCCCTCAGAAACCCGAAAACCGAACGCAAGAATGTAGCTTCTCATAATGGAAGAGGAGGGGGAGTATAACTAAGTGTCACGAAAAGTACTTAAAACTTTAAATTAAGATAAGAAAAAGGGGGAACTTTCAAAACAGCTTTAAGCATCTTCAACTTTAAACGCAATCTGAGCACGAAAGGCATAAACGGAATGCGTTCGTGATACTAGGAACAGGGCGCATGAGTTTCAGAAACTGTTCCTTTTCTTCGTTCCGAATAAGAGTTTTTTCCGAGGTGGGATTTCTTTTAAATTAGCGTCGTTATTAATGGTCGTTGAATTGCTGTCTGATTCACGCGTGATGGTGTACGCCTCTTTCTCTTGTTGGTCTCAGAAAAGTTGGAGAAAATGACCCATTATGAGCGAGAACTGAAATTAGAAATTCTGGGAGGCTCTGGGATGGTAAATTAGTCGACCACGCTGATAAAGATATGGGGTATTTTTAGATTATCTCGTGATCGATTCCGATAGGGGGATCGAGAATCAAAAACAAACCCGAGTAGTAATTTCAGATATCTAAGTTGTTTTTGTGAAGGGTGGGCTTGGGAGTAAATTATCTTTGGAGGAAAATAGTTTTTAAAGGGATATTAAGTTGGCAGCTTGTATTTCGATTAGGGATCCATTAGGTTTTAAAGGATGCGTGTTTACTTGGGAATGTAAGTGATTTAGTTGATAAGATACGATTGCAGTTTTTACATATTGATGCTTTGTGCGATATTTTCAATAGTTTTTGAAGACTGGTTTAACAAAAGGTATTTTTTTAAATATTTGTAGAAGTGTTGAGATATTGGGTAATGAAGAAGCCTTTTTTTTTCAAAAATGGGAAAGTGCAGGAAACTATGCAGGATAGTTGGAGAAAATGACCACAGAAAAGTTTGAGAAAATGACCCATTATGAACGAGAACTGATATTAGAAATTCTGGAAGGCTCGAGGATGGTAAATAAGTCGACCTCGCTGAAAAATATATGAGGTATTTTTAGATTATATCGTGATCGATTCCGATAGGTGGATCGAGAATCAAAAACAAACCTGAATAGTAATTTCTGATCTGAGTTGTTTTTGTGGAAGGTGGCATGGGAGTAAACTATCTTTATAGGAGAATAGTTCTTAAAGGTATATTAAGTTGGGGCAGCTTGTATTTCGATTAGGGATCCATTAGGGTTTAAAGGATGTGTGTTTACTTGGAAATGTAAGTGATTTAGTTGATAAGATACGATTTCAGTTTTTACATATTGCTACTTTGTGCGATGCTTTCAATAATTTTTAAAGATTGTTTTACAATTTTTAATATCTATATAAGTTGAGGGATTCCATAGCGAAGAAGCTAGTTTTTTCAAAAAATGGAATAAGTGCAGGAAACTATGCATGAAACCCATATTTATCCAAAGAAAATATGGTCAAGGATACTTAAGAGCTATTTTAAGTTACTGTGAAAGAATGGATGAAGTAAGGCATAAGCATTTTCTAAAAACGGGATTACGGTAAACGAGAGCTAAGATCACTTTATCTAGATGACATATCGTAAGAATCCTTTATATGCTATTTTTGGAAGTTATGAAAGTATTTTACGAAAAGGCAATCCAAAAATATTTATATCAGTTGAGGGAAGTTATAGAAAAATGGATGCATTGCATTTTCCCAAAAGTCCCATATTCAATACAGGAAATATTTAAAATCCAAATAAACATGGTCAATGAATATCTATTGCTATTAGTGATTTCTAGTGAGTAGTGAGTCTAAATATTAGAACAAATACTTTTATGACACTAAAGAAATGGTATGTGCCACTTGTATTTATCACATAAGAAAAACCAACTCTAGTGGTGTTACTTATACCACTTTCAACGACACTTGTTTGCTTATAGAAATCTGCAGTAGTTATTGTTTTCAAAAATAGTTGCCCACCACTCTAAATATTACAAATAAACGGAGTATTTTTGTCGATTTATTATTATTAATATTATAGATACAAAATAATGGTTGCTACAATGCTCTATCATATTTATGGTACTGAAAAATGTGTTACTCAATCATAAGTGAAATAAAAAGCAAAGTTAAAAAAATTATCTATCTTATGAATGCAAGTAATATAAACAATAAAGATTATAAAAATGTAATTGAAATTATTAAAAACTGATACATAAAAAATACATTTATTTGCCTTAAACTAAATGTTCTTTACTTTCTGTAACTCAAATTTAATTGAAAGCATACAAGTTGAAAACATGTTTTTGAAAGAAGACTAAAACATTTGCGAATTTCGAAACTTATAACTCTCTGATGGGTTCATACGTATATAGCCGTTCTGCAACCTTTAGTCTAACCTGCAAGATTTCTAACCCAGTTTTGACCTTCTTAACCAATAGAATATCTCCTAGGATTATCTTAACCAACAAATGTGGCAATTTAGTCATTATGTGTGTTGTGAGCTTAAAGCAAAACTGCACTACTCGGAAATCTTTTGACTGAGAGATTTAAGCACAACTAAATACAAAATGTAGGATTTATATGCATTTCTCAATATTAGAAGTAAGCATAAGCATAGCTCATATATACACAATTCTATACACATAATTTAAAGCATTTCTTCCATTCGAAGATTGCATTTTTTAACAGAGAAATACCCAGTTCGTACTCTATATATAAATGCTTTAGAGTAACACGAAATTAAAAGGTTTTAGTGAAACACTGTTTCCTTCCACTTGAAATAATTATCTAAAAATGAATCTCGCTCATTCTACCAACGCTTCACCAACGATTTGAAATCACGTAATATATTCTGTTTAATCTCTTTAAGAGTCGTGCATCCACAGACTATTTGTTTCATGTTTGCACCTTTCATTGTAAATATAATAAATTTGCGTGTTTGCTATTAATCACTAAGGATGAATGACTTCGCAAAACCTTTCTAAAGAACCTAGAACAATTGTGCTTAGTAGTTTAGAAAAACTGATTCATTACACTGGAATTTTTCCTCTTTTGTCCCGAGTATCCTTAAGAAGAAAGGAGTTTGAAAAGAATAGTAGGCAAGTTTTAAAGGACTTTGCTAGACTCAAAAAGATGAAAGTTAAGGGAGGAAAAAAGAGAAAAGATGAAGTTAGTAAGAGGATTCTAGTTATTTTTTATAAAGAAACTAATAACATAGCAGTAGGCTGGCACAACATTAACTCGAAAATTACTATGTATCATATTTATCTCATATTAAACCAGAGAAATTTCCTGCAAGAACTAGGGGACTTATCTATGACTGACAACTGTTGGTGAAAATGGAAATGTTAAAAAGGCGACATTTTCGTTAAAATATGTAATATGAGGTAGTATAAATGAGAAAAATATATATGTAGTTACATAGTTCTTATACTCTGGTGCTCAAAATTAAGAGAATTTTCATATTTTGTCGAATTCCTCGAAAAGTACTGAACGAAAGGTAAAACTACTGCTTCCAAACACAGATGCAAACCTCTTTAGTGTCGAATACGTAAGCACACACATGCATGTGGGCGGTGCATTTAGAGGAGCAGGTTTTCTAAGCGCATGTGACAATATCCACGCTTCGTTTACTCGCACACCTAGGCGAATTTCGTGGTGTATTTTTGCAACGTTCGGTGAAATTCAAAAACAAATAGTTGAAATGAGTAGCCACCAACGTTTGGATGATGGAATGAGGTGGCGAATCGTTGGGAGACTGGAAGCAGGGCAATCTCAAGTGCAGATTGCTAAAGACTTGAATGTAACGTCCAGCGTCGTGACCAACTTACGGAAATAGTTTAAGAATACCGGATTCGTAGGGAGGAAGCCTGGACAAGGTCGTCCAAGAGCCAAGACGGCCAATGAAGATCGATATTTGTCCATTACAGCGAGGCGTAACAGGAGTGCAACAGCTTCTCAGCTCTCTCGTGACCTTCACGTGGTCACAGGAAGCCGAATTTCAAGGGTTACTGTTTCAAGAAGGCTACATGAGAGAGGTTTGTTTGCAAGAGACCTGCTGTTTACGTCACGCTTACTTCGGTGCACAGGAGAGCCTGTTTAGCATGGTGCAGAGAACATCGACTTTGGACCAGGGATCAGTGGGGATCTGTCCTCCAACATCCGAGAAAGACCACCATGGCAGCGGAGTTTTGATGGTCTGGGCAGGCATCATGTTGGAAGGGCGCACAGACATCCATGTCTTTGACATAGGCTCTGTGACTGCTGTGAGGTATAGGGATGTGATCTTGGAGCCCTATGTTCTCCTTTTCAGAGGTGCAGTTGGCCCTGATTTCATTTGTATGAACGACAACGCTCGTCCACATAGGGCTCATCTGCTCAACGAATATCGGGAAATTTCATTAAAATATGTTCAGTAGTTCTGGAGATAATCGCCTAAAAATAAAAATTCTCTTAACTTTGACGACCAGTGTATTAAGATGTAATATTAGGACCGTTATGATAGCAGTTAGAAGTATCTAAATTTGATTGTTCTATTTTATTTTTGATATGATAGTTAATATTTTCGTAGAAATTTCAAAAATTAATCGGTGTTACGTAATTGCATCTTTTTTTCTATTTTTCTAGACTCTATAAGATATTGGATTACTCCAAATGTACTCTGTATTTATATTTGATGTAATTTATATACAACATAGTTATAATTAACGCTGTTCGATGGAAATTGTACCTCACTTAACTTAGAAATTTTATCTTTCATATACTTGAGATTTTACTTTAAAACGTCACAAGAAGCATATAACTTGGATATTTAAATGTTTACAATGAACACGTTCTACGTTTGGTCTGTAGCTCTGCGGTCGTTTTTGTTATACGGACTTATTAGAACGGCTTACGTTTTAAAGCGGATTTCTAATCCGAATCGCTACGGACACCATTACCTAGTCTGGTATTTGAACCGAGAACCTTTTGAACTGAGGGCCACACGGTAACCACTCGGCCTCTCTCTTGGAAAAATTCTCTAATTTACGTTACATACATAAAAGGAAAATATGAATTATAGTTTATTGAGACTGGGAATGGTATCAAAAGACAAACACTATTCCATAGATTATCATACCTTTTCAAGGAAAGCTACAAAATCCAAAGTGCAGATAGATTTTCTTTTTTTATGTTAACAAGCTGCTCTAATGAACTTAAACAAACCGTGGAAAACAAATTAGGAAATATACTGCACAATTTAATAAGTATAAGACGGATATCTGTGACTTTCACATTCACAAATAAATGTACACTGCTTCAGGATTTTCAGTCATCTTGCAGCTCAGTGAAATTGACTTTTTTGATTTGTCTCTTTAATTGAGGAAGCTGTGTATATATAAATCATTTCAAATAAGGAATATAGTAATGTAACACAATCATGTAAATATAAAATGCCGGGAAGGAAATTTGGTTACTGACAGTGTAATATTTCTAGCCAGATGTAATTCAAAACAAGTTTCCAAATTTGTTTATTTTATTTCTAATGCCCGACCACCGACCTCTTTGGCCTTACAAGGGGAGAACTCATGGCTATTTGTAAAGGAGTCCGTAATGGGTAAGCTGACGTTATTCTTAACATGGACAATCTCCAACATCCATGTACTTAAAACCCCAGATTCGAACAAGGATCTACTGGGCAGCAGACAAATGCTATGACCACTACACTAGTTAGGCACCAGGTTACTAAAATTATAACTGTTATTTTAATGATGAAATAATTAAGTAGTAAAGACGCTGTTCCTAAGCATAAATATAAGAAGCATAGGAGAAAGTTACAAGCATAAAAATATAAAGAGAAGCAAACACATTAAACAAATTCCTGCCTGAAATTTCAACGATAAATTTCTTATAGTTCTCAATTTGATATTTACTTTTCTCATTATTTATTAATTCTGTCAAGAAGTCCTAGGATTGATAAATCTATTCCGAGTGATGTATTCGGCCCGAGGGCCATAGTTTGACGATCCTTCGTCTACTGAATCGATGCATCATAGATCTAGAACAATAAGGCGGTCAAAGCTGACCACAACTTCAATCCAAAGGGCAATTTACATAGGAAAATCCCCCAGCGACAATTACCAAACATCACGTTAAGTGCCGTCCGTCCATTTGGATCACCTGATGCGAGCGTTAATCTCACCCGCGACACGGCATCTGTGAAAGGCACTCGCGGCCCTCTATAGAATTAGCCGGCCAACTCTGCGGTCTCACGTACACGCCGTGATGGATTATGCCGGAACACACTGGGCATCGACGACGGGACCCCATCGCCACTTGCCACACTCACCATCCATTACCCCTGCCGGTGACACACCACTCTCTACGCCACTTTTATCCCGAATCGCATTTCCCGGAGAATTTACGACATCTAAGTTACTTGAATTTTTTAACAGCAATGATATCAAAAAAACAGGAACCAACACCCGACTGCGCGTTTTCCCCACTCGCTAAATCGAGTTTGCCGCGAAAGAAAAGCAAAGGCGCGGGTCTCCGCATGAAATAGAATTCTCGGAAGAGGGGAAATAAAACCGGATTCGGGAGAACACATGTTTCCCGTGGCGTTTCTCGCTGATCCCGAATTCAAAATTCTGACAAGACCAGAAGTTATATTTACGGAGGGGAATCACCATTAAGTTGAAAGGATCAGCTGGAGAAGAGGGAACAGAGGCAAGATCGCGGCCATTGCATTGCTTTGTACCGTCATTAATCTTCTGTTATTGACAGAAATGGAAAGAAAGTGGATGAAAAAGCAGATTCAGTTCCTAGACTCTGAAACGGTCATTTTTCCACATGAAACTATTATTAACGACTTTTATAGTGATGGGTGGGGAGAGGTATCTTAAAGGCAATTGAATTGCAATTCACTTGGTTGTATAAATTGAAGTCGTGTCATGTTCCATACAGAAGGGAACTGTGGTCGATTTATTAATTCATCCGGAATAGTGATTCTAAGCTCAGCCCTTTCGATTAGGTCCAGTTGATCTGAAAGAACATCCATCTGAGGGAGTCTAGATTTATATTTAGTTTCCACCATGCTTGTTTAAAATATACTTGACGATGCTATTTATTATGCTCTTAGAGAAAAGGTTTTGTTCTTGGATGAAAAAGCAGGTTCAGTTCCGAGACTCTGAAGCGGCAAGTGGCCATTTCCGCATGAAATTATTAACTACTTTTATAGTGATGGGTGTGGAGAGGTACCTTAAAGGCAATTGGATTGCAATTCACTTGGTTGTATAAATTGAAGTCGTGTCATGTTCCATACAGAAGGGAACTGTGATCGATTTATTAATTCATCCGGAATAGTGATTCTAAGTTCAGCCCATTCGATTAGACCCAGTTGAACTGAAAAAACAAACAAGAGTGAGTTTAGATTTATATTTAGTTTCCTCTATGCTTCTTTAAAATACACTTGACGATGCTATTTATTATGCTCTAAGAGAAAAGGTTTTATTCTTGGATGAAAAAGCAGGTTCAGTTCCTAGACTCTGAAACGACCAACAGGTATCGTAAAGGCAATTGAATTGCAATTCATTTGGTTGCATAAATTGAAATTCGTGTCATGTTCCTTAGCGAACGCAACTGTGCTTTCTTTATTAATTCATCCGGAATATTGATTCTACGCTCTACATCCGATATAGTATTGAGTTAGTTTTCTATATCAACCCATTCGATTAGGTCCAGTTGAACTGAAAGAACGTCTGAGTGATTTTAGATTCGTATTTAGTTTCCTCCATGCTAGTGTAAATAAACTTGACATTGCTATTTTTTGCTCTTGGTGAAAGGTTTTGTTCTTGGATGAGAAAGCAGGTTCAGTTCCGAGACTGAAGCGGCCATTTTTCCGCATGAAACTATTGTCAACGACTTTTTCAGTGATGGGTGAGGAGAGGTATCGTAAAAGAAATTGAATTTTGCAATTTATTTGGTTATATAAATTGAAGTCTTGTCATGTTCCATAGCGAAGGCAACTGTAGTCGCTCTATCAATTCATCCGGAATATTTATACTAAACTCTATACACGATATAGAATTGGTTTAGGGCACTATATTTTCCCATTTGATAGGGTCGATTAAATTGATGGAACATTCGAGTGAGTTCAGATATGTATTTAATTTTCCCCATGATTGAGTTAAATATAGACTTGATGTTGCTATTTATTTTTTTCTTGTTAAGGAATGAAGTTTCTACTTTTTAGAGTATCAAGTTTCAAGGGGAGTTGAAGCCCAACAATTAAAAGAAATTGATGTTGAAATTTTTAGAGATTTGGATAGTCAATTTCTATGCTCTTAATGACATTTCTTTCGTTATTATTTTCAGTTCTATTAGGTTGTTGGTTTTGGATTTTATGGCGAAAGAATCTGGAGCTATTAGCTTGATCTCCGTGGCTCAGTGGGTTTGTGCACTGCGCTAGCAAGCTGCGTGGATTCGATTTCTGTAACTTATCCTGGGAGTATTACTCTCTTCTGTGTCAGTTAAACGTTCCTTGGGTGTGTATGGTGATTACTTGGCATTGTATGTCTTGTGTTTGATACATTTTGGTCAAATATGGCCCTTGTACCATAAAACTGAAACAACTATACTGCTACTGCAGTAGTATTATCATCTGTGTCAGTTAAACGTTCCTTGGGTGTGTATGATGATTACTTGGCACTGTATGTCTTGTGTTTGATACATTTTGGTCAAATATGGCCCTTGTACCATAAAACTGAAACAACTATACTGCTACTGCAGTAGTATTATCATCTGTGTCAGTTAAACGTTCCTTGAGTGTGTATGGTGATTACTTGGCATTGTATGTCTTGTGTTTGATACATTTTGGTCAAATATGGCCCTTGTACCATAAAACTGAAACAACTATACTGCTACTGCAGTAGTATTATCATCTGTGTCAGTTAAACGTTCCTTGGGTGTGTATGGTGATTACTTGGCATTGTATGTCTTGTGTTTGATACATTTTGGTCAAATATGGCCCTTGTACCATAAAACTGAAACAACTATACTGCTACTGCAGTAGTATTATCATCTGTGTCAGTTAAACGTTCCTTGGGTGTGTATGGTGATTACTTGGCATTGTATGTCTTGTGTGTGATACATTTTGGTCAAATATGGCCCTTGTACAATAAAACTGAAACAACTATACTGCTACTGCAGTAGTATTATCATCTGTGTCAGTTAAACGTTCCTTGGGTGTGTATGGTGATTACTTGGCATTGTATGTCTTGTGTTTGATACATTTTGGTCAAATATGGCCCTTGTACCATAAAACTGAAACAACTATACTGCTACTGCAGTAGTATTATCATCTGTGTCAGTTAAACGTTCCTTGGGTGTGTATGGTGATTACTTGGAATTGTTTGTTTGTGTTTGATACATTTTGGTCAAATATGGCCCTTGTACCATAAAACTGAAACAACTATACTGCTACTGCAGTAGTATTATCATCTGTGTCAGTTAAACGTTCCTTGGGTGTGTATGATGATTACTTGGCATTGTATGTCTTGTGTTTGATACATTTTGGTCAAATATGGCCCTTGTACCATAAAACTGAAACAACTATACTGCTACTGCAGTAGTATTATCATCTGTGTCAGTTAAACGTTCCTTGGGTGTGTATGGTGATTACTTGGCATTGTATGTCTTGTGTTTGATACATTTTGGTCAAATATGGCCCTTGTACCATAAAACTGAAACAACTATACTGCTACTGCAGTAGTATTATCATCTGTGTCAGTTAAACATTCCTTGGGTGTGTATGATGATTACTTGGCATTGTATGTCTTGTGTTTGATACATTTTGGTCAAATATGGCCCTTGTACCATAAAACTGAAACAACTATACTGCTACTGCAGTAGTATTATCATCTGTGTCAGTTAAACGTTCCTTGGGTGTGTATGGTGATTACTTGGCATTGTATGTCTTGTGTTTGATACATTTTGGTCAAATATGGCCCTTGTACCATAAAACTGAAACAACTATACTGCTACTGCAGTAGTATTATCATCTATGTCAGTTAAACGTTCATTGGGTGTGTATGGTGATTACTTGGAATTGTATGTCTTGTGTTTGATACATTTTGGTCAAAATGGCCCTTGTACCATAAAACTGAAACAACTATACTGCTACTGCAGTAGTATTATCATCTGTGTCAGTTAAACGTTCCTTGGGTGTGTATGATGATTACTTGGCACTGTATGTCTTGTGTTTGATACATTTTGGTCAAATATGGCCCTTGTACCATAAAACTGAAACAACTATACTGCTACTGCAGTAGTATTATCATCTGTGTCAGTTAAACGTTCCTTGAGTGTGTATGGTGATTACTTGGCATTGTATGTCTTGTGTTTGATACATTTTGGTCAAATATGGCCCTTGTACCATAAAACTGAAACAACTATACTGCTACTGCAGTAGTATTATCATCTGTGTCAGTTAAACGTTCCTTGGGTGTGTATGGTGATTACTTGGCATTGTATGTCTTGTGTTTGATACATTTTGGTCAAATATGGCCCTTGTACCATGAAACTGAAACAACTATACTGCTACTGCAGTAGTATTATCATCTGTGTCAGTTAAACGTTCCTTGGGTGTGTATGATGATTACTTGGCATTGTATGTCTTGTGTTTGATACATTTTGGTCAAATATGGCCCTTGTACCATAAAACTGAAACAACTATACTGCTACTGCAGTAGTATTATCATCTGTGTCAGTTAAACGTTCCTTGGGTGTGTATGGTGATTATTTGGAATTGTATGTCTTGTGTTTGATACATTTTGGTCAAAATGGCCCTTGTACCATAAAACTGAAACAACTATACTGCTACTGCAGTAGTATTATCATCTGTGTCAGTTAAACGTTCCTTGGGTGTGTATGATGATTACTTGGCACTGTATGTCTTGTGTTTGATACAATTTGGTCAAATATGGCCCTTGTACCATAAAACTGAAACAACTATACTGCTACTGCAGTAGTATTATCATCTATGTCAGTTAAACGTTCCTTGGGTGTGTATGGTGATTACTTGGAATTGTATGTCTTGTGTTTGATACATTTTGGTCAAAATCGCCCTTGTACCATAAAACTGAAACAACTATACTGCTACTGCAGTAGTATGATCATCTGTGTCAGTTAAACGTTCCTTGGGTGTGTATGATGATTACTTGGCACTGTATGTCTTGTGTTTGATACATTTTGGTCAAATATGGCCCTTGTACCATAAAACTGAAACAACTATACTGCTACTGCAGTAGTATTATGATCTGTGTCAGTTAAACGTTCCTTGGGTGTGTATGGTGATTACTTGGCATTGTATGTCTTGTGTTTGATACATTTTGGTCAAATATGGCCCTTGTACCATAAAACTGAAACAACTATACTGCTACTGCAGTAGTATTATCATCTGTGTCAGTTAAACGTTCCTTGGGTGTGTATGATGATTACTTGGCATTGTATGTCTTGTGTTTGATACATTTTGGTCAAATATGGCCCTTGTACCATAAAACTGAAACAACTATACTGCTACTGCAGTAGTATTATCATCTGTGTCAGTTAAACGTTCCTTGGGTGTGTATGGTGATTACTTGGCATTGTATGTCTTGTGTTTGATACATTTTTGTCAAATATGGCCCTTGTACCATAAAACTGAAACAACTATACTGCTACTGCAGTAGTACTATCATCTGTGTCAGTTAAACGCTCCTTGGGTGTGTATGTTGATTGCTTGGAATTGTATGTCTTGTGTTTGATACATTTTGAACAAATATTGCCCTTGTACCATGATAATCAAACAACTATAATTAGCTACAATTTCACGGAGTCTACTATGCAATTTAAAACATAATAGACTTTATATCACTAGTACCATTTGCGAGTTACGTTAACGAGCCTCGCCTTTTTCCCCTTTCACTTTTCGTTCTCCCACTCACACGCACCAGCAAGTCGCTCGTTTTCCTATTCCGTTAATTGAAACAATTTCGTCTTAGAATAATAATTCAACCTTTTTGTAAGTTAAAGCTTTGTAAATTCATAGTTTAAGAGATATTAAAGCTAATTAGTCAAAATGGATTGATCAGAACTGACTTACTTTGTGTGTATAAATTACTATTGTGCGTGGACTGAACTCGGTCAGCACGACCACCAATGGTCGTCAAATAAAAAAGTAGAAAATACAGTAACAACTTCCTGCGTCCACAAGATGAAACTGGTTCAAAAACACTTGGGTAGCAATGTGACCCAATCTCACCAATTGTAAAAGTGGAAAATGATAGAGGGACCCTCTTAAAGTCTTTAATAGTGGGTACCCTTAATAATACCAGTAATACCCTTAAAAACTTTAAAAGGTAACGACCGAACCCGTATTCCTCCAGAAATCAGGTTGAAAAACAAACCCGTGTTCCTCCAGGAATCAGGTTACGACCGTACCCATGTAACTCCAGAAATCGGGTTGAACACCAAACCCATCCTCAAGGAATCGGGTGGCAATCGAACCCGTGTTCCTCAAGGAATCAGGTGGCAATCGAACCCGTGTTCCTCGAGGAATCAGGTTGAAAGCCAAACCCGTATTACTCCAGGAATCTGGTGAAGAGCCATCACAGAGTTTGTCAGTATACAAATGGGCCTTTCTTCATCCAAAGGTAGACAAGGACAATCGATTATACGCAAAACTGTAAAGCAAACAAGTATATATTGATCGTACAAAAAATTTCAAGCAAGTGTCTGTTGATTATACAAAAAAAATTTCAAATTGGTATTTTTAGAAATGTTTGAGAAAAGAAATGTAAAAGTAGAAGTAGGAATATACAAGTTAAGTAACTTAATATTGACGAGATATGAACTTTCCAACTTCCCTCAAATTTCAAGTTGAATTTGCTTATGGTTGTTTGGCAGTTTGTTTCTATTATTTTTAACGGTATTTGCTTTTTGATTTCTTCGTTAATATTCCAATTTCTAATGATTAGCTAATTCACCGACTATACTATATCTACTAATGTTCCAACTTCATTTGTCTACAACAATAATCAACTTTATTCAACTGTTTTATTCCTTAATTCATTTTGTATTTCCTATTTTGTCCTTTTCTTAACAATTTGCAATTTTTCTTTGATATTACTAAAGTGAAATTATGCATTATCGTTTATACATGCAAAGATGATGATAGATTTTCTACTGGCACTATTTGAGAGCGTGCTATTACTCCTTAAAAAGGAATTTTACAGAGAAGATTGGAAAATGTTCCACATTTCGCAAAGGGAAGTAACGAATATTTTATAAAGAACATCTATAAATCGGCCGTAAAATATCCATCCACCTAGTTTATTACCATTTGCTCATTTTAAAGATTATTGGTTCAATAACACAGTAAGAATTTCTTATGGAAAACACTAAACTTGAAATGTTGGCAGTGAATTGAATTTACATCAGAATACGACTACCGTCATGCGACACTATTAATAGTTGACATAATTCAGACTTGAATAAGATCATGCCGTCCTCATCTCATTGACTCAAAGAAGAGGAGGCGATCGGTGGGTGTCTTCACCCGCCAAACATAGATGAAAGAGAATTGCATAAAAGAAGCACTTCCAAAGCTACGCATCACAAGGTAATTTATGAGCTGAAATTTATTTTTGAAAGAGATTGTAGATATTTTATGCCGCGTTTTCCGTTGCATGTCGTAAATAATACAGACACTTCAATACATCCGGAAGAAATAGGGATCCAAGGCTGTTGTTGAATTGGTGCCCGGTATCAATTGATTTCATCGATTGTTCTCACACATTACGAATCACTACTCGGAGGAAACAGCCTCGGGATGTAAGATGTTTGCATTTTAATCTCCGTAACAATTTTTTTTTATATTTCTGAGCTGGAATTTTTTATTAAGATATTTCTTATAAAGTTCTTAATTAAATTTTATCCGGAATTTGTAATAAAATTTATTTGTTTTCATAATAAAAGTATATTGAGACGTATGGGATTATAGGTGTTTTTTTTTTGGGGGGGGTTATGGGGCATGAACCGTGTTTGGCCAAGCTGCGCCAAACACAAGGCAACAACGAGGGACGGAAAAAAGCAAAATAGCAGAAGGGTACATGAGGGTAAAACAGAAAGGAGGAAGAACACTCAGGTACCTCGGGGATTGTAAAAGGATACTTTTGATCGGGAATTTTATTAATCCTTTGGAGGGTATGGTCTACCTTGCCGGTAATATATTTCTTTAATCTCTATTTTTAAGAGTGCCCGGTCAATTAATTAAACACTTCCATCATGGAACTACAAGATTCGTGAACCACTTTTGCGTTACGCTAGTGCCCCAAGGGACTTTCGTTGCATCTTACATTCTATGCACAACCCTTTTATAGAGGCCACTTGCTCATTCAGAACGAACAGACATCCTCTCCTTATCCCGGATTCGTACCAGGAACCTTTTGATCCAAAATCCAGAACCTTGACTCCCTAGACAGATTTACGGACCTTTAATCTCTATAAGCATTAATAGATCACAAAAGAATTAAAATAGAAACAACAAAATGAATTCGCCACACACATTTTACAGACACTGCTTCTATTTTATTTATTTAATCATTATTTACATCTTGGTACGTGAGTCAAGTGCATTGGCACCGGCATCACGATATCTTTAATAAACACGAAACACAATATATATAAAATATTATTAAAACACAGTAACAATGGATTGAGTCGCATAGACCAATCGAAATTTCTCTAAAACAATTCTTTCCAGTAACAGATGAACAAAATATGCTGCCATGTCTCCCCTTCATACAAGAGATTTATCTCAATCAGTAAAGTGGAAACTATGTAAGTAGTCTGAGCGACAGTGTGGCTTATTATGGCTTTATCAACAAAGGTGCCGACTATTCTCGAGAGCTTTCAGAAATATATATGGTATTTCGGCTGCTGTTGAAAAAGGAAACGGTGCTGATTTGACATCAGTATAGTTTCAAGATTCACACCATTTGGCTTGTGTTTTTGTTTTGGTCATATTTGAGCATTTTAAGAAGAGTTAGAGGAACTGGTTTTCGCTAACGATTTAGCTACGCTATCTGCCTATCCATAACCATTAATGTTAAATTACGCGGGAACCCATTATAAAGTGATGTATTTATTCTTCAATTTAAAAATATCCTTAATTCCTTTAATAAGATGGAAGTAGTCGCTTGACTTGTGTTGAGGAAGACAGCAAAGAACCGTTATGTTATCAATGAGTATACGAATTGGCTTGCCTTGCAAATTGAGGCACCACACCAAAGTTGCGTCAACAGTTTTGTGTCAAAGCTGGAACACGGAGTTCAAGATGATTATCGTGCTATCTAAAATTTTAATGAGTAAACGATTTAATCATCACATATACATTAAAATTTTAAATATCACTATTCTGAAACTTTCGAAAGAAAGTATGGTGAATGGGACAGATCTAATGACAACATAATGGAAACAAATAGTGTTTAAATTTAAAACACCTTAAAATCTCTTTTATTAAGTCAAAATATTGTTTTGAATAAAAATTAGTAACTATCAGAATTATAAAACTAAACGTATACGTGGCGTTTTAGTCAAATACTAAGTCAATTACCCTCCGAACAGTAAATCGCTATATACAAACTGTTGTTAAAATGTCAAATACTGTACAAACAGCTATTAACCCTCTGAGTGTTCCGGCAATTTCATTGTACTGTAGCATGTTTTACTTCCCAAAACATACCGAATGACTAAATAGCCACATTTATTAGTTAAAAGGATCTTAAGACTGTTCTGGTCAAGGAGGTCAACATTGGTCAGAAGTCATACAGGGAAGATTACAGATGTCAAAACAGATATATGCGTGTGAACCCCTCAGAAGGTTAAAGTTAAACACTTATAATATAACTTAAACCCAATAAAATGTATAATTCTTCAACCAAATATCGGTAATGGTTGTCTAACTATTCCTGCATAACCCTCTGAATGTCACGTCGTCCAGTAACGTAGAATTGCATTTCACCCGCAACACACATTACGACGAAATATCTTATATATTGGTTGAGGGACCGCGGTAGCCAGGTTGGAAGAGTAACGGATTAGCAATCGGAGGGTTGCGAGTTCGAAATTCGGTCCAACGAAAGACCGTCCTGTGCACTTTAAATCTGCCCTGGTCTCAAATGTCCCCACGTTGGCGTAGTGTGGAAGTTTGAAGAGTGGGGTGCCAGCTCAGGTTTCGTTTCCGTCAACTGACCGTGGTCCAAAATTACGAGGCGTCATCCTTGGATCTCTCCTTTCGGGATTGATCCCGGCATTTGGTATTTTTAATTAACGTCACACTGGAGCAACACAGCTGCTATTGGTGACGGTCCGGGATCAATCCCAAACGGAAAGACCCGAGGACGACGTCACGTAATTTTGTACAGCGGTCAGATGACGAGGCAATACCTGAGCTGGCACCCTACTCTCCAAACTTCCACACCACGCTAACGTGAAGATATTTGAGGTCATTACAGATATAACATGTACCAGACCCCTTTGTACATGGATACATGACGTCTTTGGTTGGATTTGAACTCACAACCCTCCGATTGCTAATCCGTTACTCTTCCAACCGGGTCACCGCGGCCCTCGGGATTGATCCTGGACCGTCGCCAATAACCCGTTGTGTTGCTCTAGTGCGACCTTAATTACTTATCATTACCATCTATGGGTTCAAATAATTCCGAGAAAGATTGAATTGGTCAAGGAGGTCAAAACTGGTTAGAAGATCAGGTTGCTGAACGCATATATATATATGTCTGAGGTCTTCAGAGTATTAGTGGATTCAAGCATTGATGAACCTATAAAATTTGGGATAGTAAAAAGTTATTATCTGAAGTATTTAACAAGTACCTCAATTATGTTTTGTAAAGTACTTGTGTGTAATAGAATTTATTTCACTTCTCCATGAAATGTGAATGTACTTAACCATTACAATTCCAATTGTCATATAGATGGCGATTGAATTTGCGTTTCACAGGAGCAACACATTGGTGGCGTTCCTGGATCAACCTCGAAGGGTAAAATCCGAAGACAACACTTCGTAATTTTGAACGACGCCAGATGAGCATTGAGCTGGTATCTCACTCTTCAAACTTCCACACCAAGCCAACGCGAGAACATTAGAGGCCATGATTGATTTAAAGTGCTCCAGTCCCCACTAATACGACGGTCGTTGGTTGGATCGTTTCGAACTCGCAACCCTTCGCTTGCTAATCCGCGATTCTACCAACTCTGTTACCACGGCCCGAATCGTCATATATAATACATTTCGTTCTATTAAAGCAACTGCAGTATGAATTCGTACATAAAAATAATTTGTGGTTACATTTCTCGGCAAAAATACGAATGTACGTACCATTGCAAGTCCGAAATACAATCACTCCGCATTCAGTCGATGATTTATATGTACTAACAGAATTTATTTCAGAGCTAGCTCCTGAATGAGGTGCATTCGATCTCGCGTTTATAATCTTATCTCTCCTCAATATTAAATTACCTTGCTTCAAACGGAAACGCTAATCACTCCATTCGAAATAAATGTCAGACCGAATTCTGTTTGAAATATTGCAATAATGCAGTTCCTCACTTAGCTAAATGCATAATGACTCTAAAGGAGTTGGGGTGCAATAGTTACACGGATAAGGAATGAAATGAATGTGGAATTTCTGAATCAAACTATTGTACTGGTGGGAAAATCGAAATGTTATATTAGTGGGAAAATCGAAATGTTTGGATAACTTGATGTTCATGATGCTGAGTTTGCATTACAACAATTCAATTTCACAACACCAATACTTTGCATAAAATTCCAGTCAGATTATAATGTCTATTATAAAGGTTGAGAAGTTATTATGTTCCGTAAAGTTTCGTATTTAAGATAGATTGTGTGAAGGATGGTACATATATTTCACTTCAATTCGAGGCTTTGTAGTTCTATTGGTTACAAATATCCTTTATTTTCAGTGTACTTACTATTGCTTAAAAATAAAACAGCAGCACACAAGGAGTTTATTGATTTTATTTGGATACTGGATGCCTTAACACACACACAAAGTTAATAAACGCGAAGAATATTTGAGCCATCCAATTTCTATGAAATACCCAAATGAATAAAACAGCGTGGGTGAATTACTAATCTGATAATCTTATATTAGAGGGCTTTCAATTCCACAGATGCTTAAATTCTTCGCTCGCAAATATAAGTATGATTTCGAAACACCAGCTTGGAAAGACTTATCAGTGCACCAGTTTGCATCAATGTTGTCTTCGTAGAGTAGAAACTCCAATTTTTCACAAATGTCAATTCATTTGTTGATTTTCATTTTTATTCCACTAAGCTCAGACGCGCCCTTAAAATTGGTAGGGAGACCCCCAATCGAGTTGGAGAATAAAATGAGCAATCTATTATAAATGGAGACTTTGCTTAACAATCACTATGTGCTGTGTTTCCTTATACATTCCCGTTATAGTGTTATGGCTCTATAATGTTAGTGTTATGACTCTGTAATGATAGTATTATGACTCTGTAATGTTAGTGCTCTGACTCTAGTATAATGTATTATTTTAATAGTAATAGTGATATGTAGTGCGTAAGCTTCAGCTATTGGAAGACATATTATTGAATCCATTGATAGTTTGTAGCTCACATTTACTTATAAAACAATTCAATGATGTATTTAAGTGCAAGCCATTGGTATTCAAGCCATTCCCTGGAACATTTCTCATATTAAAAACAACCTAAAATACCTAACGACGCTAGTTTCAGTGGAAATCGAAAATTAGGGGGTTTCTGAAGCACTGAGGTAGGTAATAAAAATATAAGCGTTTACTTATAAAACAATTCAATGATGTATTTAGAATCGCAGTCGTAAGATTTCAGAATGATTACGTGGGCTTACGAATCGACTTAGCTATCGAGGCGCATACTGGTGTTTTTTATCACGCTGGATTATCACTTTAACCAATCAATAATTTTCCCCACATTAGATTGGTTGGTTGTTTTCGAGTTTTATGGTGCAAGGGCCATATTTTGGCAAGCTGCACCAGACAGATAATATAATGAGGGAGGAGGAAAAAGCAAAACGCAGAAAGGTAGGCGAGGATGAAAGTGGAAGGGAGGAGAGAACACTTGGGTATCTCGGGGTTGTGATGCCCGTACACTCATAAAGATGTGCCCCTGAAGACTTCCCACTTTAGTAGGATTCATGGTTTTCCTCACAAACACGTAAGAGATCTTCAAACCCCGCGACTGGAAAGAATAGCATAAAGCTGCTCGCACATAATCCGCTTATTTCATTAAAAGGTCGATGTGTTTTGAATACGTGATGGAATCAACTGCATTATACTGCAGTTTTGGTGAGAAGGCAGATAGTATTGGAAGAGATTACTTGTTGAAAGGTATGAAGCTAACTATGAGAAAGACCTGTCATACAAAAAAAAAACATTTTTGGCGACCACCATTGTTGATTATTTCCGCCAACGCTTAAAATCTACCATAGCTTCCGGCACCACATAATAAACTCAAAGCAGGAATTCTCGTTAAAGATATCATTAGGGGAAGCACATTGTCTACCCCCTATTTCAATCGACCACCAAATTTTAAATATATACTCGTTCAAAACCAGATGATTCGAATGACAACTTCTCGTCGCTAAGCAACTGCACTTCCTTTGTCTTTAGAATCTATCGGCAACAAGTTTACTATTTTTGCTCCATTTACTTGTTATGCTTTCTTTTAAAAGTAAACAAATTTGTTTAGAAAAATTAGATTTTATTTTTGAATTATCCTTTTGAAGATATGTACCGCTGGCTTGTTACCATTAGGCAATCATTCATCTACACCTACAAATGTCTGTAAGTTAAACGATAATTAACTTATAACTGTCCCATCATTAACAATCAAATCACACCAGAAGAGAAAATTCCAAATCAATGAAAAAATATGTTTATTTCTTTTCACATAGTCGCTCCGGTCTGTCGCACAGGCCTCCAAAAGACGTACTCCGTGTCTGCAGACGAAATGGAACGGATCGAGTGTCAAGTGGACGCCGACCCCTCGAAGGTGGACTTCAAGTGGAGCTTCAGCAACACGGCTGATCGCCACTACAACGTTTCTTACACGAGTGCGGGATTACGAAGTGTGGCCACTTACACTCCACGCTCGGCCAGAGATTACGGAACTCTCTATTGCTGGGGTAAGAACTCGGTGGGAGAGCAACAGATGCCCTGCATATTCACCATCATACCTTTGGGTAAGTGCATCCCTGATTACGCTTATCCAGGAGGACAGCAGATAACATGTAAAGGTCCCCTCACAACCAAATTTCACGTGCTTTTCGCGAAAGTAGGCTGGACAGAGCTTGGAGAAAAATAGTATTTGGCTACCGAGAGAAAGAAATAAATTTGTGGACTAATCCATTTCATGTTGAGGCAATGCTATGACATGTAGCAGTAATTTAATCTTCTAATCTTTATTATATGTAAGCTGTATTAAGTTATTTTTCATCTTTTATTTAGTTACTAAAGTTTGCATTAAGGAAAATTAGTTTCATTTGGACAACCCCTCCCCGAAAGTGGTTGCAGTACCACAGATGTGATTTTCTTTAAAAATACGACTTTGTAATTTATTTACTTTATTTGAATTTTATTATTATTATTATTATGTTTTGTTTTTTAATGAAGTACACAGAAGTGCCCATCAAACTGATAAGTCCCTCAAAAGGACAGACTCGTGGGCACTTCTGGTGGTTAACAAGCAAAGGACGCCGGAAAGGTCAGAAGACGCAGCCAACTTCCCATCTATTCCCATTTCCCTCTATCTCCCGAAACCGGCCAGTTACTTTAAACTCTTGGTGGTTGATTATCTTGACGAGATGCCTCGTCATTAGCAAAATTGGTCAGATCTAGATGGTCAAGATATCTCGTCGAAATCACTTGGAGGTTGAATCCCCCTAGTTGTTGTCAGGTATCTAGTCATTAGTAAAACTGACCAGATCTTGATGGATCATTTGAAATACGTAAAGTTTGCTTTGTACAGAGAGCGGAATATACTTCATTTGCTCTACGTTTCAAAAAGTATATCTTCTCTGGAATCATGCGTTGCACAATATGTTATAAAGACCATGATTATCCATAATATCAATATGAGGCTGATTACTTAAATGAATGAATTGTAAGCATATGGTGCACTTTTGAATTGTTTGATATTAAATATTTGAGCTGTCGTGAACGATTAATCCTCCTGGTGGTGGTCTCGACGAGATATCTCGTCATTAGCAAAACGGACCGGAATCATGATCTAGTCATCATAAAAAAATCGGCAATTTCTTGATGACGAGATATCTTGTCATTAACAAAATTTGTCAGATCTTTATGGATGAGATATCCCGTCGAAACCACTTGGGTTGAAAGCGCATGTGAATGAGATGTAGAGAGTGGGTATGCAATGGATTATTTTCGACCGTGGACTGTTCTGTGTTGCCTTTAGCAGCGGAGTGTGGAGCGCCGTGTGAGCAGAAACTGAGTGGCAAAGAAGTGTGAGGTCGTGATAGGAATAGAAGTTGTATCTGTCACCACAGGGCTTCAGACAGTTGTTGAAAGTGATTGGCAATTCAACAGTTCACCATGGACCATCCATTGAAGCGAGTGCCAACTGTTACAAGCGACATCTGGTATTTGTAAGAAGCACCGTCAGGTTTTTCGTTTGAAAGTGGACGAGTTCATACCGCGTCTACCAATCACCAATTTATCATGACGAGTAGTAAATACATTGTAGCCTAGTCACCCAAAAAGTCTTCCTGAGGGTGATAAGTCAAAATGTTATATATAATGCTGTCTAATAAATTAATTTTTGTAGTGGTGGTTTGTTTGTAGTGCGCCCCTATAGATATCTTATAAATATCCAACTTATTCAGGTCCCCCAGAAACGCTCCAGAACTGCACTTCTTCCAACGTCACCATGTCTTCCGTCACGATAATATGTGTTCGTGGACCCAGGCAGGACCCCGACCTCAAGTACAATTTGGAGATGTTCATGTACCACAGCCATGAGATGATGTACCAAACAAGTAGTCCTACGCCATATTTTGTGGTCAGCAATCTGTCGCCTGGCACGGAATTCCTCTTCGTCGTGTACGCCGTGAATCACAACGGTAAGAGTTCGCCGGTAATGGTTCGAGTGTGGACCTTACGCACACCAGTGGAAGAAAGAGGTACGTGTAGTTCGAACGGTACAGGTACCTTTCTGAAATTCATTTAGTGTCGTGAAATTGGTAAACACTAATTGCAAAAGTTATACAACACAAATTTAATACACAAATAGTTTTATGTGTTATGAATCATCATATGGGAACATTATATTGGACGGGAAAACATTTTTTTTGTTTGACTGGTTAGGTCTTATGGAGCAAGGGACATTGGAACATGCTGCGCCAAATACAAAACAGTCAACACCAAGTAATGAGCATGCAAACTTTACTGACAGAAGAGAGAAATGCATTCAGGAAGGAATCAAACCTGCGCCTCCTACAACCCGAAAGTTTCTAGAGCAGTGGGCAAACTTACTGAGCCATGGCGGACCTTTTTTATTTGGAAATTGACAGTCATTATGGGGAAAAGTTGACTTGTGGGTTGAAAGAGAAGTTTTAAAAGTAGAGTGAGTAGTAGTAACCTTTTTACGTGCTAAAGATCTCGTGACCAAAAGTAGTAAAAAGGTGGCTCTTAGACTAGTGCCGGGAGGAGGAAGAAGACGCCTATCCATTGATTCATCATCTGATTGATTCGCCCGACTCAGTAGTAGACTTTGGCGACTTCACCATTGTGAGACGCCGGCTTTCAATATGCTGGGGAAACTTCAATGGATTTCAAGTCCATATAGATTACCAAAGAGTGACGCTTCTGCACGAGGTTCTTGATTAAATAACTTTATTTACATCGTAATATGGATATATACAGCAAATCTTGCACATTTTCAGCGAACGGACCGTCGCACGTCCGTACTCTTCAGCATCACCGGTCGAGTCCCCTGCCCCCTTTAGTCCCTTTTCTTTTCTCCTGGGCCGGATGACCGTTCAAGTGCACCACCGCCAATGTCCGTATGGGATCCAATGGTTCCTTCCGGCCAAATGTTCCTCCATGTGTTGGCTGGAGAACTCCACAGCCATTTTGGTTCCTTCTATAGAAATACACATTAACGCATCTAACTTGTCATAATATGTTATATCGACAAACGAGGAGGCAAAATGCCAAATCAGCCAGCCAAGTTAATTTTTATAGAGGTCACATGACAATTAGTTAACTTGTTAGTCACACCTTTTGAAGCTCCTCTCAATAGCAATGCTCAGTCTACTAACCTTTCACTTCAATGTGTAGTTCTCATACTATATCTAACCCAAAATTTCAACGATTTAAAAAATATCTCTCTCTCTCTCTCTCTCTCTGACTAGACCCCTCTAACCTTGAAAAAATCAATAATCATCAAAATGAGAATTTAGACAAAATTTTTAACATGTTGTTGAATTAGTAATACTTAATAATGTGTCAAATAGTTGAATAATGGGAACCGTATGCAACACAAAAAATTTCATCCCTCTAATTTTATGCTTAATATGACCCCTCTGGCTTTTGAAAAATCAAAAATCACACGAAAAAGTGATTTTAGATATCTTCGTGTATTAATATGTATTGATATGACAAATGATACCATTAGTAACATCTAAGGACACGGATATCTAATTCGATTTGCTGGAAACAGCTGATAACTGTAATTCTAAATTAGAGAAAATGGTTTAAGTAATTAATATAAATTGCGCCTAAATCCTTTTTTGTTTTGTTTCCTATTACTTTTTAGGTCGTTTTATCCATCTACATTTTTACGTAGCAGGGCCGATCTGGCTTCTTAAAATTCAACAATCACACGAAAAAAATTGATTTAAAATATATTCATGTTTTAATATGTATTGACTTGATCAATGATAAATTAATAAAATCTAAGGACAAGTATATCTCTTTTGTGTTATGGGAACGGCTAAAACTGAAATTATGAACTTGAAAACAATTTAAGCAATTTATATAAACTGCAAAAAATGTTTATTTTGTGTGGGTTTGGAAATACTAACTGAGCCAAAAACATAACTTTGGGATACAATTGGAACGTTCGATGTCACAAATGTAATGTACTAGAATGGAATACTATCAAATTTAAATTCATGGGAATTTATATCATTCCTTTAATATTTAATCAGTAAGAAACATCATTTTATAAGGTCGATGAAACTTTTTAAAAATATATTTCTGAATACATCAAAATTAAAAACAATAGTATAAAATTAATTAATTGATTATAAAATAAGATGAAATACTGTGCGTATGAAAGAAATTCTTGCTGCATTTAAAAATAGGAAATAAAACACGAATTCTTTTGAATTTTTTATTTGTAGACATATTCAAAATTCCATTCAATTATCAATACAAAGCATTTCTTAAAATATGAGAACGATATTAGACTATTCATTAAAAAAAAGACATAGAGAGAGGATATTTTTAACTACACTCAAAAAACGAGACACACTTAAATTAATAAAATTGTCAAGATGAAAGAATTTTGAAAGGTTGGTTTTTATAAGAAATTTGACTGAAGATGTTCATGCGTAAAATATTCTCATTAAAAAAGAAGTTATAATGTGAATTGGTTTATGAAACAGGTAAAGTTATTTCTTTCGTGATTTATTTTGTCAAGTAATTCTGTAATAAACAAGAATTGGACTCTGAATGGTTTGAGTTGAATACGTTTTCCCCCAATTTTTTTAAAATGCAAATTGCAAAAAATAATTTTTATCAAGTATTTTTACCATGTATAAAAATGAAAAATTCCGAGAGTTTAATACTAGTGATTAATGTAGCATATTCTATTGACTGAAATTGATAACAGAACGTTCATTAGAAAGTTTAAATTCTTCTTTGTTAAATGTATGCAATGAGTTATGCCCTAATGCGTTTTTTCTTGTTGGTCAAAATGGAATAATTTAATGTTTTAGAGTTATTGCGTAATCATATAATTTGCGTTGTATTAGAATTTTCAAAATTGCTTTTGAGTGCCTGCTTAATTTCTAACATGTGAATTTGTGAGTGACAAAATAATCGTTATCATTGTTATCAAACGTTATCTATAATATGAGTTGTTTCCTGAAAATTAAAAACATCACCAAAGAGCTGCATTATATATTACTTGTTTTTTAAGTTATTAACACACTACCCTAAGCTTTCTACTCTTATTTTCAAATTTATTGAGCTTTAAATTCGTTTTGCAACTTTTTCAGTTTTTCGCGAGAAGAATACGGAGAATAACTCTACAGATCATTCATGGATCGGTCCCAGTCTGTTGATAGCAGTTGCCCTGTGCTGCTTCTTGATTTTCACAGGAGCTGCAGTGTGGTCCAAACTAAGAGGTGGTCCTGGATGCCAGAAATGTAAGTAAAGTATAACATACTTCATACCTGTGAATCAAAGAGTAATTCATTTCAAATGTAACGTTAGCAATGTGCGCAAAGGATAAATTTTTATACACGAACATTTCCAATAAATTTCGTTAAAATTTTTATAGATCATGGTAGCAGTTTTTATTTTTGTATATAATTCATACATTTACTGAAGCTCTGGAAAAATCGCAAAACAATAATAATTTCAATACAAACGTGCCAATCCTTTCCGGAACTAATAACAGATCAATGGCTCGTTGGGGTTTTATGGCACTAAGTCCAGTAATAGATAAGCTGCGCCACTCAAATCTTACGGAAGAACCACTCGATTTGTGTCCTGTCCTGATTCTTCTGCTACTCGGAAGAGAACATTTGCAAAAGACAGCTAGGAGCGGATCTCTTTAATTTACCTTCAAAATAATTGGCACTCTTTTTCTGCATCTAGAGATATGGATTATACCTCTTTGTCAACTGAAAAATCGCGCGTTTTCTTGCTATTCCTAGGTATAGCTTCAAGTAATGCCTCAGGAAATTGAAAATCCTCTTCTAAAATACTATATTGATCTGTGAAAATAATCCCATCTTTAAATGAAGTATGTTGTCCACCAAAATTTTATATGGATATTAATTTTGAGAAATGTATATTTAAAACCTTTTACCATTAGGAAATTTTCCAAACATTTCGTTTACTTTCTCTTTGAAAATTTCCTGCACAGGATAGCTTGAATAGAAAGAAACATGTCAAAGTAAAATCCAGATACCGGAGAGAAATTGGTCAAAACTGTTGGTAATTAGCAATTAAGATTATTCAAAAACATTATATGCTACTTTAAAGGTCATTTACTGCACTTTTTAATGCTAGTATTCATAATTTTATGCATTTCCATTTACATTTTATATCAATTTAGATTTATAAGAAATCGAAACCTTGAATGATAGCATTGATAGGTGGAATATACGATCTATAATTTTTAGTGTACAACAATTTTGAATAATCTATGTTACTTCGAGTATATGCAACTGTTTTAACCAACTTTACATGTAACATTTCAATTTTGTGACTCGGTGTATTTCGTAATAAAATCCAATGTTTTCTCGAAAATATGTTCTTGATATGTTCTTAAAAATGAAAGCCAATTATATGAAATGTGAATTGGAGGGAAATTCTTTTTCTTTCGATGTTTGTTAAGATTTAACTACTATAGTTGAGTAACCAAGTGAAAATTGATGTGCAGTATGCATTTACATCTGTACGTGTCTAAGCAGTAATGCTCTGTTTGGGCACTAAGAATTTTGATTGTTTTGTAAGAGTTATATGGGTTTCGATTTGTATGAGAATATTTATCAAAACATTGACTTTTATAAGGCGTACGCTTTTCGAAAAATAATTTTAAACTAAACCTGAACTTTTCACTGAAGCTACTGTGTACTAATATGAAATGCACTCAAAAATAAATAATAAACAATTATCAAAATTTCTTCCTCTTGGAAAAATATCTTTACTTAAAATCGTTATAAAAGTGTAGTGATAAATTTAATCAATGTAATATAAAGAACCTAAAAGGTTTAACAAAAACATATATAGTTCTTTTAGGTAAACGGAAAGCAATTTTGAAACTGAAGTAAAGCATTCGAAATACAACATTCAACGGTATAATCGATACAACAAACTGTGAAACAAACCATTTCGCAATTTAAGCGAACACTTGAAAGGTCAATCACATAAAATAACGTAAACGGCCATAAAGGGACCACTTCCAAGACAAACTGGGCTAAAAACCGTCCATCCGTCGTATTTTTCAATTCTAGGAGGACAGGATCAAAGAAAAGAGAATGATCTCTTAAAACTCAAGTTGAAGTAGTAATGTCAGAATATCTGCTAATACCCTGGAAATAACGTTGAAACAGATTCTTTTTTTGTCGAATCGTGAACTGCACGATGAATTTGGATGAGTCGATGTGATAAAAATGAGATTGATTTTTTATGGTACATGGACAAGGTTTGGTCAATCTGTGCCAAACTATCGGTAATTAAATTAAGTATATCAAGATATATCCGTATGTTAAAAAATATTGGAATTTAAGAATGACACAAAATTGTACAAAAGAACGTTAAAAATTCAAATGAAATCATTCATGTAAAGAAAATTGAGTGTTTGTGCATTGAACATATTCGTCTTATTTGAAGTTATCCGTTTTTGGTCATTCTACTGCAAAATCAGTGATTTTCACATTTGGTGTCTGTATGTATGTGTGTGCCCGCCTACGTCCAAATGGCTTGGGACATTTTCATGAAACTTTGTATATTATGAGTACTCATATTCATTTAATGACTGAACCTTCTTTGAGTTACTATTTCTGTCTTCTTCCCGTATTATGTCCGTTTTTCTGTTTGCGCGTTTGTGCAAGTATGACATAAAATTTATTCAATGTAGTTTAAAAAATTGTAAATTTTATAAAAAATATTTGATTTAGTTAATTCATTATTTGAATTTTCTTCATTTACATATTTAAGCAAGTTTCATGCTAAAGCATCTGAGTAACTAGTACTTAAATCAACCATAAGTTGATAGTTTTGGAGAAATTGGAATGTAGATTGAGTATTTCTATTACTTGGATTGTTTTACTAGTACTGCTGAAAAAGTAATTATATTTTCAATAATTATTTTTAAGGGATTTAAATTCAAATACTTCACTTATTTTTTCTTTTCGAAACATAAATATTTTCCGAATATTTGGGACAGATGATGTAAAGAGGATAAAGCATTCGATTTTACACTAGAGCAATGTAAAAATTAATTATTTGTGTTTTGCACTTAAGACGTATGTTCATTTTCTGGTAGGCGTATGCACATTTTGATTGACTTTCGTCAAATGTCCTTGGCGTAACACACAAGATGGAACAATTTCTTACTATAAAACAAATAAAACATACAGCCACAAAACCTTTTGAACCAAGACTGGTAGCTAATCGAATTTATTCAAAGTATTTTTTAAATTTGACATAGATTTCCTTCACAAAACGACTAAACCCATTAAGATTGCATTCCTTTTCCATCTTTCAATTAAAATTACTTGATTTTATTGAAAGCTGAACTTATACAAGTAACACCACACTTCTCATACTAAACACGTACGTGGTTTCCATTCAATACTCAATCTCTGAATGTGCTTTAAAGTGTAGCGCGGGCTCAAAGAAAAGGAGACTCGTTTTCATTGGACACGTGCTGGTAGGATATTAATTATCCTCGCACTGGAGCAACACAGATGGCTATTGGCATCGGTCTGAGATCATTCCCGAAGGGAAAGATCTGAGAATAACGCCTCGTAATTTTGAATCACGGTCAGATGATTAGAACAACACCTGGGATGGTACCCCACTCTCGTCTTCGGCTGGATCGAGTTTCGAACTCGCAACCCTCCCGTTGCTCTTCCAAATGAGCTACCGTGGCCCCGTTGGACATGTGCAGTATTTTTTTAAATTATTGCTCTCGTTTAACTTTGCATTTTGGGCCGCGGTAGCCCGGTTGGAAGAGTAACGGTTTAGTAACCGGAGGGTTGCAAGTTGGAATCAAACCAAAGACCGTTATGTACAAAGGGGGCTGGTGCACATTCAAACCTGTTATAGCTTCAAATGTCCTCACATTGGCGTGGTGTAGTTTAGAGAGTGGGGTGCCATCTCAGATTTTGACCACGTCCTCGGACCGTAGTTCAAAATTACATGGTAGTTTCTTCGGATCTTTACGCTTGGGCATTGATACCTGACTGGCGCAAATAGCCCGTTGTGGAATCCAGTGTGACATTAATAATTATCATTCCCACACATACTTTGACATTTATGATTATTAAGAGGCAGATAGCTTTGATAAATCGTCATCAAAATTGAATCCAGTTCCTTTAACTCCTCTTAAAATGCTTAAATATGACCAAAACAGGAACTCAAGCGAAATGGTGCGTATATTGGAATTGCATTGGTGTCAAATTGACACTATTTTTTTCCAACAGCAGACGAAAGACCATAAATATTTCTGAAAGATTTCCAGAAAAGTCGACACCTTTGTTGCTAAAGCTATAATAAGCCACACTGTCATTCTGACTACTTACCCAGATTCCACTTTACTGATTGAGATAAATGTCTTGTTTTTGTGAAGGAGTAATACATGCAGTACATCGTGTTCTGTACTGGAAAGAATTGTTTTAGGGAAATTCCGATTCGTCTGTGACTCAATCCATTGTTCCTGTGCTTTAATAATATTTTATACACATTGTGATTCATGTACCAAGGTGTAAATAATGATTTAATGAATAAAATAGAATAATAAATAATAAAAAAAAAACATTGTATGTCAAATGTGGGACGAGTATCAATTTTTTTAGATAATATTTCTTATTAATAATAGTTCAAACCCTGCTTTGTAATCAATAACCCCTTGTGTTGCTCCAGTGCAACGTTAAATAAGTACCTACTTCTTTAAAATCTTTAGAACATTTTTTATAAAACATACAATATAAACCATAAAACATACAATATAAAGCTACAAACAATATAAACCCCCATGTCTAATATAGATGTCAATACTTTTGAAAATTTTTATATCTCTAGTTCTAATTGTCATAGAAGTGAAATACGAAGTGATTTGAAGCGCTAAAGAGTTGTAGTATAAAAATGTGTAAAATGTAAACTTTGGGTGAAAATGTTTTTTAAAGGTATACAGAATCCTTAAAAAATGTACCTGAAAGATAAGATAAGATTATATCACACGTCGGACAATTTAAAGCTTGCTATAAACGTAGCAAATGCATGTGAATTAAATACGTTGGCCTAAATGAAGTCCTGCGAGTTTCACAGTGTCTTCTGTTAAAATTATTGTATTTAAAAGCCTTTACAGACGATTGTATGGATTATAATTTGTTTTTAATTTGTGTACCCCACATATTATACCATAAATTTTCGAAGGTTTTTAAACGAAAAAAGTGTGCTCTATGATGACTAAATGTCGCCACTATTGTGCTACGATTTATTAGTATTCTTTCTTTGTATTCTAAAACTTGATGAATATGGATTGAACTCTTGTACTTTGGAGTTATAGTACTTGTTTTCCTATTTATTCATTTATACCAGTGGAAAATAATAACCACGGGAAAAAACATCCCACCTTTATACACGCATCGTGTATATTAGAACAAATTCAAAGATATAACTCAGTATCGTCTCTAAATTCATATACTTAGGCAGTCATTTTAATAATAAATTTCTCATTTTCATTAGATCCAATTTCAACATACAGTTTTAATGTCAAATTTGATACGATATAATTTTATCTCGAATACTTTTTAAGGTTATTTGGTCCAACTGTCTCTAGATAATGAGTATGGCAGATTTAGAGCACCAATTATATTTATTAGTTTTCCAGACTTTATCTTCCCAAATAACATTATTGCGCTTAATTTTTTTACTATGTCACTATTAAACAACCCAAACAAAACTACTTCATTTTACATTTAAAGTAATTTTTAGCATGAAATATTAATTATGGAATATTCCAAAAAGTTATAAATAGCGACATACACACAATATAATTTAATGGACATTGACATAGAGATAAACTTCTTGGCTATGCAAAATTTCCGTCTTTCCTCCCTGTAACACTGTAATTTTTTCACCACAATAAAAGCAGTTTTCTCTATATTTAGCCGTTTTTCATGCAAAAAGAATGAAAGAGGAAAGCTGAGATTTTGTATTATCGTTTAAAAAGTCCTAAATCGATTTCCATCAAATATATTAAAGCTGTTATTCATAATTTCTTGGAATATAAATTTCATAATTAATTGTATACCCTAAGAATTAACTTAAAAAAATATAGAGATTTTATTTGGGTCCTTTAATACGAAATCATTTCAGAATAATAGGATTATTTCGGAAGATATATATATATTAATCCGGATCACGTACTTCAGAGGGTATTTTCTGTTTCAGTTGGTCTGAAACCAAAAGTTGTTTTAAATCTTCGAAAGTTTTGACGTTTAATCCGGATGTCCATTCATCAAAGTAATTTTCCAGTTCAAATGCAAAATCGCGCCACGAGGCAGACGGTTCTTTTTTATGGGCAACAAATTTTTGGCGGAATTGTTCAGGGTTTAACTTGAAACGTTTTAGAAGCAATGTTTTAACATGACTGTATTCATTAGCATCTGGATCGGGTTCTCGGGCGACAATGTTGACAATTTCCAATGGAAGCAATGGGAGTAGATGTGTGACCCAATCTTCCTTGAGAATTTCAATACGACTTATCTGTCTCTCAAATAATGACAGATAGACACTAATATCGCTACCCATATCATAATGAGGCATTAATTTCAATAAGTTTTGCGTTTTCGGGACTGTTGAAGAAACAGGACTTACAGTCTTTATTTTCGCTTCTAGTTCTAATTTTTTTAATTCGAATTCTCGACTTTCTTGCTCCTGCCGAACAGCAGAGATTACTTCTAAGCGAATTTTCGCAAATTTTTCATCGTACTTATCATCTGTAGTTATTAATTCTACAATCTCAGGGATTTTAGCACCAACTTGTACAGTTAATCCTAATTCATCGGTGAGATTTAGGAGATCAATCTTTCGTGCTCTTTGTAAGAATGTCATTTTTAAAGATAGTACTCAAAAGATTGCTTGTTGTCCAGAAGATCAACGTTCCAGGAGATATCCACTGTATCCACGTTTACGATTGTTGTCCAGAAGGTCAATGTTCCAGTTCCACAGAAGTTAGAGCACTGAGTTCGGTTCTAATTCACCTGCTTTAATATTTTTTTTTACATCTACTTCACACCGGAATGTCCGTGTATCCCGGCCGAACCCCCAAAATTGTAAGAATAGGGTACACAATATTCCGGTAAAATTAATATTTAATTATGAAGAGATGAAGCTGGTGAAACATGTACAGATGCAGCGTTCTTATTACAAGTGCAAAAATGATGAATGCCCGTCTGGCATCACAAACAGTTCCTGAGCACGTATTGCCCATTCGATAATCTTTCACGAACATCAGAGGAACGTCTTTCCTTGTTCGATTTCAGCTCGGACTCTCTTCGCGCGCGTTCGCCCTTTTCGCAGCCTATCGGAGGTAGAGGGCGCTGGTGATGAGAAGTGGGGGAGGTTTGTAGTTTCCATCCCTACATATATATATATATATATATATATATATAATAGTCTGGGAAGCTAATTTATCATATAATTCCCCATATTTTCCAAACTTGTGATCCAGAAAAATATCAAACTAGATCAAATTATCTGAAATATATGGGAGAGATAAATGTTTACTAGAAGTTTTACGTCAAAATGGATTGTTATAGGAAATTATGAACTTTGAGTGTAGTTTAATACAAAGGTGATCCCTTAAGAAAATTGTAGGGATATGAATTCATGGAAGACGTTTGGACATTTAATGTTGCCTTTGAATTTTGTTTGACAACAAACCATGGCGAATAAAGAGGATTGGTTCGATTTTTTAGGCATCTGGTACCAATATAATTTTGGAATATATATCTCTCTATATATACATAAATGTGCTTAACATATATATTGCTATTGCATATATTTCACAAATGTACATTGCATATAAATTGTCCATTGCCAAATTAGGGACTAAAATTTTCGTCTCCAAATGACTGTTTCGTTATTGGTAATTATTGCCATTTGTCAATGCTACAGTTATTATTTGCATATTGACGCAAAACAACAAACCGATGTAAGCAAATACAATGAAACGGAATTTGATTATTTCGAAACTAGGTCCAGCCAAAGACCGTCGTGTACACGGGAGTTGGTGCATGTTAATTCTGTCACGGCTTTAAATATCCTCGCGTCGGCGTAGTGTGGATGTTTGGAGAGTGGGGTGCCAGCTCAAGTGTTCTTGTCATCTGACAATGGTTCAAAATTACGAGTTGTCATCGAATGTGCAAAGTTAACTACATACTTCGATCGAGAATTTCGACACTTTTCCAAATGTCCGTGAAATGAGTCAGGAAGCTATAAATTATTAATGCAAAGATTTCATTTATTACTTTTTATCATGTCAAACATCAACCTTATGAAATCAAACATCACATTCAAATTCGGTTCTTTATCGCTGCAAGGAAAACACGAAATTGCTGATTGAAGGGTTCCCGATTGAATTAAAGACATTTCGAATCCATTTCTCTTTCGTAATCCTTTCGTTGATCTGTGACTTCATGCATAAGCATCACAAAATTGTTCTTACCTAGTTAAAGTTGCTTTTCTTCTCTCGTGGTTTGTATGCGTACCTTCCACCATTTTTAACTATTCTGCCACTTTCCATTGCGTTTTTGAGATGAAGTTTGATTTGAGATTGATTGGAAAGGGCATTCATCTTCGAGTTTAGGAATCTATTTATGGAAAACAAGGTTGCGCCGCCTCTATGACCTATCTTAGAAATAGCTTTCAACACCAAATGTGAAGGTATACTTATGGATGGTAACTTGATAACGTTGTAGGATTTCGTTAGATTTTCGGAGAGGTCCATTGCTCAGAATTTCGTAGTTAATTTTGAATGACTATCTAAAATCTTGATGGAGACTATGGGTGCTGAATATCAGAATAAATTGCACAATTTGAAATCGACTATTTTTGTACTTTGGTTTCGTAGCGTGTCGTCATCTCTGTTGTCTTGGCTTTCAACAATCTTGTTTTCTTTTTTAAGCGTCCACGTAATTTGTATTTCTTTTTATGCACGTTTCTGAGTCTCGTTCTGGTCTTGAAATGAATATTTGCTGAAGGACTTTCAGGTGAAGTTGGTTGGGACTTGTTTTGAATAAATTATCACATTGTCGGATATATCAGAAAAAACATTTGATAAATTCTTTCGGAATTTAATGTATACATCGACTTTCTATGAAATGATTCAAATAAATATTTTTAATTAGAAGGTCGATGAATGTACAGGTGGAGGACAAAATAATACGAACACCTGTGAAATAATGAAAAATCTTTATTAATAGGGGGTTGGACCACCCTTTGACTGAAGTACAGATTTAATGCGACGTGGGATAGATGCATAAAGGTCATGGACAATATTTAAAGGAATATTAAGCCATTCCTCCTGCAGAACGGTCTCTAATTCCGAAAGTCTGGATGGAGGTGGAAATCGGGAACGAAGTTTGGACTCCAAATATTCCCATAAATGTTTAATAATATTCAAGTCCGGAGACTGAGGGGGCCAGGCGAGATGTTCAACTTCATCGTCATGCTCTTCGAACCATTCTTGAACACACCTAGCAGTGTGGATAGGGGCGTTGTCGTCTTGAAAAAGCGGTCGCTCTCCAGGGAATACAGTCTGGACATGATCCCCTAGAATGCTTAGATAGTGATTGGATGTGATCCTCCCATGCAGAATAAGTGGCCCAAGACCGCGCCAAGATATAGCACCCCATACCATAATGGAGCCACCCCCATGCTTCACAGTCGGCAAGAGGCATTCAGGATTAAACGCTTCTCTGGGCGTTCTCCAGACATAAACGCGTCCGGTCGTCTGAAATAGGGTGAATGACGATTCATCTGACCATATTACCTGTTGCCACTGCTGTGGGGACCAGTTTTTGTGATCTCTGCACCATTGGCATCGCTTGAAAGCATTAGTTGCTGTCACCAAGGGTTTACGAATTGCCACTCTGCCATAAATGTTCGCAGCATGAAGTTCCCTTTTGACAGTTTTTGTTGAAACGGGGTCCTGGAGATGACTGTTCATTTCGGATGTTTTCTCGGATAACGATTGCTTGTGCTTTCGGACTACTATGCGCTTCAAGACCCGTCTATCCCTATCAGCAAGCTTTGACTTTCGGCCATTGTTGTGCTTTGAAGACGTCGTCTTACCCTCTTTCGTGTACGCTGTCATAACGGCTGATACCGTACTCCTTGCAAACCCCAAAAGGTTTGCTGTTTCCGTAACCGATGCTCCACCTAAACGCGCTCCAACAATCATTCCTCTTTGGAACTCTGACAGGTCTGACATTTCAACTTATTACAGACAGTTCGATAGACGCATGCAACGCAGGTGACTGCTGTTGAGAGACTGATACCTTCCTCTTCACGCCCACTAGGTGGCAGACTTCTGTTGCAGGTGGCGCGGCTGTACTGCAGGTGTGAAATACGTCATACTTTTTCACAGGTGTTCGTATTATTTTGTCCTCCACCTGTATATTAATTACATCCTTGTGTCTTCTACCTCGTTAACAAAAGCTCTTTATTTACGAGTTAAGTATAAATTCTAAATTACATTACATATTTAAAAAAGAAACACATTTTTGATTAAAATAGCTTTTTCGTCATTTATAAAGGAACTTATATATCTGAATAAATTAACGTAAAATCTATTCATTATTCTCTTTTTGAATATTGCAGAAAAGGAACTATAATTTGGCTTCTTTTATTATTCGCAAGAAAAGCAGAAATAAAAATTATCACATGAAAACTTTTCATTTGGGAAAATTGTTAGATTAATTTTTCGAATTATTATTTTCAAAATAGTTATTCGCTTGATTTAGTGCATTTTTCACTGCTTCCAATGGGTTTTATTTTTTAATTGTTCAACATGGAAATTAAATAAATAAATCCATCCCCACTTAGGTTTATAGTGAAATAAAATACAAATCTGGCAAAGGCCATTACTTCTAAAGTTTCTCAAGGTTGACAGAAAGTTGTTTCAGCAAATTGCAGCCAAAGCTAATTTTAAACTTTCGATCAAAATTAATATAAAACTATAAAAGTTGCATTAATTCCGTTATATTTTTTTCAGATTTTGCTTGCACGTTTAAAAAAACTCCGATTACAAGAATTTAAAATTTTTTGGATCGAATCGAGCATTAAAATCTATTATAAATATCTGACTGGTACTTATTTTGGTGGATGTTTATATCTCAGAATTCAAAAGGGTTGATTCAAGTGTGAGACTTTCTAATAAACTAACTGTAGGTTGCAGTAGTGTTTTAATATTGGAACGTGCTTCCTGTAAGATTCTCAGACGTGCCATCACTTGGATTGTTTTTTGAATATTATTTCGCCAATTTGGCAATAGAATTTTTAAAAATCGAATTCCGAAACGATATTGCATGGCAGTTAATCAGTCAACGATAATCAGATCTTTAAAACGGCGTTGAACGTTATTTTAAAGTAACCCCGATATGTATTGTGAGAGCATTTGGGTAACAGAAAGTAAAATTCACGTCTACGGTTTGACTTCGTTGTTTGTTTATACTGAAAATTCCTTTCATAGAAGTACACCACAGTAATCAATCGTTAATTAAAATGAAGAAATACCATTACTTGTGTTGTGAATAAAATACCATTATGATTCAACTATAAATTAAAAAAAGTTTACAAAATGATTAGGCGTTTGGCTTAAATTAATTTTGATACGTTTTCTTTAAATCACTTTACATATTATTCCATCTTGGCGTATAGGAGAGGTTAAAAGCCACTCCTATAAGCCAAGATGGATCTGTGTCAGACAAGAGAGAGAGAGAGAGTTAAATTAGATTTAATATTAATCGAAACAGTTTTGACACACTTTATATATACGGCTGTTTCCTGATACAGAATAAGCCATATCCCATGTTTAAAGATTATGTAAATTTCAATCTATTGCGATAGATTCAGCTAATTAAATGCTTTTTACGAATGGACATGATATCGATTTATAATGTAAAGAGTTTTCAATGTCGATAAACAAAACCCCTAAACGAGGATTTTATTTCCAGTTATTCAATGCTCTTGCTCAGTTCTTGACAAAATTACTTTGAAACGTAAACAAGTAACGTCACTTCTGGAATGCGTACCGGAAACACGTTCTACCGCTAAAACACTAGCGCCATCTGCATTTGGATTTAAATAAAGCTTCTGATTTACCCTTTTACACGGAAAAAAGTGCGTTCGGCACATAACAATGTCCTGTTGACACATAACAATAATGAGGAAGTTTACTTTTATCTGAGTACATAATATTCTAATTTTGTGATAATAAGAGTTGTTAAGGGTACCAGATTTATTATGCGAACTCACAAAACAGTAATTCTGTAAATTCAATTCATTGTAAATCTATCATTTTGAGTTCATTTGCACTTCGTTCATATTATGTTAACTTAAATTCTTCGGCACAGTTTCCTTTCGTCAGTTCGAAATTTAAATCTGCAGTTCTATGCTTCTGTTGTTTAAGGGAACTATCCTCAATTTGGTAACTCGCTATGGGAGTAAATCTCTGCGATTTAATTTCCTAGCTTAGAATAGTGGAAATGGGAGAAAACTTTCACTATTTCATTTAGCTATTCGATTATTCAATCCTCCTCAATATAGTGTCATTACTCAAGTCGAAAATCATATTATTCCTTTAACTTCCATTCAAACCGTCCTCTACTTGAATGTTTCCTATTTTATTTTTAATACTTGTTTGAAGACATATTTCTTCTTGAAAATTTGTCCTCCTTTCCAACTCACATATCAGTACTGTTACCACAATTATCTTCTGATCATCTGCTCCAATTTCATCCTATTCCTATATCAAGGATGATTCGGTATTCTTTGGCGTCTGAACCTATTTTCGACTTCGCTCACATTTTCTTTCTGTGTTGATTTTGATTTTCAATTCTCATTGCTTTCTGTCATCAGACTGTTGAAAATTTTCATTAGAGAGGCCAGCTCTTCCATGTAGTTTTAACAATTTTATGCACCTCCGTAGCTCAAACCAGCCATACTTAAGCGAAGCGGTAAAATTGGGAAATGAATCCTGTAGCGGTTGATGTTATATTATTTATGTTCCTTTCTTGCCATTCGCCACTATACAAATAATGGAATTATGACGATTTCTGTTCCCCGTACGTTAATGAAAAATGTATACGTTTATAGATTATACGATGTTTCATACTATACCAAAGGCTAATTCAGAGCTTAAATACCCTGATGCTTAAACTTTCACCGTAAGATTATTTTTTTCTATGGCCGCCGAACCTTAAAACCCAAATACCTCAAATAACAATTTAAAAAACCTGTACTTTTCGCTATGCCGACGATTTTATATGATATATATACGTATATTCAGTGTAGGAATATTTTTGAAACCAAGACACAAATTCCACTGATTGCTTATTTATAAGTTACACTTATTTGATTATTAGTTGGGAGGTTAATAGTATGATTAAATTATCTCTCAATCTAGCTATGAAGTACTAAAAAAGCGACTTGAACTACCTCCAAACCAAGCAGTGAAGTACTCGAGAGTCGAAAATATATTGACGTTGTTAATATACACTACTGTTTGTGAAAATTGCAACACCATGTAAAAATTATGCAAATTAAACGAAACTCTCAGGAAATGCAAAACAGGTTAGGATATGCAAATGATTAGAATTACAAAGCGATCACGCATGTGTGGGTCGAGAAACACCCTCAAAACTTCCAAGTGAGTCGTGTATAAAAAGCACTGTAAAGGTGCGTTAAAATGTGTGTATGTCGTGAAAATGTGTAAATGTTACAAGTAGGAACCCCGGCAGTGGGCCACGCAATATGACGTCACCACAGGACGACAGACATTTCATCCACATGGCGGTGACGGACCGTACAGCGTTCTCTCGTTCGTTGGCACAACATTGGAGCACGTCTACAGGTGTGTCATTGTCTGCCCCCACGGCTCGTCGACGTCTGCTGCGCCATGGGCTACGTGCAAGGATTCCCTTGACGTTGAACCACCGACGCCTCCAGCTACAATGGGCTCACCAACACTGCCAATGGCGTGCCAATTGGCAACAAGTCGTCTTCTCAGATGAGTTCTGCTACAATCAGGACTATAACGATGGACGCGTACTCGTCAGACGCTACAGAGCTGAACTCCTTCTCCCGGAGTGTCTTATTCAGCGTCATGCTGGACGAACGCCTGGCGTTATGGTCTGGGGAGCTATTGGATATCATGGGCGATCCCACCTACTCCAAATTGTGGGGACCCTGAACAGCGGGCGCTACATCAGGGAAGTTTTGGAGCCCGAGATCTTACCCTTCCTGCAACGCATTCCCGGAGCTGTATTTCAGCAAGATAATGCCCGTCCACATGTTGTTCGGAATGTACAAGCATTCTTCAATGCACCACAGGTTCCACTTCTCCCATAGCCTGAACGTTCTCCGGAAATGTCGCCCATTGAGCATGGCTTAGATTACATCGGACGGCGACTCGCTCGTCGGGCAGAGAGTACGTCTGAACTTTAGCATCAGATAGAGGCCATCTGGAATGCCATCTCAGTATGACATTCAGAATCTGTATGATTCGATGCCACGACGTGTACAGGCTCTCATCGCAGAGCGTGGCGGCTGCACAAGATATTGATTTTCGGCATTATTTTTGTTTTATTGCTCTGTAAATTTGATCGTTTATTGAAACCACTATAAGTAATACGTGGAATAATTTCATTTATTTCTGATGATTCTTTCATAGTGTTGCAATTTTGACAAACAGTTGTCAACTGGACGAATCTGTGCATGGATGAATATTTGTCCCTCCATAGTCATCAAAGTTACGAATTTTAAATGTATTGCCCGATATTCAGCTACAGTTGATAACATAATTCTTCATATGATATTCAGCTATAGTAGAAACACAAATAATAACGCTCAATCGGGGCATACGTATTTGGAAAGCGTCAGTTCCATACCGTTTTCAGCCCCAATTTTTTAGCTGTTTCATTAGTTTCGGTGTTGCATGGATGTCTCTGGTGGGTGTATGAATTTTGAATAAATGTCTCTCAAGTATAGATGTCGCATGAGCACCTCTGGAATGTGTCACCGCTGAATAACTTGCGGGTGAGGTAATGATTTATTTGCAATGGAAATATAAATTTTATTTCAATCAAAACGATTAACTTACAATAACGTTATTTTTAAAAATACTCCCATTACTTTTCAATGTATTTGTTCCATCTTTGCACAAGATTTTTATGTCTTCAGATAACAACTGTACCTTATAATGAGTTGTTTTCTTCTGAAATAGTTGTTGAATTGTTCTATTGTCTTGCTTAGTTGATGGTGACGCAATTAGGTTTACTCGGAACTTTGTTAATGAAGCAAATGCCAGGCACTTTATGTCATTTGCCATCTGGCTACCCCCAATACTTCGCCATTCACTAAACTTTTTAAGTGCAATGTACGCGTCTAAGTGTTGATTCTTCATAGGTTGCCTACTATTACATAAAATACAGTCAGAAGAGTCAGCAATATTGCAATAAAATAAGTGCATGAAGACAGTAATGCTCAGTCAGGAAACGAAACTCAGCAACTGAAACCTTCCTTGGAGAGACTGGGACGACGTCGCTGGTGCAAAAAAGGCATTTCCAAGATTTATCCTTGTGACCACATCGACTAGTCTTTCTTTTAGGCCGTGTTTGAACTATCTTTTATCCAAAGTTTCGAAGTGTGAAAATAGAATTTAATGGCTTTGTGATGATCTTTGTTTCTTTTTGGCTAGATAGTCCGCTCTCTCATTTTCAGGTACGTCACAATGAACCGGGAGCATCGATCTTAAAATGAAATAGACGGAGCATGAGCCCAAAGATTCATGCCATTTCTTCCAGTTGTTTGGTTTGAAGATCTGTCACGTGGTTGTGGGTAAAAGCATGAATCCTAAATTATTGACTGGTTAAAGTGATTATCCATGATCAAAAACAGTAGTCTGCACTTCCATAGCCAATCGGCTAAGTCGATTTGTGATGTATCCTTCAGAGATCTTACGACAGCGACTCCGCCCACATAATCATTTATTTCATTAGAAGGTCGATGGAGCCGGGCATTGACATTTTAGGAAATAGACAAAACATGTAGGCAGAGTCGCTGTCGTAAGATATCTGAAGGTTAAATCACGTGTGCTTACGAATCGCTTAGCCGATTGACTATCGAAAAGGCAGACTAGTGTTTTTGATCAAGGTGGATAATCAATTTAACCATTCAGTAATTTAGGTAGGATTCATATTTTCCCCCACAACCACGTGACAGGTCTTCAAACCGATCGAGCTGTAGAAATTACATAAAGCTGCACGCACATGCTCAGTCCATTTTATTAGAAGATCGATAGAGCCGGGATAAATTGAAGCACCAACACATCAACTTGAACAGTTTTTCTTGGGTTGGATTGGATTGGATTTGTAATTTTATAGAGCAAGGTCCTAAGCACACACACACACACAGGACAAGCTGCGCCACCTTTTTCCTTGGGATAATCATCCAGCATTCCATTGCAAGACTCGAAGTGTGTTTGAGAAGCTTTGAAAAAGAGGTACAGATGTATCTAACGCCTCGTCTGGTGATAACGGTCTTGGCACGTTATTTGGCGCACTTTTTATGCCCCCCCCCCAAGGAAAGAAATCTTAGAATTTTTTCCTTTTATATTTATAAAAATATAACATCTTTATAAATCTTTCCGCTTTCAGAGGTTGCCATAAAAACTGGAATAACCCTAATAAAGATGGGTTACCACCTGCCATAACTCGATACTAAAAGTGCGCCAAGAGCGTTTACTATCAGACGAGGCGCTAGATACATCTGTACCGAAAAAGACGTTCTTTCTAAAGTAAGCAATGCCAAATATAATATCAGTAAAGACAGCAGTATTACGCAGCAAAAACCATTGCAGATTTAGCGTAATCCAAGGTGTACCACATGGAGTACTATATTACTCACGAATCAGAAAGTTGTTAGATTGATGCTACAACTGTAAGCTGGAATGCTTGGATCGATCATTTGCTTTGCCTGTTTGTATTTTTCCAAATGCATACTCATGTGAAACACGATATTCTTCACTTTCAATTTCAGTTAGGAAAAGTACTAAATCCATTATTTTATTGTTCATATGAATATTATAGATTATTCAGTACCAACTTCACTCGATTTAGTTAAGACCAGTACTAAGTTTTAAAATTTCTGAAAGGAGACCTCATTAAACGGTGTTATTCTGTGAAGTAACAGCTAACGTAAACGCTCTTAGATAAAAGTTAAGCCTTACTCGACTCAGAAAGATTAATGAGGATATGTTAATAACTATTTCTAAAGATGTCCACTTACGCCGCTATTAATACATTAACGGTTTTCTTGATACCTTTTCCTTCCTCAACTATTCTTTAACCCTCTGAGTGGCTTCGACGAGATATTTCGTCCATTAAGATCTGGGAAATTTTGCTAATGACGAGATGCCTCGTCATTTAAATATTGCCGATTTTTTTGTGATGGCGAAATCAAGATCTGGTCAGTTTTTTTCTAATGACAAGATATCTTATAGATATCTGGTCAGTTTTTTTCTAATGACAAGATATCTTATAGATATCTGGTCAGTTTTTTTCTAATGACAAGATATCTCCTTATAGATATCTGGTCAGGTTTACTAATGAAGAGTGACCTCGTCGAGGCAACCACGAGGAGGGTTAAGAGTAGGTAAGTGCTTTGTCTCTAGGTTTTAATGAGAAAATCAAGTATTAAAATTTATTGTTTTCAATTTGCTTTTAAGTATGACGAATTCCTCAAACAACTAAAATCTTAAGCAAACAAATCAGATTCCTTTAAATTTAATTTAGAAAGTTATGATCTGTCTATCAAACATCCGGCCTCAGGATTTGATGGATCAAGCATCTATCGAACTTTTCATAAAGTTATATATTTCGTAAATTTATACTACGTGATTGTACTGTATCTTACTCTACTTATGTTAAAACCATAGAATCCTAAATCCCTTCACTATCCAAATCAGGTTTTTACAGCAAATTTATATAAACAAAAATCGTTTTAATCACAATCGATATTTTGTGGATGTCATCAAACTATTAAATAACCATATGAAACAGGCGGCATAAGTGAACTTCCGTTTGTGTTTAGAAATGACTCGATTCCGTTTATTATTCCGTATCGGCAATTTTGAAATATTTCTAAAATGAAAACGGGATAGCATACACTGAAATTCCATAAAAAGTGATTCACCAGTTTAATACTTGATAGGCCTCCCACGAATCCGTAGAACTGCAGATATACGACGGCGCATGGACTCCACGAACTTTCGAGAGTATTCTGTAGGCATTGAATAACATATTTCCAGCAGTGACCCGCAATTCTGTTGTATTCCGAGGTGTAGGAATTTTGTGCTCCACAGCTCGTTGCATGTCATCCCGAATGTGTTTTCTATAACGTTAAGATATGGTGACTGAAGTGGGAATGACAAGATCTCAAACTCAGATGAGTGTTCTTCTAATCATAATTTGACGTGTCAAAGACTTGTGTGGCTACGCTATGGTCCTGTTGCAAAAGTTCAAACCCATCAGAGTGAACTCAGGACATCAACGGGTGTAAAGACAGAAAGGATGAACACATAGCATTCACCTGCCACAGACGTTTGTAAACATACTAGGGGTTGAACTGAATACCAGCTAAAATGTATTCAGGATAAAATAACTAAAACTACGGAGTCTCATCACCAGCCTGTACAATTACCTGTTGATATGCGGGATCCATGGCTTCAGAGATTTTTCGTCTCACACGGATGCTTCCATCTGCCCGAAGCAGTTGTAAACGTGACTCGTCAGACAAGGTTACTCGTTTCCTGTCATTAAGTTTCCAATAGTTGTGTTCGCGAGCACAAGTGAGGCGTATAGCTGTGTGTCGAGTATTCATCAAGGGTACTCGAATTGAGTGTCGACTCCTAAAGCCCATATCTTTGATGGAACATTGCACAGTCCACACACCGATATTTTTTGAGGGCCTAGCTTTAAATTCCGATGGTATTCGAGGTAGTGTTGTACGCATATCGTGTGAAACGGTTCTTGCCAGACGACGCTAGCCACGTTCACCCAAAGCCTTTTTCCGGCCACACTACTGTCATAAGTTACATGTTTTCCCAGAGTTCTTGAAGTTTCAGTTCGTGAAAATCCGAACTTATTCCTCCGAAATGCTATGATCCATTTCACGAGCTCCAACTATTGAAATGTGTTGAAAATAGCTTAAGTCGTGATAACTTGCCATCATCACGGCGTAAACAGGTCTAGATGCTTCCAACAAATGTCTATCGATTTATATATACACTAGCAGAAAACCATGACCTTGCATAGGTGGCGTCGCTATGTATTTTCCATAGGCTCGTCTGTACCAGTTTTTCTGGCACCAGTATATATAAGTGATTTTAATCATAGTGTTCTATAGCTACCATTTTGTGTAAGATCCATAGTAATTTACCATTATGTTGAGCTCTGAAACTTGATTAATATATAATCACCAACTACTTACACATTGTATACAAATTTTGTAACATGTCATTAATGTAAAAGGATTTCAAACTTAAACGTTGCATCAATTTTCACTCCATTTCCTGATGTAATTAATCAATGCTAGTTATTAAATGATTATTATGGAATTATACAATTATCGATTTGCGCAATGAACTTGTATATTAATGCTCGTTAGCCAACCATAACAAGAGTTGCTTAACATTATACGGTGGACTAGTGTGACTTTTATTCAATATTATATATGAAATGCTACAGATATTTCTTTGCCATTACAGAAACTCTTATAGCAATACATCCCAAAGTGTTAATTTATTCGTTTAAATATAAGTTCAAAATAATTTATTAATTTATATTTAAATCTTCATTAATTTTGATTACCGGTCATTATAAGAGTAACTGAATTGCTAGATTTAAGAAATAGGGAATACTCTGTGTTTTCGGATTGTTTGTCTAAGTAGTAAATGCAGTTAAAATATTATATATAACATATATTGGTGAAACATTTGAGATGTTTCCGGAATGTTCATGTAATTCTGCAAATAATATTTTATGTACTGTTTCCTGACCTAAAATATTTTTGTTTTTATGCGATCAATGTTATGTATATTTGAAAACTGTCGCCAAATTCTTGTAGAACCAAAATTATTGAGACGGAGTATAACATTTGGTTCTTTTAGATCGATGCATTGTAACTAAATACAACATTTTGACTCACTGAAAATATGATTCTCCAAAGAGTGAGACATTTTTATATTTTTCCATTATATGTATCAAGAATATTCTAGGTTGGTCTTTAAAAGGAATTCGTAAAATCCGTTATTTATTAAACAGTTTGAAAGGTTAGCTTACAAGAAATGTTTTGTTTCATACATGCGGGTTTTCAACTTTTTCATATCTTATGTGCCAAGTGATTAATTCAATACTTTTCAACAAAATATTATTACAAGAAGCGAAATTATAATTTTAATAAAATAGGCTTTATCTATGGAATAAATAATTTTAAGTCATAAAAATATTAACTTAATGCTACTTTTGCAAGTCCTGTTTCTATGGCAATACGAATTTTGTAGGATATTTTACCATTTAATTAATTTTATTCAGTCTTTTGTTCTGAATTTATAATTGATGATATAATTAAAATATGAATTTGTGAAACTATTGCATTCTAAAAGTAATCGATTCAATTATCTATTGATTTTGCGCTAAATCAAAGTACTGTAATCTCTTTCGATTTGCTTTTATGTTCATTACATCACACCATTCAAACAGCCATAACATAATCACTCATTTATGCACTTACTAGGGGACTCCAGCCCCCTGCTCGCTTTCTCTCCCCAACCCCCAGGAACTGCTAACGCAGTTCTTTTCGGATCGCTCCGCGATCCAAGCTCGCTTCGCTCGCTCACCGTGTACTCGACCATTTTAGTCTAGTAGGTGAGTAGTTTTTCTGTTTGTGGCAGATTCTTGACAATATAAATATTCAGCATGAAAAATAAATTATCTAAGAGATGCAAATTTCAATAAATTACCATGCAAAGCAGTTTATAATTTTTTATACAAATTATCATGCAATAAGTATGGATGACCAACTCCCTAATTTCAGGAAACTTCTACATTTTCAACCTCTAATGCATATGGACATGACATGGATTGTTGATAACATAAAAAAGGAATTGTCTAAAAGCATGCATATGCATATTAAAAAAAAGCAAAAAATACACCTGGCAATCAATCACAGAAAACTTCCTCATAAACGCAATTAAATATTTCACAGTTGGGAGCTACTACAGAAACTGATTCGAAAGATCGTGCTCTTGATAAACCAACATAGAGTTGTCCATGACTGAATACAAGTTCATTGAGCACCAAACATATCTTTTCAAATGTTTGGCCTTGCGACTTATTAATTGTCATTGAAAAGGCTAAACGAATAGGAAATTGCATACGTTTAAATTTGAAAGGCATGCTAGTCTGAGATGGAATCGGGGATTCCATCTCAGTTAGCATGTTTTGCTGTAATGTTTTGCTGTAATTTTGAATAATGTTAAGAATAATAATTTGAATAATGTCTCAGAATAATGTTTTGCTGTAATTTTGTGGCAATAAGACGTGTGCCATTGCATAATCCTTTAGAAGGAGCTAAATTTCTTAACAGCAGTATAATGCAATCCGTTTTCAACTTTAACTCATATGGAGGTATACCTGTTGTTGTCAAAGAATTTAAAAATTCTTCAGGATCTTCACTGATGACCATATCAACTGCTTTGTAAGTAGTTTCATTTGCTAGGATATATTCCAGCACTTTATTGTTGATTTCCATGGATCGCTCATTGGTAACAGTAAGGATGACTCGACCTTTAAGCTCCTGTGGGGTCACACTGGAAAAATCTGTGTCACTGTACAATTGCTGTATAGGGTGTTGTATTGAAGGGTAGCATTGCAAAGGTAACTTAATCGTTGAGCCACTTTTTTCTCTCCAATGAACAACCAAACACCACAATCCCTTTCAGATTCAAGGGCACGCATATTTTTTGTCAGATCTAATGGAATTTCAACTAAAGATAGTCTTTTTGTAATATCTGGAGATGTTGCATTAAGCCTTGAAAATTCTGGTCCCTTCCACCAAAGTTCGGATCGGAAAGCTCCATTGCTACCAGGGTTCTCACATCCAGTCCTCGGGAAACCATATCGACCGGGTTGCACTCCGATGGAACATGTTGCCACTTCAAATCCTTGGATAGTCGCTGAATTTCAGATATTCTGTTGCTGACAAAGGTTTTAATCAAGTTTGCAGGAGTACCAATCCAGGCTAGAGCTATGGTAGAGTCAGACCATAATTGCACAGTCTACCTTTAGTCTTAGAGCCGCTAAGACCTTGTGAATCAGCTTCGCTAAAAGAAGACACGCTGATAATTCAAGTTGCGTGATAGTCATGACCTTCGTTGAAGCCACTCGTGATTTTACTGCTCAGGAGTTGACTGGTTACTTCGTTTGTCTAGGACACAGTTTGAATATACATTGCTACACCGTAAGCCCTTGAGGATGCATCAGCGAAGCCGTGCAACACGACAAACTTGACATCAGCCTTCATAAAGCATCTTGGTCCCTTGTTTGACTCTAAGTAAGGTAATGTCCCAATGAAGTTCTACCATTGTTGAGAAACATCTGGAGGTACTTTTAAGTTCCATTCCAATTTCAACAACCACAACTGTTCCATGAAAATTTTAGCCTTGGCAATTACAGGTCCAAGAAGATCAAGGGGGTCGTAAATACATGCAATTTTAGAAAGTGCGTCTCTTTTGGTAGAACTGCGATTGGTACTGATGTTGACTTTGTACGTAAACATATCACTTGTAGACTGTTCCATAACATACCTAATGTTTTAACTATTATTTCTTCAGCATTTCGATCAAATGGAAATACTTGAGGTTCCGAGGATTGAGTCTTGTTAGTACACCACTTGTGTAAGGCATCCCACTTGTTAAGTCCTAATTAACACAACTCCTTTCTGAAGGAGTTGTGTTAATTAGAACTTAAGCAATTAAAATTCCTTTAGGTCTGATGAACCAGAGAGACAATCATCCATATAAAACTCTCGAAGCACAATCCTTTAAACTAAGGGAAAGTTAACTTTCTCATTTAAGACAAGTTGTTACAAAGTTTTCGTTGCTAAGTACGGAGCGCAAGCGGTGCCGTATGTGACGGTTCTCAACTGATAAACCTTAATCGGCGACGATTGACTGTCCTTCCACAGGATTTTTTGAAGCTTCAATTGCGAAGGATTTAATTCTATCATTCTAAAATCTGCTTTATGTCAGCAGTGAAAACATGAATGTGTTTTCTGAATCTTACTAAGACAGAGAAAAGGTCTTCTTGAAGTACCCCTCCCTTATATAAATCATTTAAAGATTAATCGTTGTTTTGGCGCTGGCGTCGAATATTACACGTAATTTAGTCGTTTTTGAGGATGATAATATTCCATGGTGTAGAAGAAAGTCTACCCCATTCAAATATTTATTTTCCCTTATTTCTTCCATGTGGTGCAAAAGTTCATATTCGTTAAGAAATTCTGTGTACAGTTCTTTCATGGCAGGATCACGTTCTAAACGCTTAAATTATCTAACCTTTTAGAAGCGATTTCCTTGGAATTTCGTAACATGGTTTCAGAGAATTCTGGCTTGAATGGCATCTTTACCACATACCTGCCATCCGAATTCCTGGAATGCGTTCTTTCGAAGTGCTCATTACAGTAATTTAATTCTTCACTATTGCAGGTTTTTAAATTTTCAACATCTTCAATTTCCCAGAAAGATGTCAGGGTTTTATTTAGAGCTTCTAAATTTGTAGACAAAAAGCAGTGTTTTGCTGTATTATTTGAATTATTATCCGAAATAGTACCCGAGACGAGGTATACAAAACAGCTTGACTGTAGAAACACTTTTTCTCCTAAATTTATCATATCTGCCTTTAAGAAATCAAAGAATAATTCTGCACCCAATAGAACATCGATTTTTTGCGGGGTAAAAGAACTTCGGATGTGCGTGATGTATATTTCTTGGAATATTCAAATGAGAAATATTAATCTCCTTAGAAGGAGTAAAGTCTGTATTTTGGAATAATTAACAGGTCAATTTCCCATTGTGCATCATCATTTTGATTTGATAAGCGAGCTTTGACTTTCGATTTTACATTCAACGCTGAATCATTTAATCCGTTAATAAGAATATTTATATTTTGTTTTTAAAACCCAAAGCTTCTGCACCTCTTACAGTATGAAAGATGATTCAAACGCAGAATCGTGAATCGCGCGAAAATGTCTTTTTATTGCATTAAAATCGCTGATAAAGATCAACGCAGTATTTATCGAAACTCTATTATTTCCGTTTGAAAAAAGAAAGACGAGCATTTTCTGACACTTGTGTTTTGAAAGCTGCGGGCATATTTTAACTTTGTTGTTTTCGTTCTTCGTCCGACGAAATGTCTGGATTGGACAAAGCGTCGAACTGATTGGCCTGTCTAGCGTTAGCGACTGGGAAGAAAATCTATGCAACAATGTGTGGTGACTAAATTTCCCACAAACGAAACAAGAACTTTTCCAATTGCACTGAGATAATACATGAAAATCACTTAAACAATTGAGACTAAGTTTATGTTTCTTAACCAAATTCAGTCTGTCAGGCAATTTCATATTTTTAAATAGATCACAATGATATAATTGATGTATTTGGTTTTTTACAAGCCATGCACATTCTAGGCGTTTTGTTAGATTTCACGATGAGAGATTTCGATCGTTCTGGATTAAACTTAGATGCAATATTGACATCAATGCTATTTAGAATTTGACATCTTCTTTCTAAGAAATCCAAAAATGCATCAAAACTCGGACAGAAATTGAATTTTTCGGACAGAGCAGGATTATTAATTAGAGTATTAAATTGACTCTTAAACATATTCCACTCTTTAAATTTCTCACTAAATGTTGGAAGTGGGATTTTGGGGAATTTTATCAAAGCTCTTTTGGGATGTCCATCCGCTAGTGAATTTGAAGAATCATTAGAAACACTTTCAAAGTTTTGATTTGATACTTCCATTTTAGAATGAATTTTATTAATAGAGCTTTCGAGACTTACCTCTATCTTCTGAATCTCGTCGTCGATCTGCGATAGAATCTATTCTGTAACTTCGAAGTCTTTTTCGCTTACACTATTGCCATAGTCATTCTTTAGCGAATCAAATTTAGCTTCAATTTTCCCGATAACTTCCAGCTGAACTTTCAATTCTGCGATATTCAGCGTGTTGTCAGTCTTTGAAACCTTAGTTATTTGTGCGCGAATGTCGCCTTCTATTTAGCGTTGTAATGAACGCTGTCTGTCATTTTTATTATCGTTTTGCGAAAAATTGTAAATTTATAATATTTATAGCGCTGGTTTACTACCTCCGGGTCGCTAGGACCAAAATGTGCATAGGTTTAACGATTGCAAAAGCCGTTGACTGTATTATAACGCAACATTTATTTTCGATTAGCATGCGTCTGTTGCGAGCGCCGTCGAGTCACAAACTCTTCTCGTTCTTTCTAAAAAGGTTCATGGGGTGGCCAAATGGTGCCACGGGGGATGATGCTCCTTCGCCAAGGCGAAAGTTACAAACACGGAATAGACCATATTCGGTGAGACTCCTATTTTGGGATATGACAAGATTTCTTTTAATAAGGTACTCGGAGAACAATTGTTAAAACTTTGTCGTCCGTGAACAATTGTAAAACATGATAACATAGCCAAGCAAAGTTGAAATCTTATTTTCCAGATTTTTCACCACAATTTCCTCATCTTCTCTTCGCTAATCATAACCAAGTAAATGAAGTAATCCATGCACTAACATATCGTATCCCGGCTGCAATACCGCCATAAGTCAAAAAAAGCTTTTATGCATATAAAGATTGCAAAAACCGGTTTTCTTCATGCTGCAAAACTACCATAACTAAGTTAAAAAGAAATTTCATTGAAATAATGATGAGAGATCCCTGATTTAGGCTTTTCAATGTCATGTTAAAACTTTCAAAAGCGCTCCTGTAAAATTATGCATTTTTGACTTATGGCGGTATTGCAGCCGGGATGCGATATGAGGAATATGAGTATCTGTACTGATAACTCATTCGAAAGTAAGTAGGTCAAAATGGCTGGTTCCCCCACCTACTTACTATAGTTTATCAGGCTGATGTGAAATTACTAGGTATACTTATGAAGCAATTGTTTTTATTGGTCATAGGGAAATAATCTAATGATTTATCGTGGATAAATCCTGGTTCATGTTACAAATAGGTTAATATTTAGCCAATTAACTACATTGCGTTGGTATGAACGATGGAGCTTGAATATTATGTTGGAAATTGTAAAGAGCATTATTTAAGTATATTCATTTCTTATTTCGAGATAACTATTCAATGTAACCAGCATTGAAACCATCTAGAACGTTGTTTTGTAATATTATTTTTGTTTCTGAGAGATTCTAATTCAATATACTAATTACCGGCCATGGTTAAAATATTGTTTTGTAATATATTTTTCTTCTGGTAGATAACAATTCAATACAAGTGGCATCAATGTTTGGAATATTGATGCGTTATTTCTACATATCGCCTGCTTACAAGTGAAACACACAAAGTCAAAAATCAAGTTCTGAGAAAGCGAAGGAGAAAAAATTCTACTGATTGAGCGTATTTCACTAAGTGTATTTCTCAAGATGAATTATAGCCTTCATGAAAAGAAAAATGACTTGGTGATCTTCATCAGTCTAAAGATCAGCACATTCTGGTCTAAAAAAGCTAAGAAACTAATATCTTGAAAATTTTCAGTGTGTTTCACTGTAAGACAACGATATATTCCTCATTTTGTATTTAACTAAAAGGTTGAAACAACTATCATCACTGACAATCATCTTTTCACAAAACTTACTTAAAAATTGCTTATGTAATCTTAAAAAGCGGTAATATGGTATTTTAATGCTATCCAATTAAAACGGCCCTTGTACAAAATCATAAAGGGGTTTATTTTTGTATATACTTAAAAAGAAAAAGTACTTAATATAAAATATAAAGGGTGGATTCATATACGCAAAGGGCAGTATAACATTTTGCATGTCTTGGTAAACATATAAAAAATGAAATTTGAATTCACATGCCATTTACTTTTTAGACACCTTTTTTGACGTATATTCATTGAAAATTCATTCTATACTTTACACTTTATTGATCCATTCAACAAGCATTCAGCTTATTCTTGATAGAGAGCGAGTGTTTATTTCCCAGAAAATTAATAAACACTTGAATGGAAATTTGAAGCTTTATTGACCACAGAATAATGAAGGATTTCGTTCCCTTCAAATTGATTGGAGCTTATATGATATAACGCCAAAGTTTAATTACTTTCGCTGGATGACCTCCATGAGCCCTTGAAATAGGGATTTGTGTCATGTTTAGAACTTGGCTAACTTTATTTAATATTACGTACTCGTAATTGACTGGCATGAAGTTTATTTTTAAAATTGGCATGTTCTTGTTCTTTATGAAATCAGTTAGTTATAAGTTTTTGAAAATAATTTCGTATCCTGGCTTTTAGTAATTATTAATTTTCAAAAGCTACTTATTACAACTTTTTCAAACTTTCCTGTAGCTCTTTTAAGAAAAATCATAACTTAAAATTACGAAGTGGTGCTATGTTGATCTAATCTTACTTCATTTTTAGCTAAAATGGTTATATTGACTTTATAAGTGACTAGGATGACAATCCGTAAATATTTAACTCTATTCTAGATTTGGAGATAAGAAACACGAAGACAAGTTCCATCATACTGCAAAGTTTAGCAACCAAATTAATACGCAAACGGACTCAAAGTCCGTTAATGTGTATATGTTATCGTGAAAGACCGAAATTGGAGAATGTCGACCCTCACCGGTGTATGTCGACAATCACAGATATGCTCTGGTGGAGGTCGAAAAGAGAGGAGCCGAGGTTTTTTTTCCGATACCCTAATTTATACTGAATGGATACTGCAGTGAATCGTGATCTTTTTCTTGAAAAGTTAAATGCATTAATTGCGGGTAAACGAGAAGACAATTGTTTTTATTTTTCTCAAGAAAAGTACTCTAAAATACTTTCTGAAATGTTACGAACCTCACAAAAACAATTTCCTCCTGCTCAAATTGGTGATACTGTACGAATACAAGTCCCTGATGTCGACCGTGGTCGTACAGATAGCCGAAATGTGTTAGCGGTTGTTGGAATAGAAGACTCCGACTTCTATAAACTGGCAAATAAAAATGGTACCCTCAGGCAGCTTTACACACGTAATCAGTTCGTAATTTGTAAAGAAAAGTTACTTTCCATAGATGAGATTTCTTTTCAAGAAATGTCGCTGAGAGAAGCAGCTGCAGCTAATTCGAGAAGCGGGGGGCAAGGCTATACACGCTGTCATTGCAAAAGGAAGTGTTCCACAAATAAATGCAGTTGTAAAAGCAAGGGACTCTTGGGCAATTCAAAGTGTCATAATAGTTTAAGTTGTTGCAATAAATAAGATTTGAATCACATAATTAAGTAAGTTTTTTATTACTATTATTTTCTTTTCTCATTTAGAATGTACTGTTTGTTTTAAGTTCTTGGTCACTCCTCTCAGAAAGAGAGGCGAAAAAGTTACGTCACCCTTGTGACGTTTTATCGCGACTGTCAACATTCACCATTAGTGCATGGTGAATGTCGACATTTGCCGGTGTAAGTCAGAAATAAGGGTATTTAGCAAATATTTCGGACATACACCAAGCGACTATGTGAATGTTGACATTCACCGGTGAAAATCGACATTCTCCAGATTTCGGTCTTTCACTGTAACATATATATGCAAACGGACTTAAAGTCTCTTGGCCATAGAAACACATTGAGAATTAATTAAACCTCCTGGTGGTTGCTTCGACGAGGCACCTCGTCATTAGAAAAACCATTGACAGATCTTGATGGACGAAATATCTCGTTATTAGAAAAATCACTAGCAGATCTTGATGGACGTGATATCTCGTCATTGGAAAAACCACTAACAGATCTTGTTGGACGAGATATCTCGTCATTAGAAAAACCACTACCAGATCTTGATGGACGAGATATCTCGTCATTAGAAAAACATGAGCAGATCTTGATTGACGATATATCTCGTCATTAGAAAAACCACTAGCAGATCTTGATGGACGAAATATCTCGTCATTAGAAGAAACATTAGCAGATCTTGATGGACGAGGTATCTCGTCATTAGTAAACCACTAGCAGATCTCGATGGACGAGATATCTCGTCATTGGAAAAACCACTAGCAGATCTTGTTGGACGAGATTTCTCGTCATTAGAAAAAACATTAGCAGATCTTGATAGACGAGACATCTCGTCAATAAAAAACTAACCATATCCTGATCTTGTCTTCATAAAAAAATCGGTAATATATTCGCGACGAGATATGTTGTCTCATTAGGAAAATTGGTCAGATCTCGGTGGATCGTTGTAGCCACTTGGAGAGTTAAGAAAGTATTCAATTATGTAGAAGCTTAGCTAAGATAGGGGGCAACAGGGATGGTAGTCCTGGGTGCCAATCTCTAAAGGGGTGGCATTTCAGAAATATTTTAATTAAATGTTTCGTGTTTCTTCTTAGCCTTTTTTAATAATTTTAAGTAGAACTTCGTTACTGCATATCACAGTGGTATGCGCGTAAAGTGAATGCCTTCATGCACTGCATTTTAAGACTACAAAAGCTTAAAAGAGCCAATTTTTCCTTTCATGTAGCCCCTTTATTTTATGTAATTAAGTAAAGATAGAAGAGACAAAGAAATGAAATTATTTTCTCCAAAGCACCTACAGACCACAAAGCAATACAGGAAGCGTCCTTCCTTACTAACTGTCCTGAACTAATTGGATCCAAAAATCAATATTGTGTATGTACAATAATTTACTAACAATATTATTATGATACTATTTAGTATTTTTCAATCTAATCATTAAAGTAATTTAGTTTATCAGCATTTTAAATACGTAAAGTTTATTTTGGTCAGAGTACGGAAAAAATTATTTGCTTCATGTTTTGGCCTCTGAAATCATGCATTGAACATTATATTATAAAAACCACGATTATTCATATCAATATGCTGCTGATTATGTTAATGAGTAAATTGTATACCTGCCTCTAATGGTGCATTTATGAATTGTTTGGTATTAATATTTGAGCTTCCATGAACAAATAAACCTCCTGGTGTGGATGTATTGACGAAGTATTTCGTCATTAGCAAAACTGACCAGATCTTGATGGACGAGATATATCGTCATTATAAAAAAACTAACCAGATCTTGATCTTAGCCCACAAAAATCGACAGTATATTGAGGATGAGATATCTTGTCGTTAGCAAAATTGGTCAGAGCTTGATGGACGATTTTTAGTGATTCTGATTTATCTGTATCTAGGGTGTTTGAAGTTGTTACTGTAGTCGAGGCAGTTTAGGTAAAAAAATTGCTTTCATTTGAAGAATAAATAATTTAAGTGACTTACTCTGAAAGAGTATTTCTGAATACCGAAAAGTCTAGCTAAAGAAATGATCATATGGGAATAGTACAGAAATTCATAAATAGTCCTCGAACATTATGGGAAGACACAAGATCTAAGAGCTTTTCAAGCTATTTTCCCATTGGGTCTTGATAGATCAGTTATTTATTAACGTGACTATGTTCCCTATTAATAAGATACCGACAGAAAAAGAGCTTATGAATTAAATGTAACGAAGGAAAGTTTGCAACTACATCAATGTCTGTATTATTAAAAAATGTGCTAAGATTTTAATGATACTACTGTATGTATTTGTCTTTTTTATTCATTGGGGAGACCCATTTTCGAATATGATTACGCTGCAAAGCGTCTAATAAATGTTGACTGCACCTTGAAAGAATAAAAAATACATGTTAGTAATACATTTCCTTAAAGTCTGGAGTTAATAACAAATATTTAACGAATATTTATAGATATTGTTTTACAAAATGTCCTCTTTTGCAAACTGAACGTTCTTTGTAATTTAAATTATTTATAATTTACTGCATAATCATATTATTGCCCAAGATTTCTTAATGAGATAAATATTCATGTACTTAAAAATATTCTTAAAATATATCGCTTTTGAAGAAACATTTTATCTCAATAGTTATTTTAAAAATCAACCAAATTTCTAATTTATGAAGACTATATAGTAGTGTGCCACCAAACTTATTTTTTATAGTTTAAAAACTAAAATTGTATTGTTTCAATTTTATAGCACTTATTCTACCTAGCAAAAAACACGATTAAGCTAACGTTTTTTTCTACATTAGATTACCTACCAGCAAAAATAGCAACTATTTTCATGAGCCAATGCTCATGAAAATAGTTGACAAGCATAGTAGTAAGACACTTATAGTAGGAAGATGTATTAGTTCAATTGCGATATATTCGTGTATTAGCTATCCATATTATGATATTTGAAAGTGCGCAAGCGATAGTATAGGTGTGTGACTATTTACTGAATAATGCCATTGACTTCAAATGAGTGAATAATGAAAATCTTAACCATAAAGGTGGTCAAACTAAAAGCTTCAAAAATGACTAATAAAGATAAAACAAGGTGATATAAAATTGGTCTATTTGTATTGACGTAGAACAAAACGTCCGCCATTATCAGGATTAAAATGAATACTAGGAAAAACTCGATTTTAAATATTTTCTTTGATTAGAAATCAAGTCCTTCCCGGTCACTTGTAAAAGTATGGAAGCGCTAATATCATTCATTAGAGTGTCATATAAGATAAAAATTGATAAGGCTTCTCTGATGTCCAAGAAGACAGTGAACTTTTAAAACAAACTTTTGCGGTCATTATCCGATTGTTATAAAATTTGCAAAGATTGTTTGTTTCCACAAAAAGCCTGTAAAGTTTGATCTAAAGTTATTAAATTGTGCAGATATTACATAAAACGTGATCCAAAATTTTGATAAATTAGAAAAAATGATAGGGTTCCACGCATATAAATTTGCTGTGCATTGTCAATATTTTAGTTCACATAATAATTTGTACAAATGTAAATCAAATTAATTCCATTTGGTAAGTGTATCACTCAACGGTAAAGCAAAAAATGTTTGTAGCTCAGCACCTAAAAATATGCAAAAAAGCATATTTTTAGGTAAACCGAAATTTCAAAATTTCGAAGCATGATGTATTTTTCGTTTGCACTTAAATGTATTTTTGAATTATCAAAAAGCCATGTTAAGGAAATCTATGAAAACCACAAGAGCAGGGATCATTTTCAAATCAGAAAAATATCAAAAAATCTCAATCAAAGAAAAAGGCGTTTCAGTAGTAGACACTATATTTATCTAATGCATTATTTATGTTGTATATGTAATTTCGTCAAAAACCGATCGTAATTGAAAAATTATTTTGCTATCCACAGCATTTGAAACGAATTCCTTTTTAACTCTAAAATTTAAAAATTGATTTTTCTATCAATCTTATATTTTTTATTTAAGGTAAAAATATATGTACACTAGAAATCCCCAAAATCAACAAGAAGATCGATTTTTTTATTGCTTCAAAATATTTTCAAACTCCTTAGCTTACAAACGATACTAATACCTTGTAAATATCCGGAATATTTTTCTAGCTACAAGGGTTTTTCGTTAGATACTATCACCATGTACAAACATGTTTCCAAAACTTTAAACTCAATTTCTGAAGAACTGTTTTTGCAGTAAGATGTTTCGTTCAAGCGGTCATAAAGCAACAATGAATTGATCTTTTATAATTATTTTTGTAAAATTATAATCTATATTATACAGTGGATGTTTTGACCTTCAATCAGAGTTATTAGTTAGGGAATGAATTTTTAGTTGATTTTTAAATGTTAAAGTTTCATAAAGTTTAAACATGAAGAATAATATTATAGAACAAATTTCCAACAAGAATTGTCTTTCTGAACAAATTAGAATTGGAGATAGTACAGTTAAAAATACGCTAATTAGTTAATTTTATCGAAATTAGATAATTAATAATTAGCATTATCTGATTTTTTCACACTGAAATTATTTTAAGCATAAAACAAAGACCTATTGTAGTTTTTTAAGTCAAAATTTAAAAAATTCTCTCTCTTCTAGTGATAATTACACCTTAATCTAATAAATGTTTTCCAGAAACCGCAATATGTTAATTCTAATCCATTATAATTCTTTATATATGTATCTAATTGATAAGTTCCACACTCCAACCAGCAGAAAATAAATAGGAATTAATTCAACTTTATCTCTCTATCCCAAACACCATTAATGTGCAGGGAGAAACTGAAATTCCTCATTGTTTCCTGGGTAAATATTTTAATGAATGGAACACAGGAGACCTTTAATTCATTTCATGCAGTATTTCTCAACACCCAGTGACCGCATAGCGAAATAGCACAAATGCAATCTCCTCATATGACTTATTGCCCTGACTTCCAAGCGGCTATTACAATTGTAAGTGGCTTCACTGAAATTTATACTCCCTCCTATCGCACGTGAATGTGAGACTATCCCTGATTAACTAACGGAGAGGAAATAGTTATAAACTTATGTAAGACCGTGTTGTTTTAAAGTAATGCTGGAGTTTATTTCGGTTGAGTAACTTCAATACCCCATTCTTGTGAAGAATTTTCAAGTAAAATTTTAATTTTTAAAATTCGTAGATTAAATATTTGTTTATTTATAGTCTCCTCTTAACTATTTTTTAATAAGAAAATAAATAGTATTATTAACCCTTCAATTGGTCTCGAGAGATCTCTCATCTATCAAGATCTGACAAACTTTGCTAGTGACTGATCGTCATCAAGTAATTGCCGATTTGTTCATGACGATGTCAAGTCAAGATCTGGTCAGTTTTCTTCTAATGACGAGATACCTCATCAAGACAATCACGAAGTATATGTATATATCTATATATATAATTATTTCATTCACTTTTCTTCAGTTAAATAGCGTTTTTATTTTAATTTATCATTCATTACTTGTGTAGTGATTCATTACAAATGTAGTGATGTTAAAGTGACACAAATTTCTATCTGTCTTTTTTAATTCAGATGTTTTTTCTTATATGTAAATCTCTTAGTAATTTCTGAAAGATAAAATATATTTCTGCATTAAATGTAAGCTAAATCAGATTTTGTTTCTGTTTGGTTATCTAAATACAGTAGCAAGGCATATAATTTAAAGCTTAAAAGATATGTTTGTCACAGTATTAAATAAATAAGTGCGATATTATATTGTTTAAAGCTAAAAAGAAATGTATCTTTCTGTTTAATTAATTGAATACTTATTAACGTGATATTATATGGTTTTAAAATAAAAAAGATGTGTTATCGAATTAATTGAATACATATTAGTGTGATACTATATAGTTTAAAGTTAAAAGGAGATGTATGTTACTGTTTGATTAAAATAGAAGACAGATTAGTACTATGTCATATACTTTTAAAATTAAAAAAGACATTAAAAGTTGGCATGTATGTTCCTATGTAAAATGGGGATAAAATTATTCGATGTGCAGGACCTATATACGCTAGATTAAATAATTGGAAGCAAATCAAGTCTTATCACAATTATGCTATATTCCTTTCTCACACATTAAAATGGTTTTGGATAAAATAAAAATATGGAAATATTCACACATTCTACTTTCAACTCAACTCTTGCGTCATAACAATGATAGTCAATATTTTAAGATTACGAAGAATTTGAATTATTCTAATTTTACGCATTAGATTTATTACGACAAAATAGCTTTCTGAATCATCCTCTCTATCTTGTGAATTAACCTTCGCCCAATTTAATTATCTGCGAAATCATTAAGTGTCTATTGGATTACTTGTTTGCGCGCGTGTTTTGATTCTGATAGGAATATAATTATTTAATCAGTTCATAATCATTTGCGTTCGAAAGCATTTCGAAATATAATAGCTCTTTTGTCGTTCGATAACTTCATTTGTTCGCAATGTCTCTTATTATGTTTGACTCTTTTATTCACTTTTGATCACTTCCTTTATTCAAAATGTTTCTTATTAGTTTTTCATTCTTTTATTCACTTTTGATTCTTTCAAACACATGTGTGAATAAATATAATTCCCTTCATATCTATTTACTTTCCTCTTCACGTTTAAAAACCTATTCGAACCCAATTTAACTTTCAAAATGTCCCATCTCTGTTATTTCTCTAAATTATTGAGGTGATTCATTTCTTTCGCTTATTAATATCTAAAATTATATTTCTAACCAAATTTAATTTTTTAAATATTCAATCACAATTATTTTTCTAAATGTAATTCATCACGTGCAATGATTTCTTCTATGCTTTGGGGAGTAAGACTGCATGAACAGTGAATAAATGTTTTATAATTAGGTTTGTTACACAAATACATGTTGATTTAGCAGTCGAATTGTTGATTTTGAAAATAATTCTTTTGGAAGTAATTCGTCCATAGTTGTAAGTTTTTTAGTAATTCTGATTACTTTGTGTTTTATTTAGAGGTCGTATTCATTTTTTACTGGAAGTTTAATGAGACTCATTACAACAATAGAAGTATTATAGAAGTTCTTATGTATTTTATACGTAAGCTAAAAGTAGCATTTTTACGACGCTGATAAAATACCCTTTGATGCAATATTAATGGTCCAATTAGCTGTTGTATGACAAACATTGATTTTAGAGCACAAATGAGATCAACTGGCAGAATATTATAACCTTTTTTGTATTTCTCACTCTGCTACAAAAATCGAAACACCTCGAAGCCAGTGTTTGATCGGAATGAAAGCCTAAAGAAATTATCACATTATCAAATCTACAGGACTTATATCATAGAATATTGCATTAGAAAGGTCATAAATTTGTACGGTGCGCACCCCTATTTGCCGGCGATGCATACAGATATGCTGGGTGGCGTGCAGTCAGAGGAGTCCTTATGCTATCCTGCGACAATTTATGCCAATCATTATGTAGCTTCTACTCCAGAGCCCTTATATTACGGGTGCAATTGATGCTCTAGTATATTTCAGAAATGCTCAATGGGAGACAGATCTGGGGATCTCTCTGGCCAAGGTAGGGAGATTCAACATCATCTATGTACTCTTAGGAGAGGCGAACCTTGTGTTATCGTGCTGGTAAATATCCCCTTGTATGATTACTGTGAACGTAAAAACATTTTAATCATTTTATAGGCATCAAATGAAGATTTAAAAATCAATCTTAAACTAAGCCCCTAATCCTTTTCGTGTTTAGCTCTTTTAACTCATCAAATCGCAAGTCTCAAAATTAATCTGAAAATCTAAACTTTTACGTCAAATTTTGTTTTTGTTGTTCAAGAAACATCGAAATTCATCCAAATAAAACATTTTTCCGATTTTTACTCTCAGTGCTTTCAAAGAACCTTTAGAAATCCCAACATTCAGGCAAGTCTGAGAATAAGATGTCAAGGACTTCAACATCAAATATATATTTTTGACGAATTAATGCTTAGAGTATTAAAAATGAGGGCTATTTTTTAGTGGAACATATGTTTTTCTCAACATAACACAGACCTCTTTTCTTATGTTGGATAAAAGACGGAAACGTATTATTTTTCATAAAAAAATACTAAATCTGAACATTTCACAAAGCATTATAAATATTTCAGGGCTCTCCTAAATTCTTTTTAGGGATATATTTTAAAATATTTCCCACCACAGGGTACTTCCTTTGTTAGAATTTTTATGTTGGATGAAAGGGTGATTTTTAAATGAAAGTAGGTAAATTTACTGTGGTAGCTATCCTACCTCTACAAAATCGGTTATGCGAGCGTTTATAGAAGGGCACAAACGGAACCCATCTATCATATCTTCCAAAGGTTGTAAAAATGATACAATGCGTTTCAGCTAAAATAAATTTATTCCAAAGGTGTTTTGAATTAAGAATCACAGCTACATTATCGAAAAGCATGCAACTTTAATCTTTTTATAGAATTACTAACATAATTACCCGACGTTTCTCGGGTAGAAATGATTAAAATTAAACGCTGATTGAAAGTGATCCGAAAAATCACTTTTCTCTATCATAGAAAAATACAAGTATGATAGAAAATTATCAGTTAAGAAAATTGTTAATAATTTTCTTTTTATGAAATAATTGTGTATCCTGTTCATTATGCTGCTTATTTACAACATTTGCACACGTAATCTTGATATACTTGACTTTATACAAGTTTCTCAGTCTTTAATTTGGCTATCAAAAGAAACATATTTCTCATAGAACGGAAATTTGAATCATGTTTAAGCATTGCTTTGCTTACTACAGATAGCACAATAAGCGATATATAAAATACCCCTCACATATGTTTTTATTTGATGCGTAAGCTGATGATCTGATATAAATTTACTATCCTCACAAATTAAAAGAACAGCGAAACAACTCTCTTATATACTGAAGGAGACGAAATTATTTCATAACTGTATACCAATATCTTACGCAATTCTTGACAAAGCTTTGCCCAAAGGTTAATTGCAAGGAAATACTCGAGTTTCTTTGGAAGATTGATCGACTAATCAATTCTGAAAATAAGTCAGAAGCAATTCCGGTACACCAGATTTCTGGCTCTGTCAAACCAATTGGCTTAATACTTTCTAGAAGAAAAGACTTATGGTGCGATGCGCGATTGAGGGTGTAATATTTCCACTTACGAAAGATATCAATTGTTTCATTTGATATGCAATGCAAATTCGATTTGTTTTCGTAATAAGCAAATAGATCAGTTTTATTACACAAAGTGATATGAGTTTCATTAGCAATAAACATCTAATATTTACCTCTAAATCTAAAACGTATTGATTCTCTGAGGAGTAATACTTAGAACCCATCCAACATTTTTAAAAAGCTTGTTAAAGTTGGAGAGCAGCATAACTTTTATTTTTCAGAAACTAACAAAAGGTATCTAGCCTAATTTTCATTTAATTTATATTATTTTTCATTATTTCTACATTATACTTATTAAACAGTCGCAAGTGTTTTGTGATTATTTTGCTTTAATTCATGTTATTATTATATCTAATATATTCTCGCCAATTATTTCTTGAAGGATCATACGAACCTTAAGCTGACGTTACAAATATGTAGTTTCTGTCTTCTTGCTGTTCTTCTTGCTGGTATTGGCTATTATGCTGCGCAAACAAAGCGTTCGAGTATTATCAAGTTGAATTTATTACGAACAAATACTGTTGTATTAAATTTTAAACAAGTTTATTGCTTATTAATGTTGTTGTTAATAAGTAATTTCTGATTTATATATTTTACAATCCAATATGCAAATATATATTCGTATCTAACATTTATTTTTTAAGATCTACTTGAAAGAAACAATTAAAATTATATGCTTTGTTTTTCTCATTGTTTTCTATCTGCCTTCAGTATATTCCTTCATTTATCAATATCAACAACAGAAACACATTATATATTTCTAGATACATTATACGCAGACTCCTTTTCACACCCTTACCCATTAACTTATTGAGAGTTATTCCCCATAAAGAAGAGCTCAAATATCAAATAATATTTGGAGAGCCCTAAAACAGATATCTGGTACCATAGAGAACACCCTGGAACCTCGCTCAAATATGAGGGTGGCAGAAAATGTCAGAATGCCCTTTCTACACTTGTGAGCAGGCAAACCAGATTTTTAACCTTCGTTCAAGGTCATGCAGCTTTCCCAACTTTCTAAAAGGTAACATTGAACAAATCTCCTCAAGTTATCTTCTGGCTTGAGTTGGTCTTTCAAGGGAGGATTGTCATAAATGCGTACAGGCGTTGTGAAGAAAGTTAAGAGTCAATTTTCATTTATTCATTGCAAAATTACATATACATTATTAAAGTTCTCAATAACATTAAAGCAAAATCTCCTGTACAATAATTTATGTTCAATACAATTCTGAAGAGTGATCATTGAAGCACTAAGTCTAACAAAAGTTCATATTACTGTCATTAATTGCACAGTATGAATGGCATGGTGGTTGATAGGGTCAAAGGTGAATTGATGCCAAGTTTTTAGGAGAGTGGTACTCACAGACTCTGGTTTCTGGCATTTGAATTCTGGGGTGCATTTGATTCCGACTACGTTCCATAGACGATGCTATGGTTCTCGGGAGGTGCTTTTTTAACTTTTATGGTTAATCGATGAGCACGTGTATCTCAGGTCATGCACCCCCGGTTTTCACAAGACCTCACCCCGTTCCGAGTCTCTCATCTTGCCGATTCCACCCTCAATAAAACCCAGCTTCAAAATCAATGCTCTGACTTATGACAAGTCAGTCCACTCATCCCATAGCCAATTATTGTGGGGATCTATGGAAGTCCTGCTCTAGCGTTGGATTTCTTTAACGTGTTCGGACTCGTGACCTTGGTCTAGCTACTTATATAGACCTTGAGGAATAAATAACAACAGATAATATTTCAAGGATAGTTCTGTTATGAGTAGTTTCTTTTAGTAATTGTGATTTGTTAAACTAGGTAACCACGAAGAACACTTATAAAAACTTTCAAAATTCATATTTTTAAAATTATTGTAGTAGTTATAGTAATGTTAACAAATCATCGTGATTTAAACTAAAAAACTGTATTTTTTATCTCAGGTCAGGAGATACCGAAGCAATTTCAGTTCAAGAAAACCTTTTCGAAACGGATCAAAAGCAACAAGAACTATATAGGTAAACATACTTAATTTTTAATCAAAAGATTTATTTTAAATATACCATTTTAAAATGAAACATGAAGATATACAAGGTGCTTTGTAAAGTCCTCATACACCCACGTAACTGCCGAACTCAGATAGCTACAGTTATGAAATGATGTATAGCTTGCACTACAAAATGAGATCGCTTGCAGCATCCCTAGGTTTAAGAGTTGGAAATTAGCGTTCCTATTTCAAACATTATGCAAGATACAAAAAAATCAATTTATAAAGTTGTAGAGCATCTGCGATTTAGTGCGAAATGAAAACTGGCGTACATGAATAGCGTGAACAGAAAGACAGAAAGTGTGAAATAATTTGTCAGTAATTGATTTCCGACACTGCTACGTTCTCCCGTCCCTTATCAAAAATGTGTGTAATGCCAGCATTGTAGTAGCCTAGTTAGTGATCGTCAACTCCGTCGACACCTGTTTATGGGAGAAGTAGGTGATTTTCTTCACTTCATACTAGACTGCGGACTTACAACGCATCTCCGAGGACTTGAATTCATTCAGATCAACCCAGTAGCATTAAACAACACCCGATGTGTCTCTGAGTGATAATCAGCTTGGGTACATTTGTGTGGCAAACAACCCCTAGCCCACCTCCAAGGGTTCGGAGTATGGTTCGGGCATCAGAACTATGACAAGGCGTGTAGGTTCATGTAAGTCAAATTGATGACGGTCACTGAAGTAAGACAAAGATGCCTAGGTGGAAATTTCACCTAAGCCCTGAAATCTTAAGCCCAAGCCAGACTATAAGTGGTAAGACGAATAAATAGGGATAAGGCTCTATCCGTCCGCCGCTTTAAAGACACCA